>CM065473.1:46967591-47567591 GCA_032872505.1 Leptopilina syphax | reverse complement strand
AAGGCTTCCTTTATGAGGAAGCAAAATGATCGTTTTATCTCAATAATGGCTTCTATTTGTTTCATTCAAATAATTTTTAATACATACATTTTATAATGTTCAGTTTTAAAAATAAAGAATGATTAAATTTTTTGTAAATCAGTGTTTTTATGGTAGAGGAATATTTAAAAAAATATAGAATACCTTTAGGGGCCATCAACATATTACGCCACACTGTAAGGGTAAGGGGGGGTGAAACAATTTGTAACACCCTGCAGAGAAAATGGCGCTAATGTATGTAATAGAGTGCGACATGGGGGAGGGGGGGGGTCAAAAATGTCCAAAAATAATGTGACGTAATATGTGGATGGCCCCTTACGAGAGTTATAGGTTTGTGAAATAATTAATGTGATATGTAAGTTTCGTTTCGAATAAAATCGATACAATTACCTGTCATTTGAATATTTTACAAGTTTTAAAGCTGGTACAAAACATGTTTTCTTGAATGGATTTCTATCTAACATAATTTAAAAATATGTTGATATATGTCCTTATTGCACTGAGCCTAATAAAAGGTACATATAATTTTCAAAATGAAATTCTTTTTGATTTTTTCAAATATAAAGATGTACAGAGTGTCGTCGGAAGCTTTTGTGGAGATGAAAAATGTAACAATTAACTTTATTTCTTATTTTGGTAAGAAGTGGTTGTTAAAACTGTACTGAAGAGAATTTCTTATAAAGATATTAAACACGTAAGTTAATTACATTTTCTCCCAGTGACACAATGAAAAAATATCAATTAAATATTTGAGTTATTATATACCTATTTAATTGGTGTAATAATTTTATAAATTTTATAAACAATGGTAAACACGAAAAATTCGTAAATGCGAAGGTTTGATAATATTAAATTGTTTCATGGCAGAATTATATTTTTACCAATAACGCAATCCACAAAAAAGTATTAAAACTAAGTAAAACCTTAGTAAGTTATTTTATAAACATAACATTCATATCAATTAACTACCTTGCTTAAAAAAATGTTAAGTAGAAAACATGTTTAAAAGGTTATATAATAATAATAAATCCCAACAAAGACATCTTTGATTTAAAAATTTCCACCAAGTATAAATTTTTGAAATTGTTTAAATAATTTGTGAAATAAAAGTTTATCAAGTTAATACACTACGCTGAGAGAAACGGAGCCAGGTTAATACAACGAGAAAAAGTTGGCTAATGAAATGCAATAACTAATGGACCAACTTAAAATTGTCTCTAACATGTTTTCTGATTACAGTAACCAGGACATTTTGATATCTCAGTAAGATATCACTGTAATAGTACGAATCTCCAATGTAATGTTACAGTGATGTCAAAACAATATTGCGCGCTGCTTAGGAATTATAAAACGTAATAATTTATGAAATATCAGCGCCTCGTCGACTTCGTTGCTTTCCCAGTTTCCATTCAACATGTCCGTTTATTTAAAAACAGTTTTTAAGTTTTATATAATTAATTTTAAATTAATTAATTGATATCAATTAATATTAAGAATAACGACTGTAGCTCCATCTCTTACTTATATGTGAGTTTTTAAGGAACTAAATTTGATTTGGAAACGTTTAATGCCCATTTCCTGTTTCGATATTTTTCGACCTTTTCTCGCAATGTTTTTTTTAAGAAAGGACAATCTCAAATTTTATGTTTTTCTGCAATAACATCCAGATTTCTTTCTACATCTTTTGTGCGATGTAAATCTTAAGTAAATATAATTTAAGGAGAAATAATATGTATATCAAATGGATATCTGAAAATATTTAGATATTCTTCAAACTTTTAGTGAAAAACTTCTTCTTTTATAGTAAAAGTGTGAGAATTCAAAATCAATTTTATTCCGCAGTAGAGGCAAACAGTCAAAACATTTTAAGATATAAATAATAATATTATTCGCTGCTTCAGTGTCATTTAAAAGAACTTTTTACAACATTAAAAAAATGTATGAGTTTAAGTCAACCACTTCTTACCAATCAATTAGTCAGTTTAAACAACTAAAGCTAACTCAATCACCAATCAATTAGTTAATTTATACAACTAAAGCTAATAAAATACTTACTTTGATCTATTGTCTTAACCCTTTCAGTCCCAGTGGTCGATATATCGACCACCTTCTAAGCCACCGATTTTTTTAACATAACTTAAAGGAAAACTTTAAATAATTGCATATTTCTTATTTTTATGTTTCTACAAATAGGGTTTAGTAGTTTTTTAACAAATTAATTTATATTATTATTTATGCTTTTTTGTTATTAACAAACTTATACACGGCAACGCATTATTTCAGGTTAAACTTAACTGTAATAAAATTAAATCAGTAACATATATACTTTAAATTATGGTCATTTTCTAAATTCTTGGGGTTTGCTGAATATTAATCTAAAATCAGATATGCAAATTCAAAATGGTGGATCCAATATGGCGGACAAAAATTAAAAATTAAACTTTGCTTGAAAATGGTCTCTCGGGGGTTTTTGGGGTCGCTGATTACGAATTTAAAGTCAGTTTTTAAAAAATCAAAATAGTGGATCCATAAATCCATATGGCGGACATAAAAAGTTACGAATTTGGAAACACCCTCTTCTTTTTTAATACGGGCTTGGGACCGGCAATGGCAGTGTTTCATTTCTTTTTTTTTAAATTTTTTTTGTTTTTTTAAACGTTTTAAATGTTTTTTAAAATTTTTTAATACTTTTATTAATTTTGTTTATTTTTGGAATATTTTTATTTTTGTCGTAACAAACGACAAAAGACAAGTGACGTAACATAAAAGACGAATGACAAAAAAACAAAAGAAAATCAAGAGAAAAAAAGGGAAAATGTCAAACGACAAAAAAACAGTACTACTCTCCTATTTTTAATAATATTATTGTAATAGTCGTAACATTAGATTCGCCATTTAAAAATTTTGTAAGAATGATTCGAGATTTGTATTTACACACCCCGCAAACTTTCAAGAAGCAGCATTCAGTTCTATATTGTCAATTTTTAATTTTTGACAATCATATTGTATCCATTATTTTAAAGTTAGAGAAACTGACTTCAGATTTGTAATAAGTGACCTAGAAAAACCTAAGCGGTAATTTTCAAACAAATTTGATGGATTTTTTATTTCTTCGTCCAACATATTGAATCCTCCATTTTTAATTTTAATAAACTGACTTCAGATTCAGCATCAGCGACTTTAAAAACCTCCGAATGCCAACATTTAATCAAATTTGTTTCATTTTTAAAGTTTGTCTGACATATTTGATCCGCCATTTTGAATTTTGACAAACTGACTTCAGATTTGAAATGAGCGACCTCAAAAACCACCGAAAGACTACTTTCATGTAAATTTGATTAATTTTTTAATCTATCGTCCGCCATATTGACTCCGCCATTTTATATTTTTAAAATTTTGAAAATCTGATTCCAGATTCGTAATCAGCGACCCCGAAAACCATAGGTACTATATAAATTGCAGATATTTTTTAATTGCCCTAATTATGGGACTGAAAGGGTTAAAAAAAACTTTAAACTACGGCATTTAACGGAAACCAATTGGTGATACTCTTGAGTATGTGCCAGTTTTGTTTCTCTCCTCTAACGTCTAAACTATTTGACCTGAAGAGCTGAAATTTGGTACAAAGATATTTGTTATTTCCAAAATAGAGTCAAATTTTTAATGCTTAAAAAATTAATTCAAATCTTGTAAAAAGCAGAAACAATCTTTTGAAACATTACAGGTCAAAAATCTGTTTCATGTTGTGGTATCCCGAGTCGAAATTTAGAGTCAACTCAGAGTCCGTTAAGTCCTGCTTCAGGAATGACGTAACGTGACGTCACCTAACACTTCTGAATTTGGAGGTTATGCAAAAACATAACACTACTGAGGACATAACAGTTTGGAATCTAACAGTATGGGGACCTGACTGTATATTGAAAAATACGGGATATCCATAGTTAAGGTTGCTGCATCCATATTCTATGGCTGGCTGTATATTGTTGGAGCAGCAAAAGATCTATGGTTGGGTGATCCATAGTAATGGAAATGGGAAACAAAAAATTGGAATCACTCAATTAATTAAATTCAATGTCACTTGAGATATTTATACACATTTTTGTTAATTAATACACAACACTTATTGAATAACCGCATATTTACGAAATAAATTATTAACCGATGGGGGAGACACGAACCCTAGACCTAACGCATACTAAACACTAACGCTATCCACTACACTATACACACAACTACAATATTTGAGCATATAATATTCCTTATATACTCTACACATATTTCATGAAAATGAATTTACATAAACACTAATAGACAATAACGATAATAAATAATAAACAATTATAACTCTATTTATACACAATAAACTAACAACGTGATTATATAGACGTGACAGGAAACCGACGCGACGGACAAATTGAGACGACCATTTTTAAATGGATGCCATGATAATGAATTGCGCGCAACATGTATCGAAAATTTCAACTAACTATGGATCTCCCAACCAAAGTTTATATGGATGAGGCAGCCATATGTGAAAATCCATAGCATGAATTGTAAGCCCAACCATGCCTATGGATGTCACATCCATATTTGATTCAACAATATAATATGGCTCCCTCATCCATTGAATATGGAATGTGCTTCCATTCTGAAAGTTGTCTCTTCCATTGAATTAGATAACACAACAATATTCTGCTCAACAATATTTTTATGGATATCTCTTCCAGACCTTTTCTTTCCGTGTATATATCGCATTTTAATTCATAAAACTAAATATGTTCTTGGACACAGTAGATTAATAAAATTAAATTAATAAATAAAATATTTATGTATTACAAAATTTGTTCTTAAAATTATTTGAACTGTTGGCCATCTACTTTAAAAATAAAAAAATAGAAAATATTTCCAAGTCCGACATGAAGCAAACAAATATTTCAAAGTTGAACAAGAAGGTCTTATAAGGTGTTAATGGGAACTTCTTTCAATTTTTGGTATATGTGGCATTAAATAGATCGGTCTTGGCAGGCCCTAACTAGGACTATAACAATTGTAATTTGGAGTCAGGGTGTTTAAGAGTATTAAAATCCATGTAATAAGTAAGGCGAACCTACAGGTTTTTAAAGAATTTTGTTATAGTACCTAAGATTACTAAAATCGATCTAAGAACAACTTGAAAGACGTTAAGTTAAGATTTATAATTTTCAATATTCATATCAATGCTTTTACTATGGGGGAAAGGTGTACCAGATGATCCCCCTAAGGGAAAAAACCTGTTATTCAAAGAAAAATCAACATATTCGAGTTTTTTTATACGCACTACTAGATAATTAATCTATCTAATCTGATTTGAAATATTTTCAGCTAATTAATATTTTACTGTTAAATTTAATTTTTCTAAAACTTTACAAAATGATCATCTTGGACACCGGGGTGTCCAAGATGATCCCCATGGTATGGGCAAGATGATCCGTAGGGTTATCTTACCGACCCCAATTATTGGAAAAGGAGTATAAATTGAAGGAATAACATAGTATCAATGTTAAATATACTTTATTTAGGCCATAAACGCTTTTGACCACTCACCATGATTCGTTTTCCTATTTTATAATTTTCTAATAGCCCTTTATTGATTCTACCTAGATTTCTCCTTTATTAACTTGGTCCTAGCTTGTTTATCCTTGTAGGCTCTAGGTTGAAACGTCACGCTCTTCTAGCCTGGTTCTACCTAGAGAACCTAGTTAGGCCCAATAAAAGGAACAGTTTAATTAACTATTTTAAAAAAATTATTTATTCTTATTTATTATTATTGAGATTCATTATTTCATCTTTTTTTACCTACTTTTGTTATCATGTAATTTATAATACTTAATTCCTATATACTAACAGAGAAAAAATCCCCTCACGTTGGGAGTTGAACGCACGACCCTAACATTCGTAAACCGATAACCTAACCACTTAACCACGCTCGCTTGGTACGATGCGTTGCAGGATACTTCAGGTTATTCTTGTCATCATAAGTCATATGAACTATTCCATTATAAATGCCTCAAAATAATAAAACTGAAGTCAGTAACATTTTCGTTGACGCAAAATGAGAAAAGAAATTTTTTAAAGATCAAGATGCAAATAATTTCTGATAAAAAGAACTTAATTGTTCTTTTCATTACATCCTGCATAGATTTTTAATTCAATCGGGGAGGGAAAGTCAATTGTTATTTAAAAATTGAAGTTTTTATCTCATTTCGTCGATGTAAACGTTGGAAAATTCAGTTTTATTCAACAAAATATGATTTTAACAGAAGTTAACAAATCCGTGAACGGTTTTAAAAATTTAACTTGAAAAATATATTGTAACGAAAATTTTAATTGAGTTAATTATAACTGAAGCTTAAATCAAAGCTCATGAAACTTTAAATAAATCTTTAATGTCAGCAGTTTTTCAATGTTGGGCGCAAAAGTTAACTGAACATTGCATGAAGTAAAAATTTTTTTTAATTTAAATGAATTTTTTCTTTAAAGGAGGAAGTTATTAAGTTAAGGTACATTCCAAGCTAGGACCATTATAGATCCAATAATCAATATTGGCAAACCTTGGCAATTTCCACACGGGAAGCGAGAAAAATTGAATTTTTTATTAATACTAGAAATTTCACTTTGAGGTGAGATGAAATACATGGGAATCAGGGGAGATCATCTTGTACACCCATTGAGGGATCATCTTGCCCCAATTGCCACTATTTTCTAATTTGTTCGTAACTAAACCTACGAACTCTGTTATTCCATAATACCAATCAGAACACTTAGTTGAAGATATACTGAAGCCGTGAGTACAAGAAACATGGAATTTCAGCTACTACAACAAAAGTTATCTAAGTCTTAAGTTAAGCTTTCCTTAGATCAAAAGTATGAAATTATTATTTTTTCCAATAGAGTTTTTTTAATGACGCGTGTTGTTATGACAGTTTAACTGATTCATAGATATGACATTGGCAACGTATTATCGTATTTGCCTAAAAGGTGGCGCTAATAGGCTTTCCAAAATTCAAAAACATCATCTTGCTCCAGGGGATCATCTCGTACACCTTTTTCCTACTTTGATAAACTCTTCCTGTTACATAGAATTCCATTTACTTTCAGATGATGTAGAATTCATTAGAGCTTTTAACAATTTTGGGATGAATGCACTGGCTATAAGGAGTAATATGGAATTTTATATTAATAAAATTGTAAACAGTGTTTACTGGAAAATAGGTATTTTTTTGGATATAAGATGTCAAGACCCAAAGGAAATATCAGAAATTCTTAAAAAAGTAAGATTTATATTCATTTATTGTACAAAGCACAGGCCTGTATAATTTCAGAAGAATGAATGGGACGAACTTAACTTCTTAAAACAGGGGGTGAGTTTTTGTCCAGAGTTGTGACTATTTTCAAATGAAAAACTCTCATATGAAAAAATTACAGATTCACAAGCCTTTAAAACAACCTTTAAATAATGTTTTAAACGTACACTGAAAGAATTTTGGGGAGGCTGCTGACTTTTCATGTCCGAAATTAGTGCCCCTTGTTCAGGGCTCGCAGCTCGCCTCAAAAAAACGAGCATCTACTCCCGAAAGGTGAGCTGCTGCCCCTGAGGTGTTGCTGCTTACCTTTCGGGACTAAATTCTCGCCTTTTTGAGGTTAACTGCGAGCTCTAGCGGCACTCACGTAAAGCCTGCAGCCTCCCCAAAATTCCTTCAGTGTATCTCCAGAAAAAATTAAAAGTGTTATATTAATCATTTTCGTATACTGAATCAAAATAAGTTTTGAAAAATGTATTTAAGAGTATTGTGAATCCCGTAATTTTTTTAAGTTAGGTTTAATTTTTTTTACTATTTCGTTAGTCATTTTTCTTGTCCCTAAATTTAAGCTTTATTTTCTGATAATAGCCAAGTTTTTAGACACCGGATTCGTGTTAAGTGGGAAAATTACCTTGGGAAACAGCAGGTCACATTCATTCTTCTGAAACTACCCAGGAAACAAAAACCTATTCGCTTGTTTTGAATCGGTCGAAAGCTCTCGTGAATCCGCATTCTTAAAAGGCGAAGGCAGATTAATTCTGATTATTTGCACTACTTATTGAATAGGACGTCAATAATTTAAATCGGGATAACAAACTTTTTATTATCCGATTCACAATGCGACATGAATCGGAGGTGGCGTCAAATGAGAACAATGAGAATAGTATATGATAAAAATGTTTACAGATAAATAAATTAATATTACACGGAAAAAAAAAGTACGTGAATCCTTCCTTGAAAGTGCTTGACTTTTGGATAGAACACAAAGTACAAGGCTGTATCATATACTTTTTATTAGAAAATATAGAAAAGTCCTAGAGTTATTTTAGTACTAGTATGGGCAACAGTGTTTTTTAAATTTTAACGAAAAGTCATTTGTTCAGTTTTATAAAGTACGTGAAAGATTAGTTGACTGCGCTTGAAAATTCTGTAGAGCATGCGCAGTGTGCGTTGCGCGTTTCTACCCAAGGTAAATGCCAGCTGATCGTCTGTTTCCGTTTGTGTTAATTTCAGATGTGAATATACTATTATTTTATGAAAAACAAATAGTGTTAATATATATTTGTCTTCAAGAATTGACTTTCAAAAAAATATTTTTTGTTTTGTGTTTCTCACAAAACAGAATATTATGTAAGTCTCAGTTTTCAGTGAAATAGCATGTCTCAGAAGTCGTGAAAAATTTCACCATGTGGTATATAAGAACAATTCGATACGTACTTTTAAGTTAGTTCATAAGTGTTGACGAACGTCGAAAAGTGATACAATAATTGTTCTTTGTTTGTGTGATTAATTATCCAAATATGTGAATGAATGAGTGAATTTCAGAAAAACGGTGCGAACAAGTGGAAATTATTTTTTTATTTTACAGTTTTTTTGAAAGTCAATGAAATTCTCAAGCAAGGTACTAGAAATTTTCATTGACTGCTTTTGAAACTCTCATGCAAAAGTACTAGACTGTTTTTAGTATTTTGTGTCGTATCCAAAAGTCAAGTACCGAGTCAATGAAAAATTCACGTACTTTTTTTTTCCGTGTAGGTATACTATTTTTCAAAATAAATTAACGAATGATAATTATTTTCAAAATAAATGTTTTATTAAATATTTACAAGAAGAAAAATGAAAAGTATTATGAACTCGAAAACTTTTTCGCAATGTAATATACAAACACTATTCATCAAACGTCGTATATTTCAATTTCAATAATAAAAATTGTTCAATATCTTTAAATATTTTACTAAGCTGACTTAATATTCACGAATCTAAGCACTCGATAACATAATTGTCCACTATTGCACATTATTTATTATATTATTAACCGTATTTCAAAAAACGCCACAAACCGAAGCCACATGGAACGCATTTGATATAATATATATAGAGAGACGCACAACGTTAGGTTAAGTATGGATTTCAAAAGTTCTTCTTTCACTTCCAATTCGCGTTTTTTCATTTCAAAATAAATTAAAAGGCACTACGTTATTAAAAGAACATAACCTTCGTAGTACCTATTCAATAATATTTAACAAGATTCAGTCTGTATCGAAACTTTCTTATTAACCTTTACATTTTCATACTGCCTTTTCAAAAATAATTTTACTCATTTGCTTTATTATGCTGTTAACTGGAAGATGCTTATTGGAAAAATTTAAGGTTAGCTTCTCTAACGTAGACTATTCAGGTGTATAAAATTGACGAATTAGTCAATGGGAAGACACAGATTCAAAAATGTCTGAAAAATATTCCGATTCAAATTTCCCGAAACCGATTAAAAGCAAATTGCTTAAATCCGCATTCTTAAAATGTCTCATTCACTAGAAGGCCTGATTAATAGGTTTTTTTTCCTGGGTATAGCGCCTCGTTGACTGCTCCCCTGTCAACTTTGTTGCTTCTTCTTTTCCATTTAATATGTTCGTTTTACTTACAAAATTTTATGTTGTGTAATTTAATTTTTTATTTAAAATTAATTGAATTTTTTGTTTACTTTTTAATGTAAACTTAATATAAATTGCAACTCAAAAGATATTAAAAAAATTCAATTTTTTAAACTTTATTTTACATTCCTGTGATAACTATATCAATTACTTTCCTGTAAGGTTATTACAAAATTCTATACACTGAGAAAACTGGAGAGTCAAATTCAGAGGTTCAAAAAGTGTATGTTTCTTTTGCTTATAAAGAGAGTTAAATAGTCCTTCTAAAATAAATTTTGAATTGATAATAAAAATCTACTTGTATATTCTCTCCCATTATATCTGAGGGTTAAAAGTTGCGCGGAAAATGTGTCGAATCGGATCCGTGCGAACTTATTTTTGTGACAATTTATGTATTTAATTTATTGGTTAGGTTGCCATATTTATACATTTCGCGCCGGATAAGGAAGGGATTTCTCAAGATGGTTAATTTGTCCCTGTGTTATAAACTCATTTTCCCTTCAAGAGAAATAGCACGAATATCTGTCAATAGTGTATTTGAATATTTAGATTGTTTTCCAATAGTCACCCTGGTAAAAATTTCGGACTAATTCCGGATTAAATACGGACAGATTAGTACGGATTAGTCCGAAAATTGTACGAAAAAGGTCCGAAAATGATCCGCGGTAGTCCGATATCAATCCGAACGAAAACCTGAATCCAAAAACACTCCGGAGTAATCCTGAATGTCTACGAATTCAGTCCGTAATTAGTCCGCAACAATCCAAATTTATGACCGGTGAAGAATTCTTCTAAAATAAGTACGGAATTATCCGATATCAGTATGTAAAGAATACGGAATCAGTCCGCAACAATCCGAGTTTAATCTAGTTAAAAAAACTTAATCCGCAAAATGTCCGGAGCAATCCGAACTCTGTAAGCAAGAAATCCGGTATTAGTCCGCAACAATTTGAAATTAAGGGTGGCAAAATCCTATTCCGAAACAAGTACGAAACAATCCGAAATCTGTATGCTAAGAATCCGAATTTAATCCAGTTAAAAGATTTAATCCGATACAAGTATGGAACAATCCGAAATCTGTATGCAAAGAATTCGGTAATAGTCAGCGTCAATCCGAATAATATCCGATCAAAACACCCCAGTCCGAAAATAAGTCTTATTATTACAAGAATTTTTAAATATGTACAATCCACAGACAGTTCAAAACAATTCATATTTAATCCAATTCAAAGACTTAATCAGAAATGATTTTGGTATAATATTGAATTTGTATATTTAAAACAATTGGTATTAAATGCAGATAAATTCAAACTATAATTATAATTTCGTGTGACAAAAACCTGACCAAAACCAGATTAATTCCGGATGTAATAATTTCACATTTGCAAGTTGCGTATTATCAGACTAACTTCGGACTAGATCGGACTAATTCCGGATTCACTGGTTATACACAAACCGCATTGAGTTTGAATTTATCCGGACAAATTCCGAGAGATAAAAACCTGTCCATAAGCAGACTGTTTCGGATTAGCTGCGGATTCACTGGTTAAACCAACCGGATTATTCTGCGTTTACTAGTTGCATATGATCTGACTAACTGCAGACTAAACCGGACTATTTACGTATTCAATAGTTATAAAAAACGGTATTGATTTCAATTTTAATTCATATGGTGAAAAAACTCCGCAATAAACCGCATTGTTGCGGAAAAATTCCGGATTAGTCTGAAATCGGTCCCACTTTTTATTCAGGGTATTCACTTACGGTTAATAAAATATTTAATTCTGCGTGGTACAGTGGTTAGTGTATTCGATTTCGGTGCGATATAATGTTAGCTAGGTGTAGGTTCGAATCCCCAAGCGTTAGAAATTGTAAGTTAATGTAAATAAAATTGCGATAGGTAAATCGAAAAATATGTTGAATGTACCATGAAGTAATAATAATTAATATGTGTAACTTGTATAATTATTTTTCTATTAACATTCACTAAATTGTCCGGACTAACTTTTGATTGTTTCGGACTAATTCCGGATTCATTAGTTAAAATTAACTGATTAATTTCGGACTTTATCGGACCAACTCCGCTTTCGCTAGTTGTTCACAAACCGTATAGAATTCGGATTTTTCCGGATTAATTGCGGGTGACAAAAACCTGAATATAAACCGCATTGTTTCGGACAAATTTCGGATTAGTCCGAAATCTGTCCGGTTTTTTAACCAGGGCAACTCTCAAATATGAACGATTAGTCCCTCATCCAGATGTTTAGTCCAATCCTCCAGTTTTCTCAGTGTACATTTATACAATTCGACTACTTCATGTTTCTGGTTAAAAATGTTGTAAGAAAAAATATATAACCTCGTTTAATAATTGAATTTTAAAGGGTCAAAGTAAAGGTGGTGTCTGCCCTTAATATTTATCAACAGGCGTATATTAGAGAAAAATTTGTTAATGATTAATTACATATTTAGGCTTCAGGAATTGGATTATTTGGAAGTATGGAATGCTGGCTTTTTCAAAGTTACAGTTTAGATGAATCTTTAAAGATTATAAACGATACAAATTTTAGTATAACTTCGGATTTTACGATTGCTATTTGGAATAATGGAGGTTACAGCTTTTATGATATTTTCAATCATTGTTATTACCGTGGTGGAGTGTTTGAATGTTACTTTTGCTGGAACTTGGACAAACACGACGAAAATGAACTTCATACTGTCAAGAAACAAATTAGAGAGAAGATGGAATTATCATGGAATGACTCTAAAATTAAGTGGCTATGTAGGTATTTTAAGTATTATTTTGTATTTAAATACTTTCTATTTAATTTAAGGAAGGAAACAGACAAATTAGCTCGGTCAGATAAATGCTTCGCTCGGCGAACGCTGTAGGACCAAGGGTACTTGGTTCGCCCCCATTAGCCTGGAATTTTTCCGGCACGTGAGATAATCTGAACGGGAGGTTTGACGTCGAGGTATAATGATGTGCACTGTCGATTATTGTCCGGTACACACCATTAGAATTCGACTGTCAATAAACCGGTTGTACCCGGAGAGGTTTTCTACAGTTTCCCTCTCCACTGTCGAGAAAACCCATTAGACGGGTGGTCCAGGCAAATTTGCGTACTCCTAATAATTTTCAAGTCGTTCTGTAGGCGCAAGAATTTAGTATGTAAGAAAATTTCCACGGGGACACTTCCCAGTAAAAAGTAAGGAATTATTAATAAGAATTCGAAATTTTTAATTCTTTTGAATTCCGTTTCTGACCAATTCTTTTTATTTTCATTTAAAGAAGCCAAAAAGAAGCTAAGTGTCTTCTTTTGAATACCGTTTTAATATTTTAAGCATAAAAAAAATTTGTCGATCCGAAGATTTCAACCCTCAAGTTTCATTGTCGGAGACAGACAGCTTGTCCGCTCAGCTGTTTTAACTGTACTCCCTGTCGAAAATTTCACCAACAAATGTGGGTTTCATGATGTTTGAAAATAGTTTTTATTTTGCTCAAACACAGATCTCAGTATCTTGAAACACACTTCTATATTTAAACATATTTTGAACACAGTTCTGACATACTTTTTATAGTAAATAAATCATTCATTCAACACTATTTAAACATGTTACTCACATTAAGAGTAAACAGTCATAAGACATTTTCTTGACATACATATCAGGGTTCATACCATGTTTTGAAAACACTAAGTTCACAAACTATTGTATATTTTACAATGAACATACTTGAAACTATCTTTTGACAAACATTTGTATGTTTGTTCAGTATTACTAAACAATGATTTCACATGCTTTGGAAAACAATGAATCACTCAAGTTGTATGTTTATAGTATGTTTAGAGAACACTATCTGAACAAGTATGAACACAGAAAGAAAGTTATTTTCAAATTTTATAAAAATATTTTACAAGTGTTGGACAAAATGCGACAAAGGTAAATATTTATATCAGAAGTATTAAACTTTATAAAAACTTATATGATATTTAGTAAAATTATATTAAGTATCATAAACTTGTAACAAATTTTAATATAACTTTACTAAATTTTATAAGTTTTTTTAAAGTTAAGTGTTTCTGATATCAAAATTTACCTTTATCGCATTTTGTCCTATACTTGTAAAATACTTTTATAAAATTTGATAATAACTTTCTTTCCGTGTATATGTTTCATTCGTATATTATTATCCCAGCAAACACGTTCTATAAGTATTCCATAACAGTGTGGTCACCGAAGTGGTCACAGTGTTATAGGACACTTGTTATAAATTCATTAATTAAGCTTAAATTTATTGCTTTAATATTTCATTTAAAAATTAACTTTTAAGGTATTAGTCGCTTAAAATGGTTTTCGTCAGATTTTTTTCAAATTTTACATACTTATTCCTGAAGTATTTATCTACCGAATGAGACCAATTTAATTAATTTTGACCGCTTCAAAGCTTCAAAAAATGAATTCAAAGTTCATACGTTTTGCATGGAGAGAGTACTCAATGCATGTATTAAATTTGTTTAATAATTATTTATATGATAACTAATCGTCAGATTTTTAAATAAAACTGCCAAAGTATTCAATTAGATAAAACCCCAGTGGGCACACTTGTTCAAAAGACGTCCTAAAGATGTCTTTTTGCGGACGTCTTTTGGACATGTACAAAAAGACGTCTTTAAGACGTCTTAAAGACGTCCTATTCATGTTCTATGTCTTGGCTATTAGATGTCTTTAAGGTGTCTAAAAGACGTCTTTTTCATTCAACATTTGAAAATGGAAAAATTTTCATAAATAGAAAATATTATTTTCTAAGTTCAACTTGGACTTAGAAATTTATGAATGTGAAATTCATTGGAATTTTTCTAAGTTCAATTCATTTCATTGACAAGTGAGATCGTTAACTTTGTAGAGGTTCATATCTGTCTTGAACGGCTGAGGTGCTTAAGGCGCCGTGTTTCAAGCCCAAGGTATCCGAGTTCGATCCCAGCTTCGTAGGAATTTTTTCATTATTTCTCCACATTTTAGAAAAAATAAAATTAAACTTAAAATAAATTTAATACAATATTACTGAGTTTCAACTTAGAAAATGTTAAAAAAGAAATGTTTATTTAAGATCTGAAGGAATGTAAAAAAGGACGTCCAAAAGACGTCTTAAAGACGTCTTTTAGACGTACTTTAGACGTCCTTTCTTATGTCTTTTAGACGTCTTTTGGACGTCTGTTGGACCAGACATAGAACGTCTTTTAGACGTCTTTTAGTTGTCTTTTTGATGACTCAGAGACATTACCATCATTGTCCCCGAATTGTCCGCGGACAAAAAGGGACGTCTTTAAGACGTCTTTTAGACGTCCCTGTGCCCACTGGGACAAATGCATAAAAAAACATGACATTTTTTGACCGCACCAAACTATAAATATATTGACAGAAAGGTAAAAAAATAGTTAAATTATATGAAATTTCATACGAACGAATAGAGTGGGGAGTTAAACTGTCTCTCTCACTCTCACTGATGCCCCACTCTAGTAAGCGGCCCAGTAAAATTTTGGCCAGAGCCAGCAGCGCGACTAATACCTTAAGCCTTTCCTTATACTTTTAACTTTGAAAATTAACATTCTTCAATAACATAACATATTAAATATAATGTATATTATACATAAAATAATTATACTATTGTTGCAAATACAGTATCCTTTCTTCAAGTTACATAGCACATTTTCATAGTTCCTTCGTTACATATGTAAATTCTAAACTTCCTTTCATGAGCCTCCGTGGCGCAGTTGGTAGAGCGTGTGATTTCTAATCCACTCCTAGCTGCGCCTTGCGTTCGAGACCTAGTGATTGTAAATATTTAGATAAATAGCGAAACAAATTTTCGTCGACAGGTATAAACATTCCAAGTATGTATGACATGCGAGAACAGAATGGAATATTTTTTTACTGTAATTTAAATATTTTTTTAATGGCAGATTACTATAAAAACATAAAACTTTAAAAAGGTTGTAAAGATAATGTTAAGTGTGTGTTTAATTAGTAGATCAGGGTTTCATGAATGTGAAAAGAGTATTTTAAGAGTATTTTTACCTGAACATTGTGTGTTCTATAAACACACTTCTGACACACAATTCAGTGTTTTCCAAACACTCAAAGCGTTCCAAAATACACGGATTAGACACACTTTATTGTGTTCACAAACACATAATCGACACACAATAAACATTCTATAAAACACTATTTAAACACGCTTTGCCCAAGATATTTTCGACAGGGCTATGACTACCGAATTTTATAAGTACTTATCTCAAAGTGTCGCAATTACGCAAACTTCAAAGGAATTAAAAAATTAAAAAATATTAAAATGGAATAAACAGAAATTGAACTTACCGAGTATCACACAGTATTTCGGAATTCACAAAAATTCAAAAATTAAAGAAATATTGAAACGGAATTGATTGGAATTCACTTTCAAGAAATCTTTGCCTCAAAAAGGCATTTATAGGAATTGGACAGAAACGGAATTCAAAAAAATGATAATTTAACATTTTCTGTAAAAAGTTAAAAATGTCCAATTCTTCTCAATTTCTTACTTCTTACTGGGTTGTAATGCCAGTATTAGGGCCAAAGACAAGTGTATAAATAAAAAAAAATTAACAAGAAAAAATCGTGTAAACCCACGTTTTTCAAGAATTTCTTACACAAAAATAGTAAAGTTTATTGAATTTAAGTAAAACACATCTTAAAGTATATAACACGGAGAAAAATGAAAATTCAGATTTCTGACTGAATATAAAACAATTTGAACGATTTGTATTATCATAGGAAGAAATATTAAATTTTGGTTCTCTATCCTAAAAAGTTTAGTAACGATTTTCAATGAAGATCAATGCTTAATATCTTAATAAACGCCAATAGTCTTCTTTCAACAAGTGCAATCAGATTCCGTAATAATTAATTCAAAGGTCAAAAGAATTAGGTACAATTATTATTATTTGCATTTATTTTAATTCAGCTACTCAATTGTTACAAACTTTGTATCAACGTTCACTTAAACGGGGACTGTTCTGTGCGAAAGTCCTTAGATTCATTCCCAAACAGTTTTTAGGAATGCGAAACTCTGTGGCGCGCCTGCGCCCGCGTTTTTTCAGTTTCTTCGTTTTTGATATACACGGAAGTTTCGGTGTAGTTCGTAGTGTATTAATTGTTTCAATTAATAAAAATTTTAGTTTTAAATATAATAGTGAGTGCAGTTTTGTAATAAAGTTTTAGTGTTACAAATGAATGTAGAAGAATATCTATGTGAAATGTTTGATCTCATTTTCAGATTAGGTGTGTGTTTATTTTGTTTTTAGCCGGTTATGCAATGCCAAATTGTTATTATATTTTATTGTAATGTTTAATTTAGGCAACTAAATGTAAAGTCTAAAATGAAATAATATTTAGAAAAATAGAGAATACTTTGAATTTTAAAAATCTTCGCATTGTAATTTTTATTTAATCTGTAGATATTTAAATAAAATCTCTTTCTTTAAACGTTTTAAAACAGATCATTTTAGTAAAAATGGCAAAGGACTTGTATTTAATTTTTAAAGAGATTCTACGTTTAAATATCTAAAGAATAATAAAAATCCCAGTGAGAAGTTTTATAAAATTCAAAGTATTTTAATATATCCAGTTGTTTCATTTTTCGATTTTATATTTAGTTTCAAATTGAATATTCCAATAAAAGTAAATATTTTGACAAATAAAAGTAATAATGTAGGTCACTAGAAGATCTGCTCACATTATATTCAGTATGGGACTCGGCACTAGACTTGCCTTGGACTCCGCCCAGAAGCGCCTATCAATGTGTTTAGTCTGCTTTCCCACACAGCACATGATATTTCCTGAATACTTCCTGAATATTTCACTGAAAGATTGAAATATTTCATTGCAAGATTCAGGAAATATTTCTGCAAACAGGAAAATGTCCGCTTATGTGGGAATATTGACGCGAAAGTTGAGAAAATATTTCATTGAAATATTTTAGAAATATTCAACTGAAATGATGCTCACTGGTCGAACTCAGTTTCTATGGCCTGTAGAGTTGCGCAGTAGTTTTTGGCTTACTATATCCTATGGGTTTTAAAATATTTCAGAAAATTCCTATTGATTTGAGGTGTTTAACAAATTTTTCCATTTTTTGAAATATTTTCACAATATTGCAGAATCTTTATGTGTAATATTGCAGGAATATTTCAATGAAATATTTTCTCAATTTTCGCGTCAATATTCCTACATAAGCGGACATTTTCCTGTTTGCAGAAATATTTCCTGAATCTTGCAATGAAATATTTCAATCTTTCAGTGAAATATTCAGGAAGTATTCAGGAAATATCATGTGCTGTGTGGGTTGTTCCGCGTATATAAGTGTGCATAAGAACGAAAACATTTTAAGCCTACTGACGTGCTTTAACCCTTTTACGATTCATTTCCCTGTTTTCTATCCTGGAGCCGCAAAGGTAGACAAGTTTGGGAATGAAATCTAAGTTACTAGCGCTGAACTCCACAATTTTAAATCGGATTTTTCTGCGTGAATGTAATCGATCAAAATAATTTTTTATTTATTAAAAATATTGCAAAATGGCGGCGTTACAGGCGTTTGAAGTTAGACCTTTGGTGGCATTCCACCTCAAGTGATCCGGGTCAAAATTTGAAATGTTTGGGATCAGGTTAAAAGTTTGCACAAACAGTGCACGGAAAGAAGATTTCACCTATGTTCACGGTGTACTAACTGACAGGTTAGAACACAGTGTAGAGCACGGGAAAAGTCGATGCCGTGAACGGAAAAAAGCCGTGCATGACATTAAATAAGCTAATGCATGATGCGACACTCTAAATTTCGATGCCGTGAAGCGAAATATATCGTGGCGCCACCGTGCTAAACTGATGAAGAGCACAGAGAATTAAGATGCCGGCCCTGAAATCTGGCACCACCGACCATCACCATGTTTTTCGGTGATATACACCGTGAATATAGGTGAAACCTTCTTTCCGTGTGGTCCTATTAGATACACGGAGAGACCCACATTCGTAAAAATGACTAAAAATGGTTGCAATGACCGGAAATAAGGGGACTTTTAGCATAATGTACTACAGAATTAGATAAATTTACAAAAGAAATAGATAAATTTGCTACATTGAAATAGCAAGTTTTAATATTTTGTGTAAGAGTTGTAAATGTAGCGAAAATTGATTATAGTTTTCTCTAATTTAATTAGACAAAATCTGACAAATGAAAACATTTTCCACTAAAACCTACTATACACTGTAGTAATTTTTGGTGAGCAAGTGTGGCTAGCGAGTGCAGTCATGTCCCAAGAACTATGTCTTATAATAAGTTGTTAAAAGTAAACTGCTTTCTCGTGAGTGCTATTAATTTTCATCATTCAATATATAAGGAAACAAAGATGTATGCTTTCAGTGAAATTCGTTGTCGTGCGTGCAGTTGTGTATTAGTGTATTAATTAACCGCGTCTATACATATAAGTGAAATAAACATGTGTGTGTCTTCAAATGTTTATCCAACAAATATATAAGTGTGTGTGTGTCTGTGTATGTAAAAATCCTTCCAGTTTATCTCCATTAGTGAAGAATTGACGGGAAACCGGCGATAAAAATCCGTATTTTTTCTTTCACTCTTTCTTTCTGCATTTACAAACGACTATAGTAATTTTACGTACACAATATTTCTGAGTTTACTACAGTTGTTTGGAACTATTGGACGAAATAGTAAGAAACTTTGCTAATTTGGTGAGCATTTGTCGGATTAGTGACTTAGTGTAGAAAATAGTAAAAAATACAAAAAGTCCCCTTATTTCCGGTGGTTGCAATGTGAAAATAGTAAATTCTAGTGTGATTTTATACAAAAAATAGTAATCTCGGTCTCTCCGTGTACAATTAAAAATACTAAATATTATTAATTTATTTAAACAAATGTAAAACTGATAAATCTAATTTTTGATGATAGTAATAGTATTTATTTATTAAACACAAGGACCTATCAAGCAACTGTTATTAAAAACTTGTTTAAGGTGAACTACAGACCAAAGGGAATGAAAGTAAGTGATTACTTACAAGACTACGAGACAAATACTTTAGACAGCATGGCTAAATTTAGTTACGCGATATGGCTGCATGTCTCTGAAATTTTCAATTTTACGTGAGTATAATTTTAAATATTACCTAATATTTTTTATGAAAAGCAGGCGTATTAATATCAATAGAATCCACATCAGCTGGACTGGTGCAATTAGTGTTCCTGAATAAATTTTCAAAAATTCAAAATGGCGGATCCAATATGGCGGATCAGTTTTGTAAAAAAAATTTGGATTCACCTGAAATATGTTACTCGGGGGATCTTAGGGTCGCTGATTACGAATATGATGTCAGTTTTCAAAAATTCAAAATGGCGGATCCAATATGGCAGATCAGTTTTGTAAAAAAAGTTTGGATGCACCTGAAATTCTCTACTCAGGGGTTTTTTGGAGGCGCTGATTACGAATATGATGTCAGTTCTTAAAAATATAACCTTTAAAGCGGACCCTGGGTGTGCAATACTCATATTCTAGCTTTTCACTCTAATATCTCGTTTATATTCGTAAAAATTGATCATGTATCACTATTGGACGGTAAATTTTGTACTTAACTTTATGTTCCGTAAGACATTTTTTCTCCCAAGTGTCTTTGCGTATTTGATAACTTTATGAAGTTGACGGCGAAAAATTTCTATGTGGCTGATGCCCAGTTATCGGTTTAAGGTAATTTCAGTAGTTTAAGAATTTTTTTTGTAGTTATTAATATTAAATAAATCATTATGAAACCTATTTTTCTTCAAAATAGATGTACTGAGCTACATAAGATAATTTTTATAAAAGATAATATCCTATTCCAGCTTGGAGAGCACACAGTAAAGTTCCCGGGTGTCGCACACCCAGTGTGCGGTTTAAGGATGGATTCGTATACGGAGAGAAAAAACAAGGCTTTTCCCCGTGCCTTCAATTCATGCCTTTTTAGGTAGTAGTTTCACCGGATTTCGTGATGAATTTCTTGCGTTTAGCGGTTAGGCCACGCCTTAGCCCTTATTGGCCTAAGCTCGTTGCAAGAATCTCACAGGGAAAACCCGTGAGCGTCCTGCATTTGTACTGTGATAATTTTCACATGTTAAATCCATATTCTTTTATGGGGAAAAGCCTTGTTTTTTCTCTCCGTGTATGTTTGCGCTTTAAGGCCTAAGCACAATAGATTCGCGAAAATCGTTCGCGAACGCAAAGCATGAGTTAGAAAAGGACAGAGATATATTTGTGTCCTTGTATATCTCATGCGTCTCGTTCGCGAACCTATTGTGCGTTGGACTTTAAGTGTTAAAATGTCGAATTTGATCTAAACTCGCCACTCAGGGGTTTTTGGGGTCACTGATTACAAATACGGTGTTAGTTCCTCAAAATTTAAAATAACAGTTTCAATATGGCAGAATTCTTTTTAAATTATCCCGATTGACCTAAAACTGTTTACTTCTGGGTTTTAAAGATCACTGATTACAAATCTTATGTCAGTTTTTTAAAATTCAAGATGGCGGACCCAATATGGCGGATGACTTTTATAAATAATCCTATTACCCTGAAACTTCTTAATTGGGCGGGTTTTTGGGGTCGCTGATTTGGAAACTGACATTATATTCGTAATCAGCGACGCCGAAAACCCTCGAGTGACTAGTTTTGAGCAAAGTCAAAGAGTTTTTAAATTTGCGCCCGCCAGATTCTGTCGGCCATTTTAAATTTTCGAAAACTGACATCATATTCGTAATCAGCGGCACCAAAAAACCTCCGAGTAGATATTTTCAGGTGAATCCAATTAATTTTTACAAAACTGGTCCGCCATATTGGATCCGCCATTTTGAATTTTTAAAAACTGACATCATATTCGTAATCAGCGACCCCAAGAACCCCCGAGTAGAGAGTTTCAGGTGAATCCAATTAATTTTTACAAAAATCGTCCGCCATATTGGATCCGTCATTTTGAATTTTTGAAAACTGACATCATATTCGCAATCAGCGACCCCAAGAACCCCCGAGTAAAGAGTTTCAGTCGATTTCAGTGACTTGAAAAAGTTGGAGCACTATGTTTCATATGTGAGTCATTTTTTTAGTTTTAGCCGCCATATTAGCGTCCGACATTTTGAAAAAAAAATTTGTCGCTTTAGGGTTTTGTAGCTAAGGGTCCATGGACGCGAAATTTAGAGCTTTTGAGAGTATCTATCTACTTTTTTCAGGTAAAATACGTCTAAAATGAAATTTTTTTCTCGAAAAATCGTGTTTTTTTGGAAAAAATTGTTTATAACTTTTTAACAATTTAATATAAACAAATTTTAACAGCAGAACCAGAAAGAGGAGTAAATTTTACATTAAAAATTATATGTGCTAATTTTTCTATATGCATTTTAATAAAAAACGAGGTCCTCAAAGTCAATTGAAATTTTTCGTCCGTTTGGTCCTTAATGGGTTAAACCTGACACTTTTGAGATTTCAATATATTAAAATCGTATTATTTAAATTCTTTTTATTAATTAGTTAGCAATTGAATATAAATTTCTTTATATACTTATATGAGAAAAATCTCGAGCACGGTTTTAACTACAAAGTAAATGCTCAATATTGAGAAGCGAATGTATTACATTGCAGCGCGGCTGTTCTCGTCTATCACGGAAGTTAAGCGAAGTTGGTCGCGGTTCCTTCATTGATGGGTCACCGCTTGGGACTTTGAATTGGCAATTCTGAATGCTTGCGCTGAGGTTTCTCCGGATGCTTCAGTTTCGTGTTGCTTATTCTACCTTGGTCAGTCTGTATATCGTAAAATTTAGGCAGAAGGATTACAGCAAAATTGAAGGGCTACATAAAATAAGGGGACGAACGCGTGGTTGAATGGGATAATGTCAGTCAGGTAGCAGCGAGCGGCTCAAGGCTTGTCACTGCTACCCGACTGGTAGTATCCCTTCCAAGCCTCGCGTTCCTCCCCTTATTTTATGTAGCCCTTCAATTACAATGACCTGGTTGATCGACATGTGAAGAAACAGGCACATACTATTCGGTTAAGAAGCATTTGGTTTAATGGCATTAGGTAAAATTGATTCGGGAAAATGTCCAAGAACGTTCATAAGCTTTAATTTATAATTCCCCTTTTAATAATTCATCAGTTTTTAAAGTACATGTATGTATCATGTATGTACACTACCGGTAAAAATTCAGAGACCACCCATTTTCAGGCAATGCAAAACGTTTTAAAACATAAAAATTATTGAAACTAAAACTTTTTCTGTTCATTTTTTGGAAGATGATAAAATTTTGAGAAGAATAAAATATTTCGGAATCTCAAAATTACACGTTAATGTCTATAACTACGAATGTAGTCCCATGGTAGCGTTTTGCATTGCGTTTTGTAACTATGCCATAAGTGTGAGAGAGATGGAGATATATGTTTGCAATATTTGCACTCATGACCTTTAACATAAGCCTAATATCATAAAAAAGCATCCATTATTTTCGAAGTTATTCAAATTTTTGTAAAATATTGAAAATGACGATTTTTTAAAAATATCTAAATATAATATTGGTCAAATGACTTCTGAAAGATCTTGTTCTTTTTAAAATTTTATCATCTTTCAAAAAAAAAGGAAAAAAAATTTTAGTTTCCATACATTTTATGTTTAAAAATAATTTTCAATCATCTGAAAATGGGTGGTCTCTCAATTTGGACCGGTAGTGTATGTATGTATTGCATGTTAAAGATTGGGTAAGTTAAGCCACTACCATATATTTCTAATTTTGTAACAAAGTGTTTCGTTACTTACTCTTTCTAATTTGCCATGTGTAAGAAAAGCAATTTTAGAGTTTAGAAAGTCCTTTGTTTGTCTCCCCAGTAAAAAAAGAAGGATTGGAAGAGAGCGAATAGTATTGGCGTTGAGTTTCTGCCAATACGTTTTCGCGTGAAAACCGTATTGGGGACATTCTGCCAATCCTGCTTTATCACTGTCAATTATGTCCTTTTGAGGGTGGAGTCCCATGACAGCGTTTTGCGTTGCGTCGTAATGGGAGAGAAAAAGACGCAAATATACGTTTGCTGCATTCTCTCTCATTACAACGCAACGCAAAACGCTGCCATGGGACTGCGGCCTGAACCTTTCGATTTCGCGTTTATTGATTCGACTTGAGTGTGTACTGTTGATCTATTACCACATGATTTAGGAAGCTTTCGACGTTCGCGTTAGGGGCGCTGTGAGTATAAGTCACAGCGCTAATCTAGAAAATATCCTAAATCATATGGTAATAGACCAACAGTACACAGTCTGCTGTCAAATTTTATTTACTTACATTTTAACAAAATTTTATATTTCCTGTTCGTTATTAATATTTTTACACATTAAATCAATACGGTTTTCACGCGAAAACGTATTGGCAGAAACTCACCGCCAATACTATTCGCTCTCTTCCAATCCTGCTTTTTTGACTGGATCTTTTTTATCGTAGGTCTGTTTAGTTTGTTGTCAAGTCTCTTGTACCTTTCTTTCGTATCAGCGTGTGAGGTGCTGTGGTTTTCGTGAAATCAGAATTTAAATGATTTTGCGCATCATTAACCCCTTCACAGTGTTTGACGTCTATAGAGGCAAAAATAATTCGTGCCCCCAGTGTATGACCGCTATAGCGGCATCGAAAAAAAAGATATATAAAAGTTAACGAATCTTGCTAAAAATGCCTACTCGGGGGTTTTTGAGGTCGCTGAATCCAAATCCGTTATTGAAAATTTTAAATTCAAAATGGTGGCTTCAAAATGGCGACCAAAAAATTTTTTAAGTTTACGAATTTGGCTGAAAATGCTCATTCGGGGGTTTTTGAGGTCTCTAAATCCAAATATTTAATCAAAAATTCAAAATTCAAAATGGCGGCTCCAAAATGTCGACCAAAAAAATTTAAAGTTCTCAAATTAGTTCTTAAAACTTAAAGCAGAGGAAATTAATAAGTCCGATGTTTTAAAACATTGTGAAATACTCAAAATCAATCTATATTAAAAAACTTAATAATAGTATTTAAATTAAATAATAATAAATAAATAATATTAATTAATTATCGATAAATTTAAATAAATAATAAATCAAATAATAGATCACAAAAATGAAATAATTAAAAAAAGCAATGAAACGAAAAATAAAATTAATAAAGAAAATTAATTAATAAAAATTAAATAATAACTATCAATAAAATTGATATTTTTATTACATAATATTTAAATAAAGTTAAAGAACTGTTTTCTAAGTTAATTAAACTTAGTGAAGATTTCACAATTTTTAAAATAGTGAGCATTTTTAGTCAAATCAGGAAACTTTTAAATTTTTAAAGTCGCCATTTTGAAGCCGCCATTTTGAATTTAAAAATTTTAACCAAATATTCGAAATCAGCGACCCCAAAAACCCCCAAGTGAGTATTTTTAGTCAAATACAGGAACATTTTTAATTTTTTAAGCCGCCATTTTGAATTTTTAAATTTCGATCAACTATTTGGATTCAGCGACCCCGAAAACATAAAATATAATAATATCAAGTAATTAAAAAAAAAATTTTTTGCACATTTGTGGCACGAAGCTTATTTTGACTACACTGCTAAGGGGTTAATTGTCAGCATACGTCACATGGTCAGCGGTCCTTTCCTAGTCTCTTCAGGTGCCATTACATGGGGATAAGGAAGAAGGGTTCTTCCGAAAACGATTTGATAATCGTTTTCCTGAATATTTCACTAAAAGATTGAAATATTTCAGTGCAAGGTTCTTGAAATATTGCTGCAGATTGAAAATGTCCGGCTTTGTGAAATATTGACGCGAAAGTTTAGAAAATATTTCATTGGAATATTTTGGAAATTTTTATCTTAAATTATGCGCACTGGTCGAACTCAGTTTCTATGGCCTGTAGAGCTGCGCAGTAGTTTTTGGCTTACTATATCCTATGGGTTTTTAAATATTTCAGAAAATTCATATTGGTTTCAGGTGTTTAACAAATTTTCTAATTTTGTGAAACATTTTCAGAATATTGCAGAATCGTCATGCAGGAATATTTTCTAAACCTTCGCGTCAATATTTCACATAGGCGGACATGTTCAATTTGCAGCAATATTTCAAGAACCTTGCACTAAAATATTTCAATCTTTCAGTGAAATATTCAGGAAATATTTAGAAAATATCATGTGCTGTGTGGGTGCACTGGTGCAACTACCCTAGTACCCTATAATAAGTGAAATCAACATTAAAATTTCTGTAAAATATTTGAATTGGCTATGTTCATTGTTCACTGTATGGTCATCTCTCCTTAAGTTATCTTTTTGAAAATTTATTTATCAGTTTAATGATGTAATAATCTGTAAATCGATTTACTCCTTCTAGATGTTTTTTAAATTCAATAACAGTAAACTTTTTTAATATTATTTATTTTTAGATTAGTCCCTGGTGAATTTACAAAATGGGAAAAAACAGATAAACAGGGTCCTATGATTAATGGAGTTACCAGAAGAGAACAAGATTTATCGGGAACTGCAGCAATATTTACTTCATATAGAACGAAAATTGTTTCATGTGCAGCGCCATATTGGCCGTTCAGGTATAAACTTATTTTCATTTTAGTTTATAATATTATATTCAAGATTATTTAATTGAATTTATGAAAGTTTCTGTTTATGGTCCAAACAGAGCGTAATATTATCTTGACATCACTGTAAAGGGCCAGTCCCATGTTGGCGTGAAAACGTCAAAGCGTCGGCGTCAAAACGTAAATATATGAGAGTGAAAGCAACAACCTTATATCACTGTCTCGCTCACTCACATACTTTAACGCCGACGCTTCAACGCTTTGACGTTTTTGCGCCGACATGGGACGATGATAATGGGTGTTTCCGAGGTGCATGCTGGCTGTTTTCATTAACTCCGAGTTATCGATTGTCCAATTATCAATAACATTCTGTTGGATCTAACAAATCACTATTAACCCCTTGGCAGTTAATGACGTGGTGCAGGTGGGCTCAAACTGTCGATGACGTGTATAGACGCAAGCAGATTTTTGCCTACAAAAACACACAGATTTGTCCACAAATTAATATTCAGCGTTTTCGGGGTCACTGATTACGAAACCGATATCAGATTTTAAAAATTCAAAATGGCGGATCCAATATGGCAAAAGACAAAATTGAAAATGAAACGTATTCGCTTAAAATTTGTTACTCGGTGGTTTTCGGGCTTGCTGATAACGCATTTCAAGCCAGATTTAAAAAATTCAAAATCCGATTATATTCTTTGTGAGGCAGATCATGATTTTAATTCCTTCTTAAAGGGGCATGAGCTGTTGTCTAATTATGTAAATTTAACTTAAACAAATTAATTAATTTTGATATTCTGAATATTATTAATAAACAATTAACAACAATTAGAATTAATTGTTAAACAGTTTAAATATTAAAAACCGAAATTATTAAATAACAATTTTGATTATTTGTTTTATTAATTAATAGAATGTTTAAACAAATTATCCATAGTTTATTGTCAAATAAAATGTTAATTAACAAATTATTATAATAACTATTAAATAATAATCAGAATTTTTATCAAATTAGTTATAATAAATAGATAATTATTGAAATAATTGATTTTACTGTTGTTAACTTTCATAATTATGAATGTTTAAACAAAGTATTAAGAATTAATATTTGAATATTGTATTAATTAACAAATTGATTAGATAATTAGTTAATAAATAACGTAAATTTCATCGAATTGTTTGTATTAACTTAATAATTAATATAATTTCATAATTGTTAATATTAATATTTGCAATTGTTAAATTAATTATTATAAACAACCGTACATTATTATGGTGAATATTTAAATTTTAGAAATATGTTACAATTAAAGAAAAGTGCTATTTCTGTAAATTCTAGAAATTGGAGTTGGAAGGGGAGATATAAAGTTGAGGAAGGTTAAGACTTAGCTTTTTTTCAAAGGTTCTCCTACGCTTAAAACTGATAAAAATGAGACAGACCCAAAAATAACCAATTAGACCCATTTTCTTAATGCATTTTCTCTCCATTTTCTTTTCTTAAACCAATCCTAAAAATACTCAACCTCTTTTTCCCTTTCTACAATATTTTTATCCCTGAATTTTCCTTCCTTGAGAAAATCAGTAGTGGGAACTGTTACACAAATATACGTGTTCCTTAAGGAAAAAGCAGTTCTAAAATTTCAATCATTCAAACTTCTCAGTTATACTCATCATTTAAAATTCTCAAACTACAGTTCTCAAGTTCGAGTTCTAAAAAGTTCTACTCATCTATTAACAAAATTCAATCTTCGACTCTCAAGTTCTAAAATCTTAAAGAATCTATCCAAGTTTAAAAAGTTCTAAGTTTCAAATCTTTTCAAAGTTTAAATTTATTAAATATTATTCTAACCTCAACTCAACTTCATCTTCCGAGTTCGACTTAAATTTCAAACTTCAACTTTAATTTTTATAAAAGTGAGTAAACAATTTTGCTGTGTTTTTTTTTTTTTTTGCTGTGTATTTGCTGTGTTCTTTCTCTACATTCCTTTTTACCTTCAATCTTCCCACTTCCGGAAAGGTTGCATACGTTCGCTGTGCATGTATGCACGGAGAGAAGAGAATAGTGAAGGCGACTATCGGTTCAGTTCCGATAACTAAACAGTCTTGTTAATTTTCGACGGACAAATTTAACAGTCGCATCTACTATACTATAGTAGGAACGACTGTCAGTTTAGTCAGGGAAACTAAACAGGAACTAAACCGCCAGGGGCGCTACAATCGCTCTCCATGTGTTTCTGCTACTAAACGCGTTTTGTTGTCACGACAATAACTCTTCTCTCAGTGTGTAATTTATTCCAAATTCACAAATTTTAATTGAATTAAAAAGCAAGAAGAATAATAGAAAGAGTTCCTAAGCTATTGGATGTCAAAATCTAGGCTTAAAACAAAATTTAATTTAATTAAATTTAAAAACAAGTATTGTTACTAACCATATTTTATTTTTGGGACGTAACAATACTTACCAGCTGACTGCGGAGGTAAGGTTTTGTATTTATTATCGTTTAAAAAGTTTTTCGTAATTAGCGAAATTTTAGAAAATTTCGTCCACCATATTGGATCCGTCATTTTGAATTTTCAAATTCTGATATTGGATTCGTAATCAGCGACTTCAAATACAATAGTACTCTCTAAATCTGAATAAGTGAAATTTTCACTTTTTCCATGTGTGAACTTTTTTCTCACTTATTAATAAGTAGAATCTACTTATACATAAATGAAAATTCACTTTTTTAGGTGTGAACTTGGTTTCACTTATCAATAAGTGAAATCCGCACTTATGTATAAGTGAAATATTTAGTTAAAAAGAAATCCACCTGCCCATTATATTTCAATTATTTATACTTTTAAATGTTTAGAAACAATGTTTTTATCATTTCAGTTAATATGTTAAAAATTTTCTTTTTATTTAATTATAAAAATTATCATTTAAAATTTAATAAAAATTTTTAAAAATATCCAGTTAAATATTATATTAACAGTAATTTAATAACCAACTTTTTATTTGCTTAGTATTTATATAATATATAAGAGAAATCTTGAACAAAACGTTAAAGTATAACACAATAAACTAACTCTTTATAAGTAACACCCAATAATTTTCTATGAGTATAAGGAAACATATTAAGTGCGGCATTGTGGTGTTTCTCGTTGATCATCAAAGTTAAGCGACATTGCGTGCGGTTAATATTAGGATGGGTGACCGTTTAGGGATTTTCCTTAAAAAATGTGAAAAATTTATATGTTTACAAGTTTCAGATTAATAATAAGAAGAGTGTTAAATAGATTATAGTAAATAAATATTTTTTTATATAATATTAATCCTGATTATTTATTTACAATCATTAAGAAATATATTTTATAACTTATTCAATAAGTTAATACAATTCACTTCTTAATGTGTGAGTATTCACTTATTCATAAGTGAATATAATTCACTTATTTCATGTGTGAATATTCTCTTATTCTACGTGGAAGAGTTTTGAAACATGGAATAAGTGAATATTCACTTAAAATAAGTGAAATTTCACTTATTCAGATTTAGAGAGTATGCTCGTTTTTTGCAAATCTCAGTTTTCTAAAAAGTTGTCGACATTTTGAGCCCACTTATGAGATTTTGGTCTTGAATGCGAAGGGGTTAACCATGAGTAAACTCGGGCGAGTTTCATATTAGTCATATTAAACTTTTCTCTATTTGGTTTTTTTACTTCTATAGTTATTGTAACCTGTTTTTGTATGACAACTTTGCTTTTGCACAGGACTTGCTTCATGTTTCGCACGCAACAATCACAAACTATTAAAGTGAATGCATTTATTCGTCCTTTAGCAACAAAGTGCTGGTTTCTTTTATTAATAGTGATTATACTGATATGTGCGGAGTTCTTATATTTCCTGAATCACGAAAATTTACAAAATTTTTGGGAGAAGTTCTCTGTAGCTGCTCTCTTCTCAATCGGATCATTATGTCAACAAGGTGTAGTATAAAAACAGTTTTTTATATTATATAAAATTTTTAAGGAAGCAAAAAGAATTGACTCAAACGTCCCAATAAGGTTTTTAGAAAAATCTAATGACCAAAACATAGAACATTTTTAGAGGACATCTACACGGATATATAGTAGAGTAACAAGTTTCAAGGAAATTCAAACAACTTTTTAAAAAATCCACCATTTTAGATCCGCCATTTTGAATCCGCTATTTTTAATTTTTTTATATTTCCAACTTTTATGTTATTATAGTCACTGAATCCAAATTAGCATTCAGAAGAAGTAAAAAATCAGTGTTAGATGTAGAAATTAAGTAAATTTCCATAGAAATCAAATTCTCAAACTTCACAACCCCACCATGCCTGTCGTAAAAAGAGAACGCGAACTAACTTCGAAGTCGGACTACGTTTCTCTCTTTAGATACATCTTAAGGAAGATAACCTACCACATGGCAGTCTTGCCAATCGAAATTTATTTTTTTTTGTGTCGGTGTAATTTGTGTTTCAGGTGTTAGATTTATAATTTATTTATATTATACTCTTAAAGGATCCCGTACGGAGTTTTGGGACAGGGTTCCTGTGCAGGAACCTTAGCTATTAAAGGTTCCTGTACAGAAAACTTTTTAATTTTTTATATGTTAAGCAACATTTGACATACATAGAGATCATATTTCAATATGTTAGACTCGTATAACAATGTTGGACAGAAAAATGTATTGCGCATTCGAGAAACTCATAGAAAACTACTGCGCAGAAGTTGAAAATATAAATAAATTAATTGAGGAAACTATGTAGGATCCTTTATACTTAAGTACCTGCAGTTTATAAAACTGCAAAGGTTCCTGTGCAGGAATCTTTACAAAGTTTCCTGTACATGATCCTGCAAGTGTATCTGTACAGGAACCTTTGATAGCTCAGGTTTCTGCATCGGAACCTGCACAGGAACCCTGTCCCAAAACCCCGTACGGGATCCTGTACAGGACCTGCATGGGATCCCGAGAGGATCCTTTAAGGATCCTCTCGGATCTGTACGGGGATTTTAAGCTGGGAAATGCATGAGAGTGAAAGAAACAACCTTATATCACTATCTCGTTCACTCTCATACTTTACGGCCGACGCTTTGACGTTTTTACGCCGACATGGGACGGCACCTTCAGGTTAAATTCGTAATCAGCGACCCCGAAAACCCCCGAGTGACGAGGTTTGAGCAAATCGAATTATGTAATAAATTTGATTCTTATTTGTTAATAATATTTGTTTATAACAATTATTTAACTTTCTTTGAACATTTCAAAAGTACTGCAAATGTTCAGATTTTTACAGTCTAGTAATTAAAAGCGATAAGCAACATTTTTACACTATTTACAAAATTTTATACACAAGTGCAATTTGTTATTTTTTTAAATTCTTTGTGTTGATTTATCTCCTTCACAAGATACATTTCCTTTTAACCCTTTTAAAGCGCACACTTACGAATCCATCCATAAACCGCACACTGGGGGTGCGACACCCGGAGAATTTAAAGTGTGTTCTCCAAGCTGGAATAGGATATTATCTTTTGGAAAAATTATCTTATATATAGCGTACTACATCTATTTTGACAAAATAGTACAGCTGTGCAAAATAATTCGAACCGAACTGTTCGAATTTTTCCGCCTAGTTCGAATGTCGAAAATTCGACATCGAATGTCGGTTTTTCGGCATTCGAACTAGCCCAGTTCGGATGTTGAATATTCGACATTCGAGTTACTACAAAATTCGAACCGAACCGAATTGTGTTCGGTTTTAGTACACTAAAATGTCGAATGTCGAATATTCGACATTCGAACTAGCCCAGTTCGGATGTCGAATATTCGACATTCGAGTTACTACAAAATTCGAACCGAACCGAGTTGTGTTCGGTTTTAGTACGCTAAAATGTCGAATGTCGAATATTCGACATTCGAACTAGCCCAGTTCGGATGTCGAATATTCGACATTCGACATTTCGGCGCCCCAAAACCGAACTAAACTCGGTTCGGTTCGAATTTTGCACAGCTCTACAAAATAGGTTTCATAATGATTTATTGAATCTTAATAATTAAAAATAAGTTTTTTTAAACTACTGAAATTACCTTAAACCGAAAACTGGGCGTCAGCCACACAGAAATTTTTCGCCGTCAACTTCATAGAGTTATCAAATACACAAAGACACTTGGGGAACTAATGTCACTCACGTAACAAAGTTAACTACAAAATGTTTAGTCCAATAGCGACACATGTTTAATTTTTACGAATTTCAGATATTAGAGTAAATAGCTAGAATGTGGGAGTTGCACACCCAGGGTGCGCTTTAAGGGTTAACAACCGAGCAAAACAAAGGCAAAGTATAAACCAAGTCATTACAAAAAAACCTGAAAATTTTTAATAAATATTGAACTGTTCTGGAAAAAATGTCAAATTTTTTTCGCATCCTCAATTCTTGAATAAATTTTGGAACAAATATTCTCCGTGTATAAGAAGTCTTTTGTCAAAGTCAACCACTAGACGGTTGATCGGACTGAAAATATTCGACGGTAGTATATGTATATATATTTCTATTTTGCAAATTGACAGATTAGAAATAGATGCAATATATGCCTAAGACATCCCAGAGATATCTCTAACATCCCAATATCTCAGATATTTTCAGACCATTCTCTTTCAAAGTTTTATTGAATCTTAACCATTTTAATGTTTAAATATAGGTTCAGCATTTTTTCCTAATAAGTCGTATTATCGCATGGGATTTTTAAGTACAATGATGTTTAGTCTTTTGATGTATAATTATTATTCAGCCAGTATAATTTCCTCGCGGTTGAATGAACCTCTTAACAAAATGAATGATTCACTTTATTCACTATCAAAAAGTGATATGAAATTAGCATCGGAACATCAAATTTACCTTGAGTATTTTCTGCAGGTAACAAGTTAAAAGTAGTATTAAATCACTTATAATTACTTTTATAGATATTTTACAATTAGTGCATGATAATTTATAATTTTCGACTTATAGGGAACCGATTGGGAGACAAAAACTTTCTATAGAAATAAATGGTTAAAAATTCCTGAACTACAGCGGTATTTATTGCCAAGGGAAGGAATAAATCTAGTACAACAAGGAAAGATAGCTTACCACACAGATCCCATAGTTGGATATCCTCTAATCGGAAAATTATTTGATAATCAAGAAATTTGTGAACTAACCGAAGTGCATCTTGTACCACCAACTGAATTTTGTTTCTTCGTTAGTAGGAATGGGACATTTTTTGAAATTTCAAAAATTGCGTAAGTATTCTCACAAATTTAATAAGTTTAACAAAAATTAATTTAAAAATGTAAATATCGATTTTTAATAACTTTTTACGTAAATTGTAAAAATTTCATTAAGAGAACTGTTTTGTTAAGAATTTTTAAATAATCGAATTTTTTTTAAAATATTTTTTAGTATCATAAAATTACTATCCCAAAACATTTCTTAAGAAATATGAATAAATGTTTATTGAAATTTCTAACCCAGAGGAAGCACGTAAATTTACTCACCCAGTAAGAAGCGAGGAATTGAGAAGGATTGAAATAATTTAAACTCTGTATGGTGTTGTTAAAATGTATGTGTGTATATGAGAGATTAAAATCAAGGTTGAGGTTTTCGGCTTTAATCGTAAACAAAACGAAGATTGACGAAAATGAAAAGCATTAAGAACATGAGTGTACGAAATATCAGTTAGTCGGGTTTAAGAACTCTGTAACGATTAGTCAAAGATATAATACAATAAATAGTTACATTGTTAATTTTAAAGTTTTGTGTCTTGGTTTTATTTTATTTCCGAACTTTCCTTAAGTTTACGTTTTTGTTGATTTTATTTATAAATTTATCTTTTTAACATCGTGGCGACCGTGACAGGACTTTTCCTGAAAAAAAAAGAAAATTAGTGAAAACGTGCTCGAGGAAAGATAGCGTCGCAAGATGGACGCCGCCAAGAAAACCCGGACTGTTTCGAGACAAGCGTTTACGCGGACATTAAATGAATTAAGTGCTATTTTAAGTACCGATAACTTAAGTCAGGTGAATATTGCGGAAGTGCAAGTGTATTCTCAAATGTTGGATGAGAAAAGTAAAGATTTGGATGCTGCTAATACAGTGTTAATCCAATATATGCTTAACGATGAGGATATTTCACCTGAGGAAATCGATAAAGAAGATACAAGCAACGATGAATACAAAAGGAAATATTTGCGCGCGAAGGCGAAAGTAGCAACATGTCTACATACACCTACACCGGTTATCACTTCGAGAACACAATCATTGACACAAGTTATGAAGACCACAAATATTAAGTTACCACAAATCGAATTAAAAAAGTTTAATGGAGAACCAAAAGAGTGGTTACAGTTCTGGGGTCAATTTCGTAAAATACATGAAGATGTTTCGATTGATAAAGAGGACAAATTTCAATATTTGTTGCAGACAATGTTGCCAAATTCCCGCGCGGCAGAGCTTGTTGCAAGTTTCCCGCCAACCAGTGAGAATTACGACAAAGTGATTACGAGTTTAAAGAATCGTTTCGGTCGTGATGCAGTGCTCGTGGAGGTGTATGTGCGTGAACTTTTGAAATTGGTTATGCAAAATGCTTTAAGACCTCAAGAAAAGCTACCTCTTGCAAGTTTGTATGATAAGATAGAGTCTCAGTTGCGAGCATTAGAATCGTTAGGCGTCACGACGGATAAGTGTGGCGCCATGTTATTTCCACTTGTCGAATCTTCGCTTCCCGAAGATTTACTTCGGGCTTGGCAACGTCATCAAGGAACGACAGTGGAAGAAGGTTCGGTACATGCGAATCGACTAACTCAGTTAATAAATTTTCTACAATCAGAAGTCGAGAATGAAGAGAGAATTGCTATTGCCGTAAATGGTTTCAGCTTACGCAACGATGACAGAAGAGGACAAAAACATCGACCAGAGTCGACGAAAGAAATACCATCTGCTATGGGTTTACATGTTAATGGAAAGGACATTAAATCAGTGTCTTGTGTCTTCTGTGATGGTGATCATAATAGCGATAAATGTGATCAAGCGCGAAAGATGACATTAGAAGAGCGTAGAACAGTGGTGCGTCGTGCGAATAGATGTTTTTGTTGCTTTAAAGTTGGCCATAGAAGCAAAGAATGTCGTTGTTTCGTGAAATGTGCGTGGTGCAATCGAAAACATTTTGTTATAATGTGTCCAGAATTTTCTGGTGAGAAAAGTTCGCCGATAAGTAACAAGCAAAGTGACGATAAGAGTATTATGAAGGAAAATGTTTTGTTAAATCGTACGAAAGGACCGGAAGTGATTTTACAGACGTTACGAGTTGTCATTCATAATAAAGGCAAGAAGTTTGTCATTCGTGCATTTATTGATCCAGGATCTATGCGATCCTACGCGACCTAGGACGTTTTACAAATGTTAGAATATGAACCACTCAGCGAGCATAAGATGATTCACTCACTGTTTGGGAACGTGTCGTCTGAGGTTAAAAGTCATAAAAAATATTTGATCCATGTGTGTGATATTGAAGAAAAATATTTGTGTAATTTTAAAGTTTTTGATGAAGAATCAATATGTGCTCATATTCCTTTATGAGAAAATCGACCATGGATGAAGGAAATTCGCAGTTTAAATCTTCAACTCTCTGATGGACCAGATGTTACAAAGAATGCAGCACCGATTAAATTGTTAATAGGATCAGATATTGCTGGAAAACTGATGACGGGTAGGATCGAGCAATTGAAGTGTGGTTTGACTGCAATTGAGACACATCTCGGGTGGACGTTGATGGGAGAGGTGCCTAAGAATGGTACAGAAGGACTCGCCGAACAAGCTATTTCGATGTTTCAGAGAGAAGCAGTGGTCAGTGATTTGTGGAATTTGGATTTGATAGGGATTAAAGATCCAGTGTTAGAAAAGTGTCAAAAAGATCATGAAAAACAAACGGAGTTGAATTTTCGAGAAACAGTGATAGTGAATACAGAGGGCAGATATGAGATTTGTTTACCCTGGAAAGAGTCACACCCTCCTTTGTGTGATAATTTGGAAGTGGCAAAGAAGAGGCTGGAATCAACTACAAAAAACTTAATTGCTACAAATTCTTATGAGCAATATGATAAGGTACTCAACGAATGGAAAGAAGATGGGATCATCGAAGAAGTTCAACATTCGGATCCAAACTGCAAGGGACATTTCTTACCACATCGAGGAGTAATTAAAGAAGGTAGTACAACACCACTTCGACCTGTGTTTGACGCCTCAGCAAAAGGTAAAAATTTAGCTTCTCTTAATGATTGTTTAGAAAAGGGTCCGAATTTGATCGAATTAATTTCATCGATTGTATTACGCTTTCGAGTAAGAAAAATCAGAGTAGTAGCTGACATACGAAAAGCGTTCTTACAGATAGCTGTAAATGAGAAGGACCGTAATTATTTAAAATTTTTTTGGTACAATAAAGATAAAGAGATTATTATTTTTCGTCATACGCGAGTAGTGTTTGGAGTTTCTTGTAGTCCCTTTTTATTGGGTGCTGTCATTAATTTACATTTGTCGCGAGAATCGTCCGAAAGTAAAAATGAGTCTTGTTATAAGAATGTAAAAAAGAATCTTGCAATATTAGCCGAAAGTTTTTATGTTGATAATTGTGTTGCGAGTATGAGCACTTTACAAGAAGTAGAAGAGTTTAAACATGACTCACAACTTGCAATGAATAAAGCGGCATTTGATTTAAGAGGGTGGGAGTATACCGAATCGAAGGGAGGGGAACGTGATATACCTGTTTTGGGTTTAATCTGGGATAAAGAGGATGACACGTTAAGATTGAATGTACCTTCCATTGAAAATATTTTTTCGGAAAAAATTACAAAGCGAGTTATTTTATCATACGCTCATAAAATATTCGATCCTATTGGGTTTGTTTGTCCAATTATGATAATGCCTAAATTATTGTTGCAAGAAACGTGGGCTCAGAAAGTAAAATGGGATGATGAACTTGACGAGAAATTGCAAAATCGTTTTAAGAAATGGTTGAGACATCTGATTTCCTTGAAAGAGATACGTTTTGATCGTTGGGTGTTTCCTTCTGATAACGAGAATATAAAATTATCTTTTCATGTATTTTGCGATGCTAGCAAAAAAGCCTACGCGTCAGTTATATTTGCTCGTATAGAAACGAATTCCGGAGTCAAGGTTACTTTTTTGACAGCAAAGGCTAGAGTCGCTCCATTGACGGCTATTACCATTCCAAGACTCGAGTTGTTGGCTGCGAATATGGGATCTCGTTTAGCAGTTGCGACCTTGGAATGTATGAAAATTCCTAAAGAAAATATGTTTCTTTGGAGCGATTCTAGTACTGTTATATTTTGGATTCAGAAGAGTTATCCGTGGAGTCCGTTTGTTATGAATCGAATAGAGGAGATCAGAGGTCTCACCAGTCAAAGTTCGTGACGACACGTCCCGGGGGGGATGAATCCGGCTGATTTGCCCTCACGGGGATGTTATGTTGATACCCTTGTTAATGAAAAATGGTGGCAAGGACCAAAATGGTTATATAAGTCTGAGAAAGACTGGCCTGATTCGAGTGTCAATTATTGTAAAGAGGAAATAAGTAATGAATTAAAAAAATCGTCAGGTCCATTGTCTTGCTTGGAAAATAATGAAGTCATGTGTCAGACTGTTAATGTGAATGTAAACAAGAAATGTGAGTCATTCTATTCTCCAAATGTCTCTAAATTTTGTAAAGTTATCGCGACATTTGCTTGGATAAAACGTTTTCTTTATAATTGTGATAAAAAGAAAAAAGAAACGGTAATTTAACATTATTTGAAAGAAATGAAGCTGAAAAAAAGGTTTTGTATTTGATACAGCGTGAGTCATTTGAAGGAATGAATGATTATAGAATGAAAGACATGAAGATTTTTGTCGATCAAGATGGTTTGTTTCGTTTAAATTCTAAATTGTTATATCGAGAAGATGAGTTTAATTTTCGTTGTCCAGTATTGTTGTTGGGAGAAAATCCTCTTGTTCGACTCTTGATGACTGAAAAACATGAAAATCATGGACATGTGAATGTAAGTACGTTGCTCAGTATGTTGCGTGAGGATTATTGGATAATCCATGGTCGAAAAATAGCACGAAGTATAGTTAGTAAATGTGTAGTTTGCAAGAGACAAGATTCTAAACGTATGACAGTAGAAACCGCCCCCCTACCGCGTGAGCGAGTACGTGATGCACGAATTTTTGAGATTACTGGCGTGGATTTTGCAGGACCTGTATTTCTGCGGAATGAACGGAAGGCCTGGATCTGCATATTTACTTGTGCAGTTTATCGCGCCGTGCATTTCGAATTAGTAATTTCATTGTCCACTGACAGATTCATGGAGGCTTTGCGCCGATTCGTAGCGAGGCGAGGTCGTCCGAGTACGATATGGAGTGATAATGGTACTAATTTTAGTGGTTTTGCTAATTTATTGAAAAGTCTTGATTGGTCAAACATCAGTACCGCGTGTAGTCTTCAGAAAATTGAGTGGAAGTTTAATCCACCGAGCTCTCCATGGTGGGGAGGTTGGTGGGAGAGAATAGTACAAATTTTAAAGCGCATGCTACGTAGAGTGCTCGGTAGAGCTTGTCTCGATTATGATGAAATGTTGACTGTCCTATGTGATTGTGAATCTGTCATTAATTCTCGTCCGTTAACTTATTTATCAGAGGATCCGAATGATCTTGTACCAATCACACCAAATATGTTTTTATTAGAAATCAAAGAATCGGGAGTGCCCGATTGCGATAATTTTGACATAAACAAATTTAAAGGTAGATATAAATATCGACAAGTTTTAAAAAACGAATTGAGAATGAGATTTCGTAATGAGTACTTAGGCACATTAAATTATGCTTCGTCCAGGCGTTCCGTTAAAAATAAAGAAATTAAAGTAGGTGATGTGGTCCTTATCAGTAATGATTGCGATAAAAGAATAGAGTGGCCGTTAGCTAGAGTTGTAGAGATTTTTCCTGGAAAGGATAATATTGTCAGAGTGGTACGTTTGAAGACTGCGTCAGGTTTCTTGATTCGCCCGGTACAAAGATTGTGCCCTTTAGAAGTAGAAAATGATGTGTGCCCAGAAGATTTACGTAATTTGTATATTGAGAGAAAGAAAAAATCGATACCTGTATTAGATGACTCGTGTGATGTTAGTGTACATGAAAACGATGATGTTATTGTTACACACAATGATGAAAGTGTGAATGACACACCAGAATGTTATGTTACGAGAAGTGGACGAATAGTGCGTAAACCACAACGATATTAATTGTAATTTGAATATGTTTGTAGAAATTGATATTTAATTGTATAATTTTAATTTTTTGTAGTAATCAGATTTTTATATAATTATAACGACTTGTAGAAAAAAAACCGATGGCGGGAGGATGTTAAAATGTATGTGTGTATATGAGAGATTAAAATCAAGGTTGAGGTTTTCGGCTTTAATCGTAAACAAAACGAAGATTGACGAAAATGAAAAGCATTAAGAACATGAGTGTACGAAATATCAGTTAGTCGGGTTTAAGAACTCTGTAACGAATAGTCAAAGATATAATACAATAAATAGTTACATTGTTAATTTTAAAGTTTTGTGTCTTGGTTTTATTTTATTTCCGAACTTTCCTTAAGTTTACGTTTTTGTTGATTTTATTTATAAATTTATCTTTTTAACAGGTGTAGTAGAAATTATCCAATACTTTTGAATGCCATTTCTGTCCAATACTTTTCTATACCATGATAGGGCCACGTTTCGTCTAAAAATGAATGATATTCAATTCTGTTTGTAATTGTTAACAAAGACAAAATTTTTTTCTGAATGCTTTCCAATCCCATCCGAAATTATTACAGCCTGTCATTACATCACTTTTCAATTTTTCATTGGAACCGCGTTTCTGCATGCATTCAAGCAATCTTCTGGATTTTTGTAATTTATAAGATACATACATTGGCAGATTTTGAAAAAAGTGTTTGTGTTCAAAAAAAAACTTGCTGAAAAATTGATTGTTTACCAATTTTACGTCATTTAAACGAGTCAGGACCGTTATTCTGTTAGACAATAAATCATAACCTAAAAATTTCAGAGACCTTTAAACACTTTTAACCCTCTTAACTGATAATTTAATAATTATTCCTTTTTAAAATAGCAAATAAAGTCATGAGTGCAGTTATTTAAAAGTAATTGAACATTCTATGCAATGTCAACAATATTAGTATTATATTATTATACTATATTTGTATGAGCATTTGAAAGGATTGAAATTGTAAACTTTTCAACTAATGCCACGGAATTCAGAAGCATAGAACAGAAATGGAATTCAAAAGGATAGAATTTTTTTAATGCTTCTTAATCTTTGCTTTCTTACTGGGCACCCTCTTAAGAGTGAGCCCTAAACTTGAATCTTGTTTTAAAAATTGTTGTTTGACGTCAATTCAATTGTACATTGTAAGTTCTACTGGTTTTTAGTAAGGAAAACAATAGTTTCATCCATTTTTTGATAAATTAAAAAAATGTTAATTAATTTTTGAATTCACAGATTAGTTAAGATGTTTGAAGTGGGAATACGACAAAGACAGGTAAATAGATGGTCAGCACGGAAACCTCTTTGCAGAAAGGATATTATGTCTATCAACAGCGTTACAATATATGAAGTAGCATTTGCATTAATTTTATTAATAACCGGAATTGCTTTTTCTATGATAATATGTGGTTTTGAATACCTATCATTCATTCGAAGAGAAAGAAAACAAGAAATGTAATAAGTGAATTAAAAATACCAACGATAATATATTTTGAACGTAGCGTGCATACTATTATACATACAAATTCATATATACTCTTCCGTCAAAAATCTTATACAAAAATGGAGATACCTTCAGGGCACTGAGACATCCTTATAGGATGTCTGTTCCGTTCGAAAAACACATAGACATCCTGAGCATATCCTAAGGACGTCCTAAAAATATTTTATGTCTCAGTGCCTACTGAATAGACACTTAAATATTACGGTTATGGCAAGCTTATATAATTTTGTGTTACATAAGCTTCGAATCCTTTTAATGTTTTAAAGTCGTAGTTTTTTTATAATTGATTGAACCGAATACTCAATGATCGTTCGACATACACTGAAAACTCTTCAGAGCGAACGGCTAGTCTTATCCCGCTCTTGGGAGTTTGTCCTTGAAGCTGCTTCTACAACAACTTTTTTTTCATCGATATGAGCGTGAAAACGATGCGCGCGCAACTATTTTGCATGGTTTTAACAGTGCATCTTGTTCATGTCGATGAAAAAAAGTTGTTGTAGAAGCAGCCTGAACGGCCGCGAGAGGTTAGAATCTATAAACACACAGGGCCGTACGCGTATTTTTGTCCCTTTCAATTTTTTCCAAAGCGTGACGCACACAGGGCGCGAACATCACGGATCACTTTAACTATACGCTCCTGCTTGTAGATTTCAGTTTCTGAACCCGCCCATTTTTCTCCCTCCGTCTGTTTACCGTGCCTCACCCCTTCGCTCTTCGGAATACCGCTCTTCGGAGTTTCCAGTGTACTTAGCTCCTTGCTTAAAGACGCCCGTGCAGAAATCGCCACTTTTGTTCCCGATTACCGCCCTGGCCCCGGTCGGGTTTTCATGATCTGGCCCCGACTTCGTGGCCCCGACCAGGACCAGGCCGGGTTTGCCCAAGGATCTACAAACAGCGCACAATGGGATTTTTTTAACAATTTACTGTTCAAAACTGTCTACAGCCTACAATTCTTAACCGGTTTCAGTATTCTTTATTTTAAATTAAAGGCGAATAAATTCTTAAGACATCCCTTAAGGTCAATTTTTTAGTTCTTAATTGTTTATAATTTTTATTTTCAATCAAAGTTAACAAATTAATACAATTTTTCAAAAAAGGAAGCTTATTTTCTTATTCCGTTGCTGCATATGATCTGAATCAGTTCAAATTAATACAATATGACCACCACACAATTAATAAAACAGAAAGTAATTTATATCAATTGTTATAAACAATATTAATTAACAAATAGTTAACTTTGATTTCTTTCCACTAAAAAATGTTTTTTTCACCTTTTCTTTTTAATTTAAGTTCATTTAAAGAATATGTGTCCTTTTTAATTATAAAATAACTTATTTAAATTGTTATAAACAATATTAATTAACAAATAGTTAATTTTTGTTCCTTTCCACCAAAAATTTTTTTTTCACGTTTACTTTTTTCTTTAGATAATGTTAAAAGACCACGGATATATAATATTAAATATTTAAATAAGTTATATTATAAGCAAAAAAGACATATATTCTTTAAAAGAACCTAAGTAAAAAAGAAAATTTGTAACAAAAATTTTCTGTTGGACAGGATCATAAGTTAACTATTTGTTAATTAATATTGTTTATAACAATTTAAATAAGTTACTTTATGGGTTTTTAATTGTCTGCTGGTAATATTGGATTAATTTGAACTGATTTAGAGCATGTGCAGTAACGGAATAAGAAAATAAACGTCCGTTTTTAAAAAATTGTGTTAATTTGTTAACTTTGATTAAAATTTGAAAATAAAAATTATAAACAATTAAAAACTCAAAAATTGGCCTCGAGGGATGTCTTAAGAATTTATTCTCCTTTAATTTAAAACAATAGGATAAACACACCAATTGTCGAGGGTGAACCATTTGTCGACGTTATCATGGTGATAACCAAAAATATTGCCTAAAATGTTAAATTTATTTGTGGATATAATATTAACATATTATTTTTGACATTTATAACTCTTAAAAACTCTTAATTATTTTTCAGACTTAAATTGAAATTCCATGTTTAAGGCAAAAAAATAAATTATTATTAATTAATAATTTTTAGTATTATTGTGAATTATTAATAATAAAAAAATTTTATTATTTTAAAAAATAGTTAAATTATAAATAATAGAGAATAAATAATTAAATTAATAATTTTTACCATATTATTATGATAAACATATTAATTTATATATATATAACATACATTTTTAATAATTTTTCTATAAATAAATATGATACAGTCAATTTATTATGATAGCACTGTATATAACGGTCCCATGATTCAAAAGGAAGTTTAAGCAAGGTCGCTTCCAAGCTTGCGTGGCTATGCGGTATGTGTATTCGACTTGCGTCCTCGAGGTCTAGGGTTCGATCCTCCGTGCGTGCGATATTTTTCCGTCTTAGTTTCAAGTGTTTTGTGTATAATTCTTAATAATGTTACATAAAGTATAGGTTTAAATAATTATTAACAATAATAATAATAATAATAAATTAGGCATTAATTTAAATAAGATAGTCTGTCTAAATTAATAATGAAAGAAAATAAGAAAAATATTTTTTTAAAAAACTTAGTTCAATAAAAGCAATTCTAATAATTATTTACATTTTTAATGACACTCATAAAAGTTTATTTACTACAAAAATATTAATAATAATTACACTGAGAGAAATGGATAGTCAGATTTTGATGTTAAAAAGATGATGTTACACGATACTATCATTATGCTACTGCCAACCATCACAGATGCTAAAAAAAATATAGTTATGCTACCCCGTACTACCAAAATGTTACTCCTGATGATATTGATGGTAACGGTAACTATCTAGATAGCTGTCCGTATTTGTAGCATTAAAGATGGTCACCCTAACCACAATTATGTTACCCACTACTATAAATTTCTCTCCGTGTATTAATATTGAAGTAAATACTCCCCATGCTTTAATAATCAAATAACGAGCTTTATTTAATAAAATGCAGTCAGTATTGGATTTCTACCTGGGTAGCGAAAAGATCGGGGGAAATCCCATGGCCCCGACCGGGTCCCGACAGGGCGGCCAGATCGGGCAAAGTGCCGTGGCCCCGGTCGGTTTTAGTGTTTTAACCAGGCCGGGGCCAGGTCGGGTTGCCAGATCGGGGCCCGGTTTGTCCCGACCTGGCCCCGGTCAAAATTTCTACAATGAGCACGGTTGTTCGTGTTTGCTATCGTGAACGTGTACGTGCTCCACGCTAAACTATATGGAACGCGTACACGTTCACGACAGCGAACACGAACGACCGTGCTCATTGTAGAACCGACTTAAGGGTCGTTCCAGAATGGGCCAAAACGCAACGAAGACGCGACGCGTCCCAATGCTAATCAAATGGGAACGCGTCGCGTCTGCGTTTGCGTCGAGTCCATTCTGGAACCAACCTAAAGGGTAAGGCCAATGTAGAATTTTCAAAATTTAAATTTTTTTTTATTAGCTGAAAAAATTCTTTGAACCTTGTATAATATAGAGCAAAAGGTTTTATACGTGTCTGAAATCGATTTAATTGAAATTTCGAGCCCTTTTACCGAGCGCGCCGGGCCGTTCCGCAACGACTACCTGTGTCTGATGGCTACCCGTTGGTCAGAAACTGCTCAGATGATGATGATACAAAAACAGAAGGATGTCTATATGATGCTTTAATTACTGATTAATTTAATGGTAAACATTTTTTCATTTCTTCATAGGTACCGTCAACAGGGGTAATTATGGAACATCACCCACACAGCACATGATATTTCCTAAATATTTCACTGAAAGATTGAAATATTTTAGTGCAAGGTTTTTGAAATATTGCTGCAAATTGAAAATGTCCGTCTATGTGAAATATTGATGCGAAAGTTTAGAAAATATTTCATTGAAATATTCCTGCAATATTACACATGACGATTCTGCAATATTCTGAAAATATTTCACAAAATTAAAAAATTTGTTAAACACCTGAAACCAATATGAATTTTCTGAAATATTTTAAAACCCATAGGATATAGTAAGCCAAAAACTACTGCGCAGCTCTACAGGCCATAGAAACTGAGTTCGACCAGTGCGCATAATTTAAGTTGAAAATTTCCAAAATATTTCAATGAAATATTTTCTAAACTTTCGCGTCAATATTTCATATAGGCGGACATTTTCAATTTGCAGCAATATTTCAAGAACCTTGCACTGAAATATTTCAATCTTTCAGTGAAATATTTAGGAAATATCATGTGCTGTGTGGGGAGGTAAATATGGAACGCGTAATTCTTTTGTATGTAAAATTTTTGTGGTGAATTATTTTAATTTGGTTCTTGTTGTAAATAATAGTTTAATATATTGCCTACAAAGTTACTCAGATGTTTTTATTTTTATTGTCATTGGCAACGAGAAAATAATTATTAAACATCGAAAAAGTGAAAAGGTTATTTCACAAAAGTGTAAACATCTACTAATTTCTTCGAATTAAATTCGCGTTTAATTTACTATTATTATTTATTATTATTTTACTTTGGGGTGCTAAATAAAGTTTTCTTAATATACAGACAAAGAAAATTTGTTATACTTGCTTTTATAATTAATTATAATAATTTGTTCTACAATTGCCCCAAATGCGAGGCAGTTATGGAGCAATATTTATGTTTAAATAACTCCGTCAAAATTTTTTTTTTTGTAAATGGAACTTGAAGGAAATCTTTAGAAGAATGTTCACAATATATTTGAATAGCTAATAAAATTTTTTGTACACTTTAGATTTTTAGTGAAGAAGAAACTCAAAAGATCGCGTTTTTTTTGTTCCATAATTACCCCTGTTGACGGTATGTTGTATATATCTCAAAACTTTCAACGCGTATTTCTCAAAACACGTTTTTTTGTCGAATATTCGACATTCGAACTAAGCGAAAAAATTGAAACAGTTCGGTTCGAATTATTCTTATAATTATCGTTTCTCACGGATTTAAGTCGATACTTGGTTCGCATTAGATTTTAGTTACAAGTAATTATGCATTTTTGATATAGGGATTTAATTAATATTCGCGAGACAGTTCTAGAATAGGTTTCCACGTTACGCGAGTCCGACGATGCCTATGGCGCGCGCGCACTTTTAAGAATTAACCAACAAGCATATAGGGGTTAATTCAAATTCCGGATGCTGCCGAAATCCTTGCCGTATGTAGTAACGAGTGCGAGTGGTGGTGGAAGCGGAGGCAGGCGACGCAAGTTTCGTGCGCGATCGCTACTCTCTCGTAGCTATCACGCTAAACGCGACTACGATGGCTGTGTGTGGCGTATTCTATTTCTCTATACTAGCTCCTCCGACTACGGAGGTCTACGGTGCTAGTTTTTATATGTCCATTGTCCAAGTCCATTATTTCATTAATAATAATATTCAAATTTTTTCAGTTAATAATTTGCTTATTTATATTTGAAATGTTGACGTTTTTTTTACAATGCAAAATAAGATTTATTATGTGTACTTTCTCTTAACAAAAATAAAATTTATATATTCGCGCTCTTTTTAAATAACATACGACTGCAGCGCCACCTTCACATGTACAAACAATTTTAAAAACATCCTTCTATTAAGATTTTACATTCTCATTGCCCATTCTTTACTTCGATACTTTTCGATATATTCAACCTTTCCACTCCATGACTTTTTTAAGAAAGGATGTGACCTGGACAGTGAAAAGGGACCTTACGTGCGAAAACAAGTTTTCGAGAAAACAGCAGTTTAAGTTTAACCCCTTCAGTGTGTAGCTAAAATATAACAAAATGGTCCCAAAATGTGTAAAACCTTCTTGTGAATAAATTTTCATAACACTAGGTACTAAGAGGTTTTTGGGGTCGCTGATTACGATTCCGGTGTTAGTTTTCAAAAATTCAAAATGGCGGATCCAATATGGCGGACACGATTTTGAAAAATTCATTGGATTCGCTTAAAATTCGTTACTCGTGGGTTTTCGTGGTCGCTGATTACGAATCTGTTATTAGTTTTTCAAAGTTTAAATAGTAAGAATTTTTAAAAGAATTTATCAACTTTTAAAATTTTTCAAAATTTTTGGCGGCCATTTTGGCTTAAAAATTATTTATTTTGAAAATCTGACTTCAGAATCGTGATCAGCGACCCCAAAAACCCCCGAGTAAGAATTTTTGCGAATATCCGTTAAGATGTTTTCTTGTTTGGGCCATGACGTGTATACACGTCATCCACTGTTTGGGCCAGTTTTTTTCATGACGTGTATACACGTCATCCACAGTCAAGGGGTTAACTTAGAAAAACCCTTGTAACCTTTTTAAATATTAATATTTTTTAATCAATTTAGGCTTATTTTCTTCACCGTGGATCACAGTTTCAAAATAAAAAACATACAAGTATGTAATGAAATTTTTTTTTAATAATTGTTTATATAAATTAATAACAAACTCCCCAAACATAGGAAAAATAAATCTAAGTTTTCTAAATAGCAACAATAAGTATAAATAAGTGGCACATGTTTGTTAGAGTTTTCGAGGCCACTGATTACGAATATGATATTAAATTGCCAATTTGACAGTTGACAGCTGTCAACTTCTCTAAAAAGTGATCGTTTTTTATAAAAAAATCAGTAATAAGGTTTTTGAGGTCGCTAATTACGAATAAGATATCCAATTTGAATTTTAACTGTTGACAGTTGTCAAAGAAACTGTCAACTTTTCAAAATAATAAAAAATTATCATCTTCCTTATTTTAATTTTTATAATAACAAAAAAATAATGTTTTTCGTATTTTTACTCTTGTTTCTTTTGACTTAAAAAATTTTTTTACATCACTTCTAATCAACTTATGACTTTTTGGTTTTCACCATCTAAAAGAGCGTTTCAAACTCTATTCGAATCAACAAAAATGTAAAAAATGATTTTTTGACACGTAAGGTCCCTTTTCATAGACCAGGTCACATATATTAATACATATCCCATCGTTACAATTTATTAAACCAATTTGTTGTTTATAGAGTTGTTTATAGAACTCATAGTTTATCATTATAAATCATACTTAAGACGGGAATAAGACGAATTTTAATATTTAAAAAATAAAACTGTTCCGTCTTGAAAAGATAAAGTGAGCGGATTTACCCTAAGTTAAATAATAAAAACAAAATATTTCCAAGCTTATCTGGAGCTACTTGACACATTATTGAAGGTTAGGATTTTACTACTCAAAGTTTTCCTTGCCCTTAACCCCGAGTTAACGATTATACAATCATCAATAACATTATTTTGAATCTAACCAATCACCATTAACTCGGAGTTATCACGAGGCGAGAGCCTTTTAACAGACCTTATTTTTCTCTCAATGAATTTGATTATTTTACAATTGAGTTTATGTTAAAAATTGAAAGAAGCTTTATCCTTGACATACAATAATTTAATTAATATTCCAAGAATATAAACACAAATTATTTACCAAAAAATGTAAAAATATTTTTTAAAATAAACCCAAATAGCACAGCATTAGAGCATAGGTATAAATAAATAATATTGACATGTAGTTTTAAATGGTTCAGGAAAATTGTATCTTCGTAGATTAGAAAATCTACATGCAAAGGAAATAAAAGTTTATGGAGAAAACAGTTTACTTTATTTACAATTAAATGAAACATTACTTTCCGTAACCCTAATAAAAAATAAATAAACAATTCTATGAAGAGTAAATGTCTCTTTTTATCCATAGTCATAACAATAATAAATTGTGTAAACGATTGGATACAACATTTTCGTGAAAAAATCATGCATTAACCAAAAGTTTTCATCCCTGCATTTTTTATTTTCTCGCTACAGCTAATTGATTGCCACTGAACTTTCATATATAGTTGCTGCCCCTGAAAATGAACTATCAAGTATAAAAATATGTGTTAGAACTTTTTTGAGTACTAAATATCTTCAAAGCCACAACGGTTATTGTTGGAGATTTCTGTTAATTTATTTATTAATGCTATGATTTTTGCACAGCATTGAGATAACTTGACTGTGAAATTCTTTATTAAAAATATGTTTCTTACTACTCAAATATCAAAATATATGTCAGCAATACTGCATTAATATTGCGAATATTGCCTCAATACAGCCGAACCGTATTTGCAGTATTCCATGAGATATTAAAGCAATATTGTTGACAAATGTTGTGTTATTTGAGTATTGCAAGTAGATATTTCCCCGCGCTTGTGATAATTTCTTGTATTCGTGATTAGCACTTTCATTATTTGATTTTTGGTGGAGCTTCAACATAACCACTTTCATCACTATCAACTTCTTCGTCTAAAGCATCTAAAATAAAGAACATATCTTCTCTATCCCGAATCTCTTTATATATACTTTCAGAGAAGTTCTCTGCACCAAGTTTAGGTTTCTGCAAATTTTGTATAGGTCTGGAGCTCTCTCCTCGAGGCCTGTAGTCAACTATCTCATCAAAGTCTTCAACATCTTCAAATTCAAAGACATGAGAATTTTGTCGAGCAATTTCTGTTTCTTCCTCCTCTTCTTCTTCCATTGATTCTTCTCCCTCACTCCTAGAGTAAAAACTTTTTCTATTCTCGGACTCTCTATCAAACGATGGGCTATTCGAACATGTTATAAAATTTGGAGAACCGTCAGAGTTTCTTCTATGTACAGCTGCATTTATTCTAAGAACATCGTTACCCATAAAAACATTTCTTTTATTTTTCAAGTCATTTTCATTATGTATATGGGAGTTTTGTAAACTATAAGCTCTTTCATCACTATTAATTGTACTTGAGGTTTCACATCCGCTCGATATGCTGACGCTTTCATCAGAGGATCCCTTATTCAGAACATCTAAAATTTTAGACAGTCGCCATCTTTCTTGGTCTTGCCAACTTTGCGCTGCAGTATGAAGAGATCTTAGCTCTTCTATTAAACGCTTTTGTTCAATTTCTTCAGCAATTGTATCTTCCTCAATAGAAAACAATTTTGGAGCACTTTTCGATCTTTCCATAGGCGGTCTATAATTTTGACCTCCAGTGCTTAGAAGAATTTTTCTTCGTGGTAAAGAAGGATTTTCGTATGCTGCATTTGCCAGAGATAATCTAAAAATAAATTAATTTATTCTAGTATAAAATTTTGTAATGAGATAAAGGAACTTTTCAAAAAACATACAGAATGAAAAGTTTTTAGCGTTCTTAAGTGAAGGGTATTTCAATATTAAAGTTTCTCCGCCTATATTTACGCAAGTTTTTACTGTGCATGGTCAAATTCTACATCAAATTCTACAGATCTTCGGTTATTTTATATAAAATGTAAGGGACAGCAGGGATGGCTTTTTTGACAAAGAATATCCCATTAATATTTAAAATAAGATTGTGTTCATATTATATTTGTTCGGTGTGCCATTTTTGATTAGATAAACGATAAGCCGTTTAAAATAAGAATATGTATTACTTGCATATTCAATTCTTAATGTCAGGTATGCACTTAAAAATGATTTACCTTGCATTTTGTCTGGAGACCTTATCCCTTCGAAATTCCAGCAGAGCCTGTTGTAGTCTGGTATTTAAGGTTGATGCTAACCTTCGAGCAGTTGACACCTTAGAGCACAAAACAGCATGACATCTTAATTCTGGTCTTAGTTTGCGCCCTTCATGACGATATACCCAGACAAAGAGACGAGGATAAAAGTCTGGCGCTATGCAATAAGTAACTCTATGAGCCCAATATTCTGTCAGTCCATGATCTTTGGTTGTGGCTGTCAAACCACCATTTGTTACCGTTAACCTCATTAAAACGTCAGGTCTACTGTTGCTCACATAATTACGCCATAATGTTGAAACAGGCTTCTCGACGCAGCCTTCTCCTAAAAAATAGAACAATGTTTTCAAGTTATTCAAAAACAACCTACAAAGCTGTATAAATTGTGTTCAATTATGCAGAACCCAGATAATATATAGAATTAAATACCCAGTAAAAAAGAACAACAAGTATTACATTTTGTAGGAAAGTGAAAAAGTTAAATGTGTTAATCAACATGCTACCAGGACTTTTGCCGGATCTAGGTAAATTATCTCAGATAAAAGTAATTACCCAAAATAACAGTGCGTGGTTTGCCTGTCTTCTGACCAAAATAATAAGTTACAATATCAATAAAAAAAGTTTTTAATTAATTAAAGTCGAACTCAATTCATCCAGACATCAATTTATCAAAAATTTAATCTATTTCCTAGTAAGAATAGTTCTTATCGTATTTTGCGAACATAATTTTTTGTCCTAACTGCATGAAAAATATGGCATTGAGGGCACGAGCGAAGCGGGCGTAAAAGTACTTTTGCGCCCGCTTCCCCGACCCCGGGCGAGAATCAGTTACTTTGCGCCCACTTTAACCCGTTGCCTGTTTCCGACTCACGGGTGGGTCGTGAAAAAGTTTGACCATAACTGTTTCCGATCCACCAGTGGGTCGTGTTCATTTTTACTCAAAATAAATATAATTTGTATATAAATTGATAGATATTTTTCTTTATATCAATATTATAAGACATTATAAGGGTCATTAATGATATTACATTCTCATCACATGAGAAAGTATTAGTTTTGTTCGAAAATTGAATTTTGCTAATTTTATGAAATCTTTACGTTTTGAGGTGCCCTGAGTCCGAAAAACATAGTCCGGCGAGTGCGTCTGTCTGTGTGTATGTCCGTCTGTAGACCAAAATGTTGTAGACACAATAACTTTTGAAAATTTTATCTGATCGTTTTTAAATTTAACACGCTTAAAGTTGGTGTAAAAATGAAGGCTAAGTTTGTTAAGCAGACATTTTGTTGAAAACTACAAAAACTACAGTAGTTTCAAAATTTTAAAAACTCAATTTTTTCAAATTTCAAAATTTTTAACTTTATATTATTTTATATTAGGAAAATACAAGCAACATTTTTTCATAAAATTTTTTTTTTCTTTTAAGTTTTTGGGCCAGATCACCTAAACTGTTTTATGAAGTTTTATTTATTTTTTGAAATGTTAAAACCTTTCTAAAAATCTGTAGTTTACAACAAAATACAGAGAACACTTTTAACCGTTTTTTTAAATTATTTTCTTTTGCATCAACAAAATATAACAACATGTTTTGTCAATATTTAGACAATATTGGTTTCTTTATTAGAAAAATGAAATTTTCTTAGGCTGGAGTTTAAGTGTGACTGACGTGTTTAGTTGTGAAGATGACAAGGTGACGAGCCCGATGCTGAATACTTCCTAAAAATTATTTAAAGATTTACATGCAAACTTCGTAGTATTATTTACTATCAAATTTTAAAATTAATTGTGTAAAGGTTTACATGTCCCACTTTATTGAATGTTTAGCCTGAAACTTTTCTAAAAATTAAAGTTATTTTTTCATGTAAATCTATTACCCAGTGGGCACAGGGACGTCTAAAAGACGTCTTAAAGACGTCCCTTTTTGTCCGCGGACAATTCGGGGACAATGATGGTAATGTCTCTGAGTCATCAAAAAGACAACTAAAAGACGTCTAAAAGACGTTCTATGTCTGGTCCAACAGACGTCCAAAAGACGTCTAAAAGACATAAGAAAGGACGTCTAAAGTACGTCTAAAAGACGTCTTTAAGACGTCTTTTGGACGTCCTTTTTTACATTCCTTCAGATCTTAAATAAACATTTCTTTTTTAACATTTTCTAAGTTGAAACTCAGTAATATTGTATTAAATTTATTTTAAGTTTAATTTTATTTTTTCTAAAATGTGGAGAAATAATGAAAAAATTCCTACGAAGCTGGGATCGAACTCGGATACCTTGGGCTTGAAACACGGCGCCTTAAGCACCTCAGCCGTTCAAGACAGATATGAACCTCTACAAAGTTAACGATCTCACTTGTCAATGAAATGAATTGAACTTAGAAAAATTCCAATGAATTTCACATTCATAAATTTCTAAGTCCAAGTTGAACTTAGAAAATAATATTTTCTATTTATGAAAATTTTTCTATTTTCAAATGTTGAATGAAAAAGACGTCTTTTAGACACCTTAAAGACATCTAATAGCCAAGACATAGAACATGAATAGGACGTCTTTAAGACGTCTTAAAGACGTCTTTTTGTACATGTCCAAAAGACGTCCGCAAAAAGACATCTTTAGGACGTCTTTTGAACAAGTGTGCCCACTGGGTATTATAGACGAAAATTCAGCAAACCTTGTTTCTGCGAAGAAAGTAAGTAATTAAGAATAATTTCACACTTTTAATTAGCAGGACTAAAAATTTTCTTAAAAGTGTACTTAATCTTGCAATCATCAGCAAACAAAAATATGTGATGAGAATGTTATCCTTAAAGTCGTAGTAACTTTAAGAAAAAAAGTTTGATAAAACAGTAGGAAAAAGAAAAAAAAGTTTTATAAAACATATAATAGGAAAAAGGATCAAGAACGCAAGTAATGCACAATCTCCGCGGACGACTGCGAGCTATTTGTGCTCGAGGCGCGCTGAATCTTGCGAGCGAAGCGAGCCCTCCGCGCGAAGCGCGGAATAGAATATGTTCGCCCGAAGGGCGGGCAGATTTTTTTTTAAAATAATTAAATATTTAGTTATAATTTAAATATATTATACTATTTGAAAAAGTATCAGATTCCGCTGGGCATTTTGGGACAATCATGTTGTATTTTCCTCAAACAGTTAAGGGGTTAAGTGCCCGAAATGACATACTTTTCGTGCAGGTAGGACAAAAAATAATTATTAGACAGGCGAAAAGAAGAATTGGACAGACAGCTTGACCAATTCGATTTTCTGCATTTGACGAATTAAACCAGTTATTTTCAACTTATTGTTTTAATTCGGTATTAACTTTTTTTCCATTTTCTGCAAGAATTTTCATACTTTTTTATTCTATATTTTGCGAAAATTGTAATTTTTAGGTCGTCGGCCGGAATTTATTTTAGAATGAGAAAAAATTAGCTCTGCACAAGAACAGCACATTTGATTAAATATTAACCCGTGCCACCGAACAGTTAAAGATTAAATTGGATATAACATGCGTTAAGTACACTTTTTTAAACTTTATGTTAAAACTTTTCCATTTCTCAACAACTTTCCTTGTGACTATGCATTTTTACTGTGTTTTTAATGAGCCGAAAACGAACTTTATGTCAAAAATAACTTTTGACAGCTGCCAGTTGTTAAAAAAGCTGTTATAATCTGTCAAATTTTTAAAATGAGACTTGAAGAAATGTTACATTCATTTTTACCATTTTTACATGGGATTTTTTTAAATGTTTTGTTGAAAACTATCGTTCTTTAGCAAAGACATCGATTGTTACGTAAATCCTGTAACAATAAAATGTTTCAAAAGATTTCAAATTGATAATTCTTTTTTTGATGTTGACATAATAGAAAAGAAGTTTAAAGAAAGTTGTCAGTTCGGCTTCAATTTACTTAAATTTACTTTTCCGAAAAATGCACGAAAAAAAGGAATAGTTGTCACAACCGAACCTTTGGTTGCATCAATCCATATCATATTGAAAAATACGTCCCAACCAAACCTTTGGTTGTGGCAAAGATATTTAATGGCTGCCTTAATATAGATACAATAAAAAAGGTAAATGACAATACAACTGTCCTTATATAGAAACTTTTTCTGAAAAATACTTTTCGAAATTAATTAATGATTTCTAAATTATAAAAGAATTCAAAAAACGAGAGCATGGTGGGAAACGAACCCACGATCTCTCTATTGTTGGTAGATTGCTCTGACCACTGAGCTACATGCACAGCGAGATTCTCCGAGTTCCTCGATATATACCTACTTTTTAATTGATGGCAATGTAGGAAGTTCAAAGGCTAATTACAATTAAGCCAATTGTAGATTCATAGGCAAATTATAATTAAAGGAAGAAGGAATTTATCATTCGGTAGGAACTTATTAAAGGTGGAAGAAGTAGTTAACAATCTCTCTGAATCAATTTTACTTCAGAAGCTTCTTTTAATTTCATGCATCGACAGTACAACTGTATGTAATAATACTGTCCTCCTACCTTTAATAAATTCCTTCTTTCTTTAATTTGTAATTATTCTTACAACCATTTTACTTTTAATGTGGTGTGTTGACATTTATATTATATTGAGATATCCATTGTCAATTCTAAATTCCTTTTTTGAAGAATGTGAACCAATTTATAAATCTACCCAATGAAACATCAGAGCAAAAGGAACAAATCTTTTTAAATTTTGTGACATGTGGGAACAGGGCCTTTAAATTCGCTAATATTAGCTCCATCAATTTTTTAATGGTTGCTGCAACTCTATACGATTCTAATTCAACATAAACTATTAGTGCCGTTAGATATAAAATCCTAAACTCGATATAATTTTATACTTTTCTACCATAAAAATGATAGATTTTGTAGGCGCTCGCATGCCAAAAGGTGTGTACACTGTAAAAAATTTCTGAATTTTATCCGATAATATAAACGGGAATTTTTCCGAAATTAGGGGGAAATCAGTTTTTCCGAATATTGAATAGGAAATATTTCCGAAAGTAGACGTGGAAAAATACTAGTCGCATAAAAACCGGAAATTATTCCTTTATTTTCGGCAAAGTATCCGAAGATCGCGGATTTTTTACCAGTTTTACTATAACAATTTTCAAAGTTAAGTGGAAAAATAACTTTTCCGACAAAAGTCGGAAATTATTCCATAATTTTTTGTAAAGTTTCCAAAGATTGTGGAATTTTTACCAGTATTATTATGAAATATTTCTGAAGCGAAGTAAAAGAACAGTTCTCCCAATACTTAATTGGAAGTATTTCTGAAGTTAACCCCTTGACTGTGGATGACGTGTATACACGTCATGAAAAAAACTGGCCCAAACAGTGGATGACGTGTATACACGTCATGGCCCAAACAAGAAAACATCTTAACGGATATTCGCAAAAATTCTTACTCGGGGGTTTTTGGGGTCGCTGATCACGATTCTGAAGTCAGATTTTCAAAATAAATAATTTTTAAGCCAAAATGGCCGCCAAAAATTTTTAAAAATTTCAAAAGTGGATACATTCTTTTAAAAATTCTTACTCGGGAGTTTTTGGGGTCGCTGATCACAATTCTGAAATAAGATTTTCAAAATAAATAATTTTTTATACAAAATGTCCGCCAAAGATTTTGAAAAATTTCAAAAGTGGATAAATTCTTTTAAAAATTCTTACTATTTAAACTTTGAAAAACTAATAACAGATTCGTAATCAGCGACCACGAAAACCCACGAGTAACGAATTTTAAGCGAATCCAATGAATTTTTCAAAATCGTGTCCGCCATATTGGATCCGCCATTTTGAATTTTTGAAAACTAACACCGGAATCGTAATCAGCGACCCCAAAAACCTCTTAGTACCTAGTGTTATGAAAATTTATTCACAAGAAGGTTTTACACATTTTGGGACCATTTTGTTATATTTTAGCTACACACTGAAGGGGTTAAGAGGAAATACAGATTTTCCGAATATTTAGTAGGAAATATTTCTTCTTTCCTAATCTGAATTAGTAAAAGATTCAACTTTGAAAGCAGAAATCAGTCAAAATTGTCTGTTAACTAATTATCGAAATTTGACTTTTTTTTATAATTTTTATAAATTATTGTTTTCACACTTAATTTATAATTATTAGTCAACGTTTTTTTCACTAATTATTAAAGAAAAAATCCGATATGTGTATTTATATACTACTCTTTAAATGTAAAGAAAGTGAAAATTCACTTAGAATACATCAAAAGTATTCCACGAAAGATAATAAGTATGTATATATATATATTTATTTAAAAATAAATGAAAAATCATTTATTTTGTCTACATACACGTACTTTTTTACGTGAAAGACTTTTGACATAACTTTTCTAAGCGAATTTTCACTTACTTAAATTTAAAAGAGTAATAATTAGTTTATTTTTACTGATATAAGTTTAAAAACTGTTAAATTAGAAAAATAATTTTTCTATAAAAATGTGTAAATAGTTCTCAAATATTCCTCAAAAATCTAAATATATATGTCGTAGGCAAATAGAAAAATCCGGCATTTAACTTAATGCCTAGGCATTGGGCTAAATGCCGGCAAGTTCATAAATGAATCGTGAAAAATGGTTATTTTTCTATTTGCCTGAAATCAATTAGTCATTTAGCTTATTGACTAGGCGTTAAGGAAATTGCCTAAGTAGCACCCGGCAAATAGAAAAATGAGAATATGTGAATGTGTCACTCAACAGAAATATTAAAAAAAAAAATATGTCCAAATTAATTAACACAAATATTTTATTATCAATAATAATTATATTTTTTATTTATTTATTGCGGCATGTAGAGGACTGATGACACCGCGAGTTACATAGTACTTTAGCCTTGTAACAAGAGCATCTGTTTGTTTGACATTGATTCAAAGCTGCCTTACAGTTACATTTTTTGTAACCCTGTCCACCAGTCATAGATTGCTGAGACACAGCTTCCCTTAAACTTAATGTAACATCTTTACATACGTCGTCAACTTTTATAATTTCGGTTCCCGATTGCACAATGTCAGTTCGAGGAAACCAACCTTTTATTATTTCACCCTTAGTTCCTATCTGATAAACACCATTTTGAATATCTAAAATGACACCAAAAATAGTCGCAAAATCTAATGGTCCACGATCTACAGCCGGAACCGAAAGAGTTATGCAAGACCCAATTAGTAGTGGAGGAAATCGAACCTCAGAGAAAGTTATCATTTTTTCGGCAGCGATTTTCTGACGATTGTAGCAATCACGTTGATTGTCGAGTACACTTTTTCCCTGGATACACAAGTAACAAATAAGATTATCTTCGCTCTCTAAATCTAAAGAACCACAGTCAATGTGGATTGTCGAGTTACATTTTATACAATTACAACTATCGTTAGAGTGTACTTGCAAGCTGCAAGAAGCGCAAAGCTCTGTGTTGTTAACAGTTGATTGTTCTGGCGGTTCTTGAATCTCAATTATTTCTTCACACAACACAGTGCCTTGTTGCTGGTTTAAATCGGCAAGAGCATTTTCTAAATCTTCTTCGGTCGATAAATTTTTTTGAATTTCCACAGGTAATGAAGAACTGCTTAGTCCGCATTTAATTGGTCCAAACACTGCTTCATAAGGCGTTCGATTAATAACTCTGTGCTTAGAGGTGTTTTTTTGCCACTGATAAATTAAAAACAAGTTGTTTAGTTCATAATCATATACCTTCCTTAATATAATAAAAAAAATTCTTCTTAAAAGAGCAAAAAAAAGTTTTCTACAAAAAATAAATATTAAATAAATAAATATTAAAATAAAAAATAAATAAAAATAATAAAATAAATAATTTATAAATATTAAATAAATATTTATTTTTAAAAAATTGATAAAAAAATTCTTTTGGATTTAAATAAATTATTTATATACCTGGACTTCAAAACAACCATTTGACCACTTAGATGATTTGTTATCAATCATCCAAGCTCTCAAAATATTCTCCACGTCTGCGTTTGCCTTTTCGACACTTCCTTGTGATTGAGGGTGTCTTGGTCTCCCATGCACAATTTTGCAACTTGGCCATATGACGGCAAGTTCATTAATGACACTGGCTACAAATTCTCTCCCGTTATCACTTTGGAGGATGCACGGTGCCCCAAACGTGAAAAAAAATTTTGTTAACTCCTCAGCAACGTTTGCAGCATGCTTAGATTTAAGAGGTCTCAAATGCAAGAATTTGGTCGCGTAGTCCTGATAGTTTAATAGCCAGTTGTATTCTCCGTCTGGAGTTGACTGAAAGTCAATTAAATCAACTTGACCTCTACTATTGAAACCATTTGAAACAATAGGTTTAATCACCACCCCTTTTCTTACAGTCGATCGCTTTAAATTGCAAGTGGTGCAACAACTAACAAAAATTTCACACGCCACTCTTGGAATTCGCCACTTATTTTTAATAAAATATAGTATTTTGTCCCGTCCTCCATGACCAGTACTTGTGTGTGCTTCCAAAAGTTTCGGATAGTAATCTTCAAAAGGCACCATGTACACGAAATTGTCAGTTTCGGTTTTCCTTTTTTCTATAACAGAGCACTCTTGTCCAACTTGTAGAATTTCGTATTTCTTAAGATAATGGTAATGTGAAGGATCTTTTTTCAAACCGCACTTAGAATTTTTTAAAATTGACTTCACATTTTCCAATTGATTTTCACTCCACATACTTCGATTACTACAATCTTTAATAACTTCCTTACATTTTTTTTCGAATATAACTCTATCAACACAGGCCATTTTGATAAAATACAACTGTTAGTTGACAAAATCGAATTTCCGAATAAATAGTAGGAAATATTTCCGAAATTCATGGAAGATAATTCCTTTTTTGACCAAATAGTTATTTGATATAAAACTACTTAACCTAAAATTCACATAATATGCACATTATTTGACATAAATTTCATTGCACACAAAAACCATTTAACATAAATATCATTTGTCATAGAATTCATTAAACAGAAATATTATGTTACATAAAACTCAGATAACTTAATTCCCATTTGACATAAAAATTATGTATCATAAATTTCTATTAACATAAAAATCATTTAACATAAATTTCTTTTGACATAAAACTCATTTAACGTAAATTTTATTTGTTATAAAATTAATTTGACATCAATTTCATTTGGCATAAATGTCATTTAACGTAATTCTCATTTGACATAAATATCATTAGGCATAAAATTAGCTTGACATAAATTTCATTTGACGTGAATATCATTTAACATAATTATTATTTAACGTAAAATTAAATTTATATAAATTTTATTTAGCATAAATGCCATTTAACATAATTCTCATTTGACATAAATTTCATTTGGTATAAATCCCATTTAACATAATTTTCATTTGACACAAAGTTCATTTGAGATAAAAGACATTTAACACAATTCTCATTTGTCATAAAAGTCATTCAACAAAATTCTCATTTGACATAAAAATCATTTTACACAAATTACATTTTACATAAAAATATCGGCGCCAATTTTAAAAGTAACCAATTAGATATTATCAACAACATTGTGATTCTCCAATTTTGAAATTCGCGCCTATATTTCTATGTCAAATGATCTTTATGTAAAATGGAATTTATGACATCTGAATTTTATGTCAAATGAGAATTATGTGTAATGACTTATCCGTCAAATGAAATTGATATCAAGTGAACTTTATGTCAAATGAATATTATGTTAAATGGGATTTATACCAAATGAAATTTATGTCAAGTATATTTTATGTCAAATGAGAATTATGTTAAATGGAATTTATGCTAAATGAAATTAATATAAATTTAATTTTACGTTAAATAATATTTGTGTTAAATGATATTCACGTCAAATGAAATTTGTGTCAAGCTAATTTTATGTCTAATGATATTTATGCCAAATGAGAATCACGTTAAATGACATTTATGCCAAATGAAATTGATGTCAAATGAATTTTATAACAAATAAAATTTACGTTAAATGAGTTTTATGTCAAAAGAAATTTATGTTAAATGATTTTTATGTCAATAGAAATTTATGTTACATAATTTTTATGTCAAATGGGAATTAAGTTATTTGAGTTTTATGTAACATAATATTTCTGTTTAATGAATTCTATGACAAATGATATTTATGTTAAATGGTTTTTGTGTGCAATGAAATTTATGTCAAATAAGTGCATATTATGTGAATTATAAGTTCAGTAGTTTTATATCAAATAACTATTTAATTAAAAAAGATTTCGGGAATAAGCATGCGTCTCCGCAGATGTGAAATAAATTTTTCCAAAAACCATTGTATTTATAGAACATAATGCAAAACTGTTTAGAAAACTCCTGTTTACAAAAGTTAACTGCTTTTTTGAAAGTTGTCAACTGTCAAAATGTTTTTTCAAAAAACTATTAAAACTGTGAAAATAAATGTAAAACTTGTTAAAATTCTCATTTTTCAAAATTTGACAGATTATGATAACTTTTTAACAACTGGCAGCTGTCAAAGTTATTTTTGACATAATGCACAGTCACAAGTGAAATTGTTGAGAAATGAAAAAATTGTAACATAAAGTTTACAAAAGCGCACGTAACCCATGTTAAATCCCATTTAAAGGTTAAAACCCTTGGGTGGCATGGGTTAATATTTACCAAATGGGATGTTAAAAATGTGGTGAAATTGACTGTATTCAGTTTTAGCCCTTAATATAATTATATTTAATAAGACCAATTCTATAAGTTTCTCACCTTTCGCCCATCCCGTCAAGACATTGCCCAGGTAGGCGACTTTGTAGCATGGATCATACTCTGTAATTAATGCATTTCCACGATGCCTCTTCCATAATTTGCCCAATCCATTTTTAAGAGACTTTAAGGTTCGTTGGCCAAAATCCTTTCCAGATGAACCATTAGGCAACGAACAAGAAATTTCATCCTCGACAGGCTTTGCAGAAACGTCTCCCATTGCATTCATAGCGCCTTAAATGAGAAAAGGGTAAAAATAATGAAATTAGCATCTGTATACAATCTTGAAGTAGAGATCAGGTATTGTAAAATTTATGCATAGTTGACCTTCATATAATACTTTTTCACGCAAAATTGTTTACATTTCTTTGTAATTTTCTCTTTTTATTTTGAAATGATACAATTTAAACCTTATAAAAATAACCCAGTAAGAAAGCAAAGATTAAGAAGCATTAAAAAAATTCTATCCTTTTGAATTCCATTTCTGTCCTATGCTTCTGAATTTCGTGGCATTAGTTGAAAAGTTTACAATTTCAATCCTTTCAAATGCTCATACAAATATAGTATAATAATATAATACTAATATTGTTAACATTGCATAGAATGTTCAATTACTTTCAAATAACTGCTCTCATGACTTTATTTGCTATTTTAAAAAGGAATAATTTTTAAATTATTAGTTAAGAGGGCTAAAAGTGTTTAAAGGTCTCTGAAATTTTTAGGTTATGATTTATTGTCTAACAGAATAACGGTCCTGACTCGTTTAAATGACGTAAAATTGGTAAACAATCAATTTTTCAGCAAGTTTTTCTTTGAACACAAACACTTTTTTCAAAATCTGCCAATGTAGGGGAAAGGTGTACGAGATGATCCCCCTAAGGGAAAAAACCTATTATTCAAAGAAAAATCAACATATTCGAGTTTTTTTTGTACGCACTACTAGATAATTAATCTATCTAACTATTCTGATTTGAAATATTTGCAGCTAATTAATATTTTACTGTTAAATTTAATTTTTCTAAAACCTTACAAAAGGATCATCTTGGACACCGGGGTGTCCAAGATGATCCCCCTGGTATGGGCAAGATGATCCGTACGTTTAGCTTAGCCCAATTATTGGAAAAGGAGTCTAAATTGAAGGAATAACAGTGTATCAATGTTAAATATACTTTATTTAGACCACAAACGCTTTTGACCACTCACCACGATTCGTTTTCCTATTTTATAATTACGAGGCATTGTCTACAACAAGAAAATTAACAAAATAGATATAGATGTCAACTTTTTGTTTTAGATAAGTTAGTTTTCATGATAAAAACATATAAGAAGCGAGAAAAATTGAATTTTTTATTAATACTAGAAATTTCACTTTGAGGTGAGACGAAATACATGGGAATCAGGGGGGATCATCTTGTACACCCATTGAGGGATCATCTTGCCCCAAATGCCACTATTTTGTAATTTGTTCGTAACTTAACCTACGAGCTCTGTTATTCCATAATACCAATCAGAACACTTAGTTGAAGATATACTGAAGCCGTGAGTACAAGAAACATGGAATTTCAGCTACTACAACAAAAGTTATCTAAGCCCAAAGTTAAGCTTTTCTTAGATCAAAATTATGAAATTTTTATTTTTTCCAATAGAATTTTTTTAATGACGCGTGTTGTCAAGAAAGTTTAACTGATTCATAGGTATGTCATTGGCAACGTATTACAGTATTTGCCTAAAAGTTGGCGCTAATAGGCTCTCCAAAATTCAAAAGGATCATCTTGCCCCAGGGGATCATCTCGTACACCTTTCCCCTATGTATCTTATAAATTACAAAAATCCAGAAGATTGCTTGAATGCATGCAGAAACGCGGTTCCAATGAAAAATTGAAAAGTGATGTAATGACAGGCTGTAATAATTTCGGATGGGATTGGAAAGCATTCAGAAAAAAATTTTGTCTTTGTTAACAATTACAAACAGAATTGAATATCATTCATGTTTAGACGAAACGTGGTCCTATCATGGTATAGAAAAGTATTGGACAGAAATGGTATTCAAAAGTATTGGATAATTTCTACTACACCATACAGAGTTTGAATTATTTGAATCCTTTTCAATTCCTCGCTTCTTACTGGGAAAAGACTGAAAAAACTTATCCCTCATAGAACTACGTCACGCTTTTTTCAACTATTTTTAACCCCTCCCCCCTTCGTCACATTTTTTGCACACAACAAATTTTCTTACAGGTTTACTTATTTATTAATCAAGTAAATTAATACAGTCTCCAGGGTGGTCACAAGTTTCAGTTTATCAATTTCCCTTACAATTTACTGACATTGAAATTATTTTGTCCACAATTTGGATCCGCCATCTTGAATTTTGAAAATTAAACTTCAGATTCGTAATCAGGGACCCCAAAAATCTTGTAGCTTATATATTTTTGTCACGTTATTTGTAACATTTGGAATTATTTTTCTGATATTTCGTAGTAGAAAAAATTGAAAATTAAACAAATATTTGAAAAATATCAGACATTTTTATAAAAAAACATTAATAACTTTTTTGTTTATAAATTTTTGATTTTTTTATAACGCCATTCTATAGAACGCATTTGAAAACATAAGAAATGATGATTGATGAATTTTTCTATTGAATTTTAAGTACTGAAATAAGTCTTCAAACTTCATTGCAAAATTTGTACATTTGGGCGTTAAAGGGTTAAGTTATTAAAATATAATATTTTCAAAAATTGTAATAAAGAAATTCTTACAATAATTTTTTAAAAATATTTTAAAACCCAAGCAAAAATTTCTGTCAAATGCCAGTATTCACAACAGGCGCAGTATTGCACCAGTACTGGCATGCCAGCAGTTGGCTTGCCAGTACTGGTTCAGTACTGGCTTCAATAAAATTTCTGTACTACGCCAGTACTGACCTTTAATACTGGTATGCCAGTACTATGCCAGTACTGAGCCAGTACTGCGAAAACAACACTGGCAAACCAATACTACGCCAGTACTGTGCCAGTATTGCTAACACGGTAAACTGACAATAGTCAGTTAGGAACTAATTAATGGAAATTTATGCGGTAATTTATAGAAATTTTCGCAATAATTCCTAAAGATATGTAAAGCAAAAATTATCATTAAAATTTTGTATTTCATAGTCATTTATGGAAATTTATGCGGTAATCTATCAACATTTTGACGATAGTTTATAAAACTGTGTAAAACACAAATTAGACCTAAAAAATTGAATGTCGGTAATTTATGGTAATTTATGGAAATTTTCGCGGTAATTTATGGAAATTTATGAGATAATATATGAAAATTTTGACGATAAATTTTTCACTAAAAAAATTTAACGTTGGAAATTTATGGGAATTTATGGAAATTTTTGCGGTAATTTATGGAAATTTATACAATAATTTATCAAAATATGTAAAACACAAATTAGACCTTAAAAATTTAACGTCGGTAATTTATGGTAATTTATGGAAATTTTCGCGGTAATTTATGGAAATTTATTAGGTAATTTACCTATTTGGTTTTTTTGAATTTAGTTCAATTAAATAATAATTTAATTTAATTACGCAGTTAAACGCTCTTTATCAATTGTAAGTGTAAAAGGTGTCGAAAATTAAAATTTTCTTACCCTGTATCTTCGATAGGGTAGTGGTTAGAGTGTTAGGCTAGAAGTCCGTAGGTCGTAGGTTCAATTCCCCACAGGGTCAAATTTTATTTCGTTATAGGTTTGCGTTTATTCTGCGTTGTAAACATTAATTTGATTCAAAGTTAAAAGTTGGGGATTATTACATGTTTGCAAATATAAATTAATTTTTTTTATTATATTAATATTAAATTTAAATAAATTTTCCACTAGATTGGAAAATAGACGGTCTGGTCTGATTCAGGCCAGCGCTAGAAGATTTTTCTACACGGGTACTAAACCAGTACTGAACCAGTACTGCGCCAGTAACATCGAACCAGTACTGACCCAAGCAAAAATTGACAACTGGCGCAGTACTGCGCCAGTACTGCCCAGTACTGGCGGAGTACTGGCCGCCATGGTTGAACCAGTACTGGTATTTGACCGAAATGATAACGCTTTTCAGTACTGGTTTGATATTACTGGCGCAGTACTGACAGCCAGTACTGGTTTAGTACTGGCGCAGTACTGGTTCAGTACTGGTTTAGTTTTCGTGTAGAAAAATTTTCTGGCGCTGGCCTAAATCAGACCAGACTATCTATTTTCCAATATAGTGGAAAATTTATTTAAATTCAATGTTAATATAATAAAAAAAATTAATTTATATTTACAAACATGTAATAATCTCCAACTTTTAACTTTCAATCAAATTAATGTTTACAAAGCAGAATAAACGCAAACCTATAACGAAATAAAATTCGACACTGCGAGGAATCGAACCCACGACCTACGGACTTCCAGCCTAACACTCTAACCACTACCCTATCGAAGCTACAGGATAATAAATTTTAATTTTCGACACCTTTTACACTTACAGTTAATAAAGAGCGTTTAACTGTGTAATTTAGTTAAATTATTATTTAATTGAACTTAATTCAAAAAAATCAAATTAGTAAATTACCTAATAAATTTCTATAAATTACCTCTAAAATATCCATAAATTACCATAAATTACCGACGTTAAATTCTTTAGGTCTAATATGTGTTTTACATATTTTAATAAATTATCGCCAAAATGTTTATAAATTATCGCATAAATTTCCATAAATTACTGCAAAAATTTTCATAAATTACCATAAATTACCAACGTTAAATTTTTTAGTTAAAAATTTATCGTCAAAATTTTTATAAATTATCTCATAAATTTTCATAAATTACCGCGAAAATTTCCATAAATTACCATAAATTACAGATGTTAATTTTTTTAGTTCTCGTTTGTATTTTACATAGTTTTATAAACTATCGTCAAAATGTTTATAGATTACCGCAAAATTTTCATAAATGACAGAAATCCAAAATTTTAATGATAATTTTTGCATTACATATATTTACGAATTATTGCGAAAATTTCTATAAATTTCCACAAATTACAGCAAACATTTCCATAAATGGCTAAAATAAAAATTTTTAATTGTAACTTATGTGGAACATATTTTTATGAATTATTGCAAAAATTTCCATAAATTACTGCGTAAATTTCCATTAATTAGTTCCTAACTGACTATTGTTAGTTTACCGTGTTAGCAATACTGGCACAGTACTGGCGTAGTACTGGTTTGCCAGTGTTGTTTTCGCAATACTGGCTCAGTACTGGCATAGTACTGGCATACCAGTCTTAAAGGGCAGTACTGGCGTAGTACAGAAATTTTAGTGAAGCCAGTACTGAACCAGTACTGGCAAGCCAACTGCTGGTATGCCAGTACTGGTGCAATACTGCGCCAGTTGTGAATACTGGCATTTGACAGAAATTTTTGCTTGGGGAAAAGCGTTATCATTTCGGTCAAATGCCAGTACTGGTTCAACCATGGCGGCCAGTACTCCGCCAGTACTGGGCAGTACTGGCGCAGTACTGCGCCAGTTGTCAATTTTTGCTTGGGAATAATTTTTGAAAGACAGGGTAAACCAGACAGTAGTCGGCCACTTAAGAAAGTCTTTTTAATGAATACTGTTTAAAAATTACAATTAAAATTTCTTTAAAATTTCTTCCATGTGTGATTCTTCCTTAATAGTCCTACAATGGTAGTATACCAATCATGTTTACAAAAAAAATTTCTTATTCGTTAGAAAAATTTACAAAAAAAAGTAAGAATCCGACAGTAGTCGGCCACCTAAAACAATCTTTTTAATTAGCACTGTATAAAAAGTGCAATTCATTTTTTTTTCAAATTCTTTGATGTGACATTGTTCCTTACCATCTCACAAAACTATTAAACCAATCATGTTTATGAAAAAAATTAGTAAATAAACAAGTAAGAATCCGACAGGAATCAGCCACTTAGAAAAGCTTTCAAAAACCGCACAAAAATTTTTTTTTCAATTACAAAAGCTTATATTTGTTTATGATAACCACAGAAATGATAAGCAACAAACAAAATATTTTTATCTCATACGGTTGTATAGCTATTCAAAATTGAAAAGTGTCGGACTACTGTCTGGTTTACCTTAATACACGGAGAAAATTTATTCCTGAAATTTTACTGAATTTAGTTTGGTAAAACTGGGATGAAGTGTCAAAACAGTAATTTTTCAAGAACTAGACTGTAAAAGAAATTGCATTGAAAAATAATGTAAAAATCATAAAGCTCACGATACATGTATTAGCGCTTCAGTTACAGTTCGGTAAAACGTAAGCCAAGTGCTCGCTACATTCATATTTATTGAATAGTTCGGTAAAACTGACGAGTTGCAATTTACTGAAATTTTGGTAAAACTTGAAGAAAAAAAATAAAAAATAATGTTACTTCAGTAGATCTATATTAATACTGCCGTAACTCTCAATTTACCTACTATAATCACTACCTAAACCCCCTACAATTGTTTACGAACAAATACTAATTGATACACCTGCCTACAGTACATTCTAAACGCATACACTAATACACACATCGCACGCTTTACATTAATGCTTCAGAAAGTTTCAACTGTCCTTATATATTAATCTCAATTTTGTTTCACCGCTTGTGAGAAAGATTCAAATTAATAAACTATCGTTGTACAAAATTAAAAATTATTTATATTAATGAATCATTTCTAACTATATTCAAGGTCAATTTATGAAATATTCTTAAATTATGTTTTTATTATTATAAAGAAAAATGTTTAAATTTGTATTTAATGGAATAAAACAATAATTTATGAAAATCCTTATTATTTTCAAATTTTTGTGTTTAAAAAAATTAAAAATATACATATTAAAAGTGCAAGTTGGAAATTATTAAATTAATTAATAGAAAATTAATCTTTCTGAAATATTAAATAATAATTGTGAGGTATTAAAAAGCGAAAAGGAAATAAGCAAGTAAGCAAATAAAGAATAAAGTAAGCAAGAAGAAAATAAGCAAGTAAGAAAGTAAGCAAATAAGAAAGTAAGTAATCAAGAAGGAAATAAGCAAGTAAGAAAAGTAAGCAAGGAGGAAATAAGCAAGTAAGCAAAGTAAGTAAGAAGGAAATAAGAAAGTAAGCAAGTAAGCATATAAGGAAGTAAGTAAGCAGAAAGGAAACAAGCAAGTAAGCAAGAAGGAAATTAGGAAGTAAGCAAATAAGTAGGTAAGCAAGTAAGCAAAGTAAGCAAGAAAGAAATAAGCAAGTAAGTATGCAAATAAGAAAGTAAGCTAGTAAGCAAGCAAGTTATTTCCTTTTTGCTTACTTGCTTACCTACTTATTTACTTACTTACATACTTACTTATATGTTTAATTGCTTACTTATTTATTTCCTTTTTGCTTACTTACTTATGTTTATTTGCTTACTTACTTACTATTATTCATATTTAATTAAAATGAATAAATTATATGTTAAAAAAATAAGTATGTTATTGCCATTTTATATTTTCTTTTTACTTGATTTAAAAGCATTTATTACATATTTGGAAATTAATAAGTGTTTAAAATAATTAATTAATTAATTGAATTTTAATTTAAATAATAATAAAATGATTATTAATTAAGTCTAAATAAGTTGGAAAAATCAACTATTAGAGTGAAAGTCTTTCATTTGACTGCGGGACACTTGAAATAAAGTATTTCAATCCAGAAAACTAAAACTTTAGGCATGTCAAGGAAGTTTTACCGAACTATTCCTGAAAACTAACACTTTAGGCAAGTCAAGAAAGTTTTACCGAACTATTCCTGAAACGTTAGTGCCCATCAAGGAGGTATTTATTTAATTTACATTAAACGTTCAGTTTCAATTTTTTTTTCAACTTTTACAGTACTAGATCTTAAGGAATAAAGATATCACATTAGATTTTAAATATTGTTACCGAAAAAATAATATAAAAATTATTAAAAATTACGATTATGCTACTATATCCCAAGTTTATTGAAAAATTCGGTAAAATGTAAGGAACAAATTTTCTCCGTGTAGTTTTTTTATATATGCAATTGAAAAATTTCCAAAGAATTGAAAGTAATCAAATTCTAGAAGAATTTTTATTATTCTAAATAAGACTATGATTTCTCCGTAATTTTAATAAGTCTAAAAAAGTAAATTTTTATTTATTATGTTCGAAGATAATTGAATCTTAAAAAAATATGATAAAACAATTCTAAGAATTAGTTTTTAAAAATATTTTAATATAATTTTTCGAATATACTTAATTTTCTTAAAAGAATTTTGTGCATAATTTAAAAAAGCTAATTAGTTTTCGATGAATTTTAATTAAAAATTTTGAACATGATTTTTTTCTCCAAAATGTTAAAAATAATTCTAAAATGTTATTATTTTTTGTATGCATTTGAATTTTCGAAAATATGTAGGGGAGAATGGGGATAAATGTTAAATTTTGCATAAATGATTTTTTAGACAATAAATCAGCTTAGATGCAAATATGTATAGATCAATATTGTAAGGCAACTTGCCCTCAACAACTTTCAATAAAAAAGTTTCTGATATTTTTACGTAAAATGCATGTTTTGTCTTTTTTTCAAAATTTGGTCTTTTTTAACATTTAGCCCCATACTGAAACTATTTTCTGATATAGGTGTTAAGTAGTAGATAAGTTAAAGTATACGTAAAACAAGTAATTTATTTAATAGAAAATCTGTGTTTATTTAACAATAGCTTTAGAACAGTTAGGTATAAAGTTAATAAATTACAATTTTTTAATTTTTATTTTTAAATTTACATTTAAAGATTTTTCATTACCATATTTTTGATAATTCAATGATTTTCAAAATTTGCAATTAAAATTCTTCCAAAGTTTATTTTCAAAAATTGTATCAAAATACTTGAAAAAATTAATTATTTTCAATTTCATTTTACAAAATTTCAATTATTTAAAAAGATTTTTATTATAGCTATATTTGAAAAATTTAATTATCTTAAAAAATGATTGAAAAATAATTTTTGAAAGATTTGTTTATAGTTATTTTTTGCACTATAAAAATCACTAATCGAAAAAGCTGCAATATTTGACAATAAGTCGAAAAAAGTCTCAATTTTCCTAACTTTACTGACATGTGGTCACCCTGGGTCTCTTTTTACGTTCCTGATTGGGTTCGTGCATGTGCTCTAAATGTATTCTATAATGACAAAAAATGTATTTAATTTAAATAACGATTTCTTTGACTATGTATGCATTATCAAAGAAATGAGTTTTGTAAACAATTTAACTCACAAGTTATAAAAAAGACTGATGTAGTTGTTGATTAAAGAAAAATTGTTTACTATTTGGTTATAAAATTCAAAAAGACTTGAATAAATCTTAAATAAATATTATATATTGTCATTTATTAATTGTTATTTAAAAGTAGAATATAATTTTTTCAGTGTGGCAAATATAATAGTTGTATTATTAATTTATTGAAGTCTTTAACTAAACATTATAATTAAATATTATATTATAAACATATGTGACGCTCCACGAGAAAAGGGACCTTATACCTTACCTTAACTATTTAGTGTAGTTTCACTTTGCTATTATTATTGTTATTATTCTATACAAAATCAGTTTAATAACGGTGAATTTTAATTGTTTGAAAATAATAATTTAAAAACGATTTCATGTAAAACATTTAAATTAAATTTAATTCTCAATAATTAATAATATGGTTTATTAACATAACATTCGAATATATAAATTTATTTTTTCAATACGAATCCAACGGTATAATTTCATTTAGATAGCATTCTTCTTAAACAGAATGCACTATTTTTATAAAAAAAGTAAAAATTTGTTTTCTGTCAGTGCTAGAATAAATTATACTTTTTATTTAGAGTTACATAAAAAAACATGAATGATAATAATAAAAAATTATAATGATTAATTAACTATGAAGGTGAAGAATTACATAAATTTTTGTTCGTTTGTATGAAAATTATACCTAATTTATAAATCCGACCAATTTATATTTTAAAAATCAATAAGAAAATATGCAAATGTTTGGAATTTTTTATAAAATAAAATAAAATATTTAGTGAATTAAATGTTATTAATATCAACGTCCTGGAATCCTAATGTGGAGAATCCATGTGGGTTTCTCTTTGAGGAAAATTACACGTAGCTCTATAATGCAGCGCAATGCATAATTGTGATGTGAAATCAGAAATACATAATATTGTTTTTAATAAGCATTAATTAATATGTATTGTTGCACAAAAAGCATAGCAATAAAATGTTGAATTTTGATTAAAATTAATTTCGTGAAATTGTAAAGAGAATCTAGTAAAAAAAGTACGAAATGCATAGCATTTGTATTATGTGAAACTTTCATTGTAGAAAAGCCCTCAAAGACTGCAACGACGAAGTATTACCGTTTCAATATGGCAGGTGCGGTCGTTAAAGAGTTTAAGGATAATTTCTTACTCACCATTCGATCCATTATTGCAGAACGTCTCAGTTATTTTTCCACATTTTCTGTGCATAGATAAAATCTACTTTTCACAATTTGAGCTGAACACAAAACTGTAACAAGCGCCTGCTTGATTAATCCACAACATTAAAATATGAGAAAAATTATCCAGTTTTCTCGAGATGTAAAACATTCTTTCACCAAAGCTTAGACTAAGAAATTACCATCGTTCTTAATAGTTGTTTGCAAATTATTCGATGATAATAATAATAGAAATAATAATAATAATTTTAATAGTTGGGAGGAAAGGCTTATATAAATTGCAGGACAAAAACAAAATTCAATTCCAATGCGTTTGCTTTGATACAAACAGAGGGAACTATGGAACTAATTTCTAGTTAATTATGCACACAACACTAATTTTCAATTGTGTCACTTCCGGTTTATCAGAGACTCTAACAGTAGATGTTGTACAAAAACGAATTGCATACAAAATGTGTGAAACGAAAATTGGTGAAAATAGAAACGCGTCTCAATAACACAGGTAACGTTCGCCACGATAACATTTCTGAACAGTGTTAGTAGGAGAACTGATCCGGAGAACCATCGGAGAAAGAACGAATACGAGAAGGGAATACAGTGACAGCTGTAGAAGTAGCAACAGCAATTGAATAGAGAAAAGATAAGTGGCTGTTAATAGTAGAAAGCAAGAGATGGAAGATATCTGTAGGTGGACTCGTGGACCTTTATTATTTTTTATAGAATAGCAAGAAACGTGTAGCTATTTACTATAATTATTTTAGAAGCAATACAATGATAAAAATGCAACTAATAAAAAGCTGCATTTTAATGTTACGCAATTAACCTGTAAGCTAGCAGGAAGCTTGCTACAAGCTTGCAGGACATTTTGCTACTTTTTTATTACAGTTATATAATATAATAACTCTACAAAAATATAGACTTTTTACTCCTTGTAATACAATTAATTCACTGCTTTGCGGAATAGCCTTAATAATTATTAAAAGAAATTTCATTACTTTTTTAGTTATTAAGGGTTCATACCACTTTGTCATTTTCAAAAAAACAAAAATTTTTTTATTACGGATTTCGATAGTAAAATATGCCACAAATGTGTTGTAAAATTTTTTAGAAAGATCCCAGTACTCAAAATATATTCTTTTAAGTGCTATTTGAGCGCGTACAGGGCTATGTAAGTATACAACACAAACTTTAAACGCGTTTTTCTCAAATCCACATTTTTCCATGCTGCGTGATGTTTTTCTCGGAAACTACTGGATCGATTCTCAAAATTTTTTTACGAAAATCTTCGTCACATGTGTGGGTATCGCTGGAATTAGAATTATTTAAAAATATTAATTTTTACTATTTTTTTAAACCGAAAAACTGCCAAAAAAAACCTTAATTTTCAAAATTTTTTTTTAAATTGCCGCCATTTTGTTATTTTTGCATAAAAATTAAAAATTCTAGTTCGGGCGATAGACACAGTCCTACTGAAGATAAATTAATTCGAATTTAGTGTTTTAGATTTTTCTAACCTGAGAAATCAATCCCGCAGCTGGCATCGGTATTTTTAGCAGGTCTAAAATTATTGTTAAATTTTAAATAAACAAATAAAATTTTTTTTTAATAAAATAATGTTTTTTATAAAGTTAAAGAGTGTATTTATTGAACTAAAAAAAAGCAGAACAATATAATCCATAGGAATAGTAAAAAAAATTCTAGAAAATAGCATTTTTTTGTTTCCTGAAACAAATATTTCTTTCTGTAAGAAGAAATTTCAAAACGAAATAAAATATTTTATAAAACTTTAAAATTTCGTAAAAATATTTTTAAACAAATGTGTTCCATATGAACGAAAATATTATAATGTTGAAAATGAGCGTAAATTTAGTGTGCACACGTATTTTTAATTTCAAACACCTATTACGAAATTAAAATTAATATATTATCTTAAATATTAGAATTTACAAGAATATTAAAAAAAAATAGAAAAAATTAAAAAATTGTGTTTTCTCGACTTGTGCAAACTCTTTTTAACAAATTACTAGGTTTTTGATAGGAAGCTTGCCTAATAAAATTTTTAATTTTAAACTTGCGACAAGTTTGCGTGCTGGGCATTTGTGAAGACAATTTTCTATTTGCAGCAACTTTACAGTGCATGTTTTATATAAGGTTGCAAATTATTTGGATGTTTATTTATAACTCTTAATAGGAAAAGTTAAATTTTTCTTTACTTAAATGATAATTTATTATTGTTTCAATGCCAAAACTGATCGGCCGCAATGATTAATACCAGCCTGGTAGCAGTGAGGGGACAAAATATGATGAATCTCTAATGATAATTATCTAGAATGTTTGGAAGATAGAATTTTATGTGTCACAAGTTTTTTTAACCAAAATTTTGTTCCTGCGCATTATTATTTACTATTAATTTCATTTAAACGAATTTTCATATAATACAAAATTTTTACACAATCGAATTTTCAATTAACAGAATTTACATAAGAACTAATTTTAATTTATCGACATTTTCAATTGCTACAATTTTTGTTAGACAGAAGTCATTTACACTTAGACGAATTTTTATTTAACACAAATTCCATTTGAACGATTTTTTATATTACGGAAATTTCTATTTAGTAGAATTTCTATTTATCAAAATATTGTTTATTATACTAGAAGTTTTATTTGGTAGAATTTTTATCTAACCGATTATATATGCGAATTTCTACTTAACCGACATTCAACTTATACGAAAGTTTATGACAAAGATGTTTTATATACAAGTACATAACACCAATATAACTGTTTTGGGAGCATCCATAAATAACGTTACACAATTAGGGGAGGGGGGGGGGGGGTGGTTGAAAAATGCAACTGATTGCAAACAAGGGGGGAGGTGGGTGATTTTGAAATGTAACGTTGCATAATGTTTCTTAATATGTATTATTATAAATTATTATTGTTGTGTAAATCATTATCAGAGTTAATTTTAATAAATAATAATAATAATATGAGAAAATAAAAAAAATTACTTCATTAATCCAGAAAAATAATATAAATCTTATTTTTGGGGGTATAAGTCATTTTTGCAACGTTATATTTAGGGGGGGGGGTGTTGGTAATTTGTAACGAAATGCAACGAAGGGGGGAGTTTGCTGCAAATTTTCCTCAAGTTTGCTACAAAATAATCTGCAAGTTTGCCACGCAATTTGTCTGCAAATTTGCTCTGCAAATTTTCTCTGCAAACTTGCCACCAAACGGCCATTTTGGTATTTGCCGCAAGTTTGCTGCAAATTTGGCTTTGATAACTTTCCGCAAATTTGCAGAAAATTATTGTGCTATGTGGGTGATTCTGTTCCGCTGCTCCCTACATTATCAACCAAGTGGTGGTTGCATATGCGAAAAAACATCTTATCTTCACAATTTTTCATTTAAAATTACGACACTTTTGCAAACAAGGACTATCGAAAAAATTGTCAATAATGATTTTGCGAAACGTACTTTTTTCTGAATTTGATGTTTCTACAAGTTATTAGAAAAGGAATTAGTTAATGAACTTAACAGGTTGCCTCTGGAAAGGGATAACATTGCAATGCACTCGGGATTATTATCCCTTTCTATAGGCAACCTGTTGCAGTACGCCTATTTTCTTCTTACTTTGATATTAAATACAACTATTTAGCTTCAAGTTACACTGCAAGTTTTATTTATGGGTGATGGGTGATTCTTCACTCAGTGGTAACTTTTGCTTCCCCATTGTTTCATATTTAATAACTTTGACAATTATTTTCTAATCTGCTTTAAACTTTTCCACAATTAATATTTAGCATGTTTTTTATTAATATTATAATTGAAAAACAATTTTTATTTTAAACGAAAGTTATGACTTAATTGGAAATGACCAAAAGGAACACTTTTCTCGATTCTCCACACAGAAATCATCAAGTTTAATATGGTTTATTTTACACAAAGTCTATTTTAATATTGTTTTTATTTCTTCCATTCGAAAGTTCATCTCAAATAGTAAGTTTTCTTGTGTTGTTTTCCAATTTTCATTAGGGTAAGTCCGGGGGAGATGGCCATAGTTTTTTTAAAGTACTGAACAAATTATAAAAAAGCGATTTATGTCTAAACTTTTATTGATAATTATAAACATTGAACACTTAACTTTAAAGTAACGAAAAATAAAATAAAATGTTTTCATATGAACAATCTCAAAATTTACATTTTGTAAAAAATGCATTTTTCCATCTCTCACGGAATGTCCGGAATTTTTCCATTCATTTTTTGTGTATATCGATGAAGCGTGGGTTATGCGCTAATACTCAATAAAACTTGAAATTAAAAAGTCCGTTAAAAAATTATTATTTCAACAATTTTTTGTTTACAATTATTTAGTAGTCACAAAAGGTTGAAGAATAACTCATAATAAGTGATGTTTATTAACAAGTTCTGTAAAATATTTCAACTAGCCATCTCTCCCGTATGGCCATCTCCCCCGGACTTACCCTAATAAATTTGTAATAAATTTATATATTATTAAGTTAAAAAGTTGTAATTATGTTAAATTTGCATAAAAAAATAGCTTTTTTAGATTTAAAACTATAAAAATTACTAGTATTTTAGGGCGTATTTTAATCATGTGTAAACTCCAGTTCCGCGAAAATCACTGAATTCTTAACCAATAAAAAATATAAAAATAATAGTGATTTAGAGTAAGCAAATCTCTTTAATATTCTACAAAATATTGTTTGATTTCATTCATTTTTATGGCTTTAATAAATTTTTTCTTTGATTTGTAAACTCCGGTGCCTAATTTCGATTCACGTAACGGAAATGTTTTGTTTTTTATGAAAAAATGTTTTTAAGGAGGTTGTTTATAGGTATGCAGACCTTCAGAAAAAATATTGAATTGACATTAAAGAATTTTTTAAGATTATTGTTATTCGTATCTTCTGGAAGAACAAATATCAATTTCCAAGAAAAAAATTTGAAACTTACAAAAATTGTTTATTTAGTCATTTTGCATATGATTAAATTTTTCTTCATATTAAAAGGTTAAACCGAGGAGTGAACAACTTCGATATTCCTCGTACACTCGATAGATATTCACATGTATTCTATGGGTATTCCCATGTTTTCCAGCATCATATTCAATATTCTCACTATATGATAAAAAAATTAAGAGTTTCTATTTTTTTTGAATGCGCAAAATTTTTCTGCTTCTCAACGTTCCAAAAAAATACAGAATCCTATCCTTTTGAATCGACAAAGTAAATCTTGTAAAAGCGAATGGAAAAAAATAAGAAATAGCTATTCTTTTCAATCGACTTTAAGCGATTCTACGTAGTCAATTCAAACGAATAGAAATTGTTTATTCTTTTCAATTGACTGCTTCGAATTTTAGAAACGCATTAAAAGGAATAGAACTTTTGACAAACAATTTGAAAAAGCCTAATCTTTCCAATTATTTGTAGGAGCTCCTCTAGTTATTGTCTTAAAATAAAACGCAGTGACAGCTAGTTTTCGCGTCGTGTGAATTTCTTTGTGATTTCAGTGCTAAATTATTAAAATGAAATATTAAAACTAATGAAAATGTGGTTAAAAACGCACAGTGCTTACGATAAAATAAAAAATTCTCTTATTGAAATAAATGAAAGAAATTTTCAAGTGTTCAATGTTTAACGTCAAGTTTTCAAAACCTAACCTTTTTATCAAGTGAAATATTGAGTGATAGTAAAGCAATTCAGTGGAATAGAAATTTCTACTGATTTGTTGTACTCTCTCACTCTTTTGAATGCGCGTTTCACATTTTGGTGAAGTCAATTAAGAATAATAGATTTTGCTGCTTTTCCTTGCTCCACCGAGGAATTGGATTATTTTGGAAATTCGCTCATTCAAAAGAAATTAACTTCTGAAATTGTGCTGACTTGGGTATCAGAGGTTATGTTAACGCCTGTGTCGGTCAAGTAGTTTTAACCGGGGTCTCCGGTTGTTATAACCTACTTTTTTTCTCCGTGCAGAAAATGTTTGTTCAAGTATTGTTCCTGAATTTGTTCCAGTATTGAGGATATGAGGAAAAACATAAAAGAGTGGTAAAATCTACTAAGAATTTTTATCAATGTACGGTTTAATTAACTAAATACAGTTGAAATGAAAACACCAGATCTTATCTTATTGTTTACTTTTATTAAAAATAATTAAATTCACGTTTTCTTAACTATGATTTTTATAAACTGTAGACCTTTAGAGAAACCATTGGTTGATATTTGCAATTAACGTTTTACATTATCACTTTATAACATTAGTTGGATGTAAAAGGGAGGTTTAACGTGGGAGCACCAGGATGGATAATTTTCTCCAATTTAGATACACCAAATTTAGCTTCTTGAATAACATTAACATCTGTATCCATTAAAACCATATTAAATATCTCTGCCGAAAATTGTGTGGGTGGAGGAGTTAATGGATGAAAATTCATTTGCATAACTTCCATGGTTTTTAAAAGTTGTAAACGAAAATTGGCCTTCAATTTTAAGACCTTGGACAATGAGGAATCCAGATATAAATCTTGTAAAACACACACAATTTGGTCTTTAATTAGCTGTAAAAGTAAAAAAATAAATTAACAATAATGGATCATTTTCCTTTAGTAAGAAATATCACTACTTTAACTATTGCGTTTAAATTCTAGTTTTACTACAGACATACAGTATATACAAAAATGTTGCTCGCCCACAAGAAACTTTTTCATAATTTTATCAAATTGTTCACTTTTACAATTAAGAATTGTATACCTCATAAGAAGAAGAGTTCAACCAACAATTAGCACTTAGAAGAATGTTTTGCAATGACAAAAGAGCTTCTTCGCAAGCATCTGTATTAAATTGCAAAGTATGCAGTCCTTGATTAAAAGCTCGAAAAGAATTGTTTTCATGTTGATTTTGTACCTTTTGAAAATGAATAAAATTATTACATTATTATTATACCGTGTGAAATTGAATAATTAGTTCAACTTACACTTACAGTCAAGTCACTTGTCGATAAACCTTTGATATCTTTTATAATAAGGGGAAGAAAACAGTTCGTGAACGTTTCTATTACTGTCACTGATCCTGTATACGTTAACCATGCATTAAGTGTTTTGTAGGCAAATAATCTGACGGTTTTAAAAGATTCATCTTGATTAGATATTGACTGATTAGTTGTCATCTTCTCGGTCCATTCGAGAGTTTGTTGTATAAGTTTCAAAATTGAGTCAGAAAACGGTATCAACTCTTGTTTAAATCTGAAAGAGTTCAAATGAAATATATTGAATTACGTGTAGATTTTTGAAATAGCTCAAACTGCAGAGTTGTTTACACTGAAAAAAAAATTTATTTGATTTAAATAACCGATTATTTGGTTATATTCAAATAAATATTTATTTGAATCAAATAATTTTTATTTGAATCAATTAAATAATATTTGCTTCAAATACTGAAATATTTGATTCAAATACAATTTATTTAATTCAAATAAAAATTATTTGATTCAAATAAATATTTATTTGAATATAACCAAATAATCGGTTATTTGAATCAAATAAATTTTTTTTTCAGTGTATCCTTGGCTATTAGATATTTTAAATGAATTTCGCAATTTAAATTATAGTTATATTCTATAAACCCAGCACAGTTTATTGATGAAAGCGTATCTTAAACATACTTGCTAGATTCAAAACTTTATACAGTAGAACCTCTATCAGTCGAAGAAATTGTCCATTCCCTTCCCTAGAAGCCCAAAAACCTCTGTAACTCGAACTTTGCAACCTCTATAACTCGAAGTAATTTAAATTCCCCTTCAACAACTTTTCCATGTATTTCAACCTTTATAACTCGAAGTTCAGTTTTGCAACCTCTATATCTCGAAGTTAGTACATATAGCCCTTTTAAACCTACTAGTATAGATACTTCTCTATTGTGTATAAATATACAGTATGTAAAAACCTCTATATGTCGAATTATATATATTAACTCGAAGTTTTCAGCGTTTCCCTTCAACTTGGACTTATCGAGGTTCTACTGTATTGTAAACTTGAAATGCTCTCGAAGTGTGCTTCAAATTAGTAAATTTATTAACAATTGTTTTTAAAGGAAATTATTCTCAAGCAGCTCGTATAATATTATAATATCGTGTATATAAAAATGACAAAAACTATATTTTTCTACTTCAATATATTTTGAAAAGAAACCTGAATGTTGCATAATTATTTGGAAATATAAGTATCCACAAAATCCTTACCCTTGAATGAATGCACAAGTTGTTGTTAGCAAGCTAACATGCAGCCTAGGTAACATAGATAATAGAATCGTTTCCACAGAAGTCTGACTTTTCAAATTAAAGGGAGTAATAGCTAAACCCTTACACAATAGGTGCAAAATATCTGTAGGAGAAACCGAATTCTTCTCTCCGCAACCGCTGAAAAAATAATTTAATCGGTAATAATTATATACGTACTGATTAGCTTGGAGCATGATTAAGTCTTTTTTCATTATGACATTTATTATTTTGACATTTCTCAATTATACAAGTGCAGAGTAAGAGTCCTGAGCTAATAGAAATGTCTCGTTAAATTATAGCACAAAAAACGGATGAGCAGGAATACTCTGTTTTGCATAACAGCAAGAGACGCCGGTATGCAACGAAACCAAATATTTTTCAGTGTATCTTTTTAGAAAAAAAGTTGATATAATAGAATTTCTATAACTCTGTTAAGTAATAATTTGATGTCTCAATAATCGGCTAAGTAAACAAGTCACTTTATTAAGTAAAAAGGGTCGAATGAAGTTCGAAAATGTAGCTTAATGAAATTGTGTCCAATGATTATTCTAACGAATAAACATTTTGGAATAATGATACACCCCTAAAAATCGCAATTGATTTATTTAGCTGTGCACTTTTTCGTTACTAACAAGCAAAATGCAACATTTAATTTAAAAGCAAATTTCTTACCGCAACATAGTTGATAAGTAAATATTTAAATTGACGAATCTTCGCTCTAATCCGTTGTAATATTCTAATATGTTGTCCTCCGATATTTTTGGCAAGTCAAGTAATTCATAATCTTCAAAATCCATTTTATCAATGAAAATAAATTCTGAAACGTCACTAAACAGTTGGTTTATGATAAGATGTAAGCTATTACACAGTAATACTTGACTATAAACCCAATTATTATAATTGACAAATTTCGTTGGAGGCTTGAAAGAACGTTCCAAAGCTTTCGTTATTAACGCAAAGCAATTAGCACCAGCAGTAGCTAAGTTTACTTCGTTAGAATCAATTTGAGGTAAAATCATTTTCATAATAGTATCCTATAATGAATATTTAAAACAATTAATTAATAATGCTAATAAACTAAGATTGGAGAAAAGTACTGCATAAAGGCGAAAAGTTTCATATACATTTATATTTTAAGGTCAATTAAGAAGTGGAAAGTGACGTACATGATGGAAAAATGTTAACATTGTTAACATAATCTAAAAAGATGTTAACTATAATTTTTTAATACTATGCAATACACATCGAAATAATTTGAATGTATTGATAAATAAATTAAAGGTAAAACTATAGTGACTGTAAGAGATTTTTCCTAAATTGAATCATTTTATTACAGTCCACAAGATCCTCTAATTCCAAAGATAATACCTTGAAGACAATTAAAAACTTTTATAGGTATAATTACAATACATATGTGGCATTTTCCGGCTCCATTCGCCTCTATGCAATATCAATCATTAATGAAATTCCACCTACTTGATGTCGTTCGCAGACTTCAGCGTAATGAAAGAGAAGAACGGCTATGAGATAATACACGCCGCCGCATCTTTCTTTCTCGCTTAAATTGTTAAGGATAACTAAAATTTGCTTCACATTTTGCATGGATATTTGCTTATGTAATTCAGGTTTGTTCTTACACAAAACTACTAAATCAGCTAGAGTTTGACAAGTAAAAGTCAAGTCGGAAATATTATTTTCAATACTACCCAAAATTTGAATTGACTTTGTAATCCACAGTAATCCATATTTAAGCAAATTTTCATCTGATATTCTTGGCAAAATGTAGTGAATTATTTTTAATCCGTTAACACAAGAATTTTTCTTTTTAAGCTCATTATTAATTTGTGTTATTATTAATTCTTCGTGAGACTTTTCCTGAAACAGAAAAACGCCGATTATGTTCTTGCGTACAATCCAATATAATTTTGTATTTCTATATGTGGCATTTTATACAATAATTTCTTTTAAAAATTAGATTTTTAATTAGAATAATTTTTTGATTCTGTATCGAAAATGTTTTGATAAAAGATAAACATTATACTTTTCAAGAACGCCGTTCTTCCTCAACATCAAGAGATTGAAAATAATATTTTACATTAAATTGGTTGGAAATTTCATCAATTTTCTAAACATGTAATTAAAAATTATTAACAAAAAATAAACGGAATTAAATTTGAATAATTCAGTTTCTGTAATTTACATCAAATATCGAAATAAAAGTATTCTTTTTTTCGATACAGAATACAAAAAGAAATTATTCTAACCAAATCTAATTTTTGAATGGAAATATTAATTTATTGTAGAGAATGTCTCATATATATTATGGTAAAAAAACTTAAAATTTTATATAAAACAAAAATAAAATGACAATTGAAGAAAATGTTAGCTCCACCATCTGTAGTGCAAAATGCGAGGCAATAATTTCGCAGTTTATTATACTTACCATGTCACGAACACATACATCGCATTATGAAACAGCCTTCACTCACTTTAATTGTAGTAACTTAATAAATGTGGAGGTACAAATAAAAAGGATTCATTTTGGCACTACATATTACTCGGAACAATATTGTTGATCAATTTCGATAACAGTTTAAATTCATTATCTTTCGAACGGAAATATTTAGAGCATTGCAATTTTGATTATAGAAGGGCGTTATCACTCTAAATAAATGTCCGAAGTTATGTGACATTCTGTTCATTTTTGTGATGTCCAAATGTAAAGTGTGTTTTGACCCTACATTTGTAAATTCTTACGTACAAGAAAATTTCAACTCTTACGTATGTTTTTTGGATTTATTCTCAATGTAAAAAATTGTATTACATATGTATTCATAAAAATAATTGAATCTCTGTAAACATAAATTGAATATTTTTGAAAATAATAGAATTATTGCGAAGAAATTTATAACAATTTTTTTAAATAATTAATTTCTTTTGGAAAATTTTATTAAAATAGTAGATATTGAAAATCATTGACTGGAGGAGAATTTTTGAAAAACAATTGAATTTGTTAAAAAGGATTTCATTAAAATTTTTGAAAATAATTGAATTTTGGAGAAAAATTTTAATATTTATAAAGATAATTGAAACTTTGACAATAAATTATTTAAACTTTTGACCATAATTAAATTTCTGCGAAGAATTTTATTACTTTTGAAAATAATTGAATTCTTGAGACAAATTTTTTAATAATATTTCATTTTAAATACCTAAGTAATTGAATTCTTTTGTGAAATTTTATTGAAATAGTAGATATTGAAAATAATTGAATTTTGATGAATTATAGAAATTAATGAAATTTCTATGAGAATTTTATTAAAATTATTTTGGAAAAAAAATTGAATTGTTACAAAGAATTTCATTAAAATTTTTGAAAATAATTTAATTCTTTCAAGAAATTAAATTAAAAATGTATTGACAATAATACTTAAATTCTAATTAAGAAATTGGAAGGCTTTTTAAAATAATTAAATTTCTTTGATGAATTTTAATAAAATTTTTAAGAATAATTTTAAATTTTTCGAGAAATTCCATTAAAATTGTATTAAAAATAATTGAAATTTTGCGATGAGTTTTATTATTTATGAAAATAATTGTAAATCTATAAATTTTTTTATTATTTATGAAAATTGAATTATTGCGAAGAAAAATTGAGGAGGTCAATCAAATAACTCGATTTACCATAGAGTTATTAGAATAGAGTGCGCAAGCGACCAAAATGTTTCTTAGGCGTATAGACGGAGACAGCCATACGAAAAGAAGACCCCTTTCCTTTCTTTCTCTAATAACGCATGCGCGATAGTGAAACAGCTGATGCATCGAAACAACTGTTGCTTGCTTGCAATTATATTTTTCTTTTATTTACATGACAAATAAATAATTTAAAATAAATTTAAAATTAAAATAAAACATTTATAATATTTAAAACAATTTTTCATGCGATCTTTTTAGACAAAAACCTAACCAAAAACTTTCATTCTTGCACATGCGCCAATAAACAAGGTAAGAAAAGGGGTCTACTTTCATGCTTTTGTCTCTTTCTATGCGCCTAAGAATGCCTCTCACGGTAAAAGGTATAACTCGCGCACTCTATTCTAATAACTCTATGCGATTTACGCTCGGCTGAAATGCTAAGAAGCCAGTCAGTCGGGTCGAAAGTGAGAAAAATGAAAACTCAAAATTTTGGTTTTTAAAGAACGGCATCTTGTAGATAATAAAAAAATACATTTTTTTTCTTAATGAATTTTTTTTGTAGAGCTAATATTTCTCATATTAAAAAATAAAAACCAAAAAATCTGTGTTTAGAAATTTAATTAAGTTTTAAAATACAAACGGTCTTTTTGCATACAAAATGTTAATGAATTTGCTCGGAATTTTATGTACATACTCATTTGGGTCTGCTGAAACAGAAAAAGTCCTAAAACATTTTAAAATTATTTTTTGTTTAATTGTTTTTTATTGTAAACAATGACCTGTCAGCAATAAGGTTATCTTATTTTCGATGAGAAAAAGTATCGAGGGAAGTTTTGAGTTGAACAAACTTCCAGTGAGAAAGTTGTTCTATATTATTCAACGAAGTTTTTCTGAAAATTTCAAATAAATTTGTTTAAAAATAACAAAGTTATTTAATTTTTAAAAAGTCCCTGCCGCGTCACGCATACGCCACAAGAGACAGCGCCTTAACTTAGGCAATGTGGTGGCATTCTACTAGCGACAGCTATATGTTAATTTATTTTAACAATTTTTTTTATGTAAACATGGTTATTTCATATTTAATCTAATAATTAGAATGTTGTTAATATTATTGAGAAAGATTAAAAATGTTGTAAAAATGTTTAGAAAAAACATAAAGGTTTTTATTTTTAAAATTACTTTAAAATTAATGTTTTCTAATCGGATTTTAAACATTTAATTTATTATATTATTAATAATAATACATAATTTTTCGGAGGGAATGAAATAACCATGTTTACATAACAAAAATTGTTAAAATAAATTAACAACCTATAGCTGTCGCTAGTAGATTGCCACCACATTGCCTAAGTTAAGGCGCTGTCTCTTGTGGCGTATGCGTGACGCGGTAGGGACTTTTTAAAAATTAAATAACTTTGTTATTTTTAAACAAATTTATTTGAAATTTTCAGATAAACTTTGTTGAATAATATAGAACAACTTTCTCACTGGAAGTTTGTTCAACTCAAAACTTCCCTCGATACTTTTTCTCATCGAAAATAAGATAACCTTATTGCTGACAGGTCATTGTTTATAATAAAAAACAATTAAACAAAAAATAATTTTAAAATGTTTTATGACTTTTTCTGTTTCAGCAGACCCAAATGAGTATGTACATAAAATTCCGAGCAAATTCATTAACATTTTGTATGCAAAAAGACCGTTTGTATTTTAAAACTTAATTAAATTTCTAAACACAGATTTTTTGGTTTTTATTTTTTAATATGAGAAATATTAGCTCTACAAAAAAAATTCATTAAGAAAAAAGATGTATTTTTTTGTTATCTACAAGATGCCGTTCTTTAAAAACCAAAATTTTGAGTTTTCATTTTTCTCACTTTCGACCCGACTGACTGGCTTCTCAGCATTTCAGCCGAGCGTAAATCGAGTTATTTGATTGACCTCCTCAATTGTAAAGGCAACTCTTTTGAAATTGAATTAAGAAATTTGAATTAAGTAAATTGAATTAAAGAAAAATTAGATTTCAAGAATAAGCAGAATAACTTTAGAAAACAATAATTTTCCAAGATTCCAATAAAAATTCCCTGACTTTTCCAGGTTTTTTCAAGGTTTATAAAATTCCCTGACATTTCCAGGTTGCGTGGCAACCCTGTAAAGCTATTTTTAAATAAACACAGATCTTTTATTAACTAAATTACTTGTTTACGTATACTTTAACTTATCTACTACTTAACACCTATATCAGAATGTAGTTTTAATAAACTAGAAATAGAATTTAACATTTAGTCCCAGCAGTCCCAGCACTGAAAAAACCTAGGTTCGAATTGAGTAGCCTACGCTACTCAATTTGAAGTGCAACAAAAATGAACCTCGTAGGTGGCGCCACGTTATTTGGCGTTTAACATGGGCTCATTTTGAGTTGCAACAAAAATGAGTCCAGGTTTTTTGTGTGAGCTAAATGTTAAAAAGGACAAAACATGTATTTTACGCGAAAATATCAGAAACTTTTTTATTGAAAGTTGTTGAGGACAAGTTGTCCTACAATGTTGATCTATACATATTTGCATCTAAGCGGATTTACTGTCTAAAAAATTCATTTCTGTAAAATTTAACATTTAGTCCCAGTTTCCCCTAACTTATTTTTAAAAAATTATAATAAAGAAATTCTTAAAATTAATTTTTTAAATAATTTTTTAAAGTTAACAGGTTTTTAATTTATACAATTGAAAAATTTCCAAATAATTGAAATTTGGCAAAATCTTTTAAAAATAATGGAATTTTTGAAAAATATTAAAAAGAAATAATCAAATTTTTATGAAGAATTTTAATTTTAAAAATGAACATGTTTTCTCCAAAAATTTAATAAGTCTAAAAAAATCAATTTTTAAAAATTATAATGAAACAATTATAAGACTCAGTTTTTTAAAAATATTGCAATATAATTTTAAGAAAATTATTGAATTTCTTTAAAGAATTTTTGTACAATTTAAAAGAAACTAATTTTTTTGTTGAATTTTAATAAAAAAATTTCAACATGATTGTTTTTTCCAAAGTGTTAAAAATAATTCTAAAAAATTTTAATATTATTTTTTGTAGGTAGGTAGGTATTTGAATTTTCGCAAATATGTAATTGAAATTATTGAAAATAATTGAATTTTAAAAAAGTACAAGGGAAAAATTCTATAAGTACCTATTATTTTTTAAAATATTTTAATATAATTTTTAGAAGTTAATTTTCATTACTAATTTTCATATTTATAAGTTTACACTTGAAGATTTTTCAATGAAATTTTTGAGAATTCAATTATTTTTAACATTTGCAATTTAAACTCCTCAAAAGTTGATTTTTAAAAATTGTAATAAAATACTTGTAAAAATTAATTATTTTCAGTTAAATTTTACAAAATTTCAATTATTATCTAACAATTTCTTAATTGTATATTTCAAAAATTTAATTAGAAAAATCATTGAAAAATAGTTTTTTCAAAGAATTGCATAGCTATACTTTTTACACTAAAAAAATTCGAAATAAATTGAATTTTATACCAAAAATGTGGTTTTTGTGGCGAAACTTGGAAGAAAAGTCGAAAAAGTCGCATTTTGTGAAAATAGTCGAAAAAGTCGTAATATCCGAAGCCTGAAAGATATATGTGAGACATTTATAAAGGAAAAAATGTTGTATTGCTAAAAAGGGAAAAATACAGGACAAAAAGTGATATGTCAAAGTTGAAATATAATAGAATATGTTAAATGGAAAAGGCGGCCGCAGATTGCAGCAGTATCAAAAAAATGTGCAATTTTCCATTGCAACGAGTGTGTTGATAATTGGTTGTCAAAGGTCTAATTAAAAACTTTTCTAAAAATACTTGAATATTTAAGAAGACATAATCACATGGCGCTAACTGCCTTCGTCATTGAAAATTACGTAGTTTACATACAGTAAAAACAAAAATAATATCCGATTGACGTAGGTACTAAGTACTAACACATGAAAATTATAAATTATTATTGAAATTTTTATTTCACTTCCAAAAACGTATTTTCAAGTTTCAAGTCGTCAAGAGAAAATAAATAAAATAGTTTTTTCTTACTAATCATTTTAAAAATATCGTGAAATGTTTCAATTTTTTGAAATCATATCCATAAAGAAAAAAATGTTTGTTTTTTATACAAAAAATTGAAATAAAGAGTCGAATTTTAATTATTCTTCATTGCAGTACTTTTCGAACTGAGTAGTTGAATGAAGACATTAAACTTATAAAGTAAACAGAAAAATATTTCTTAGACTGAGATATTAAAAGTGTATTCATATAGAAACTATGAATGGGGTAACAATTTTAAGAGAAAAGTTGAAAAATAATACCTTGTCGGTTTCCAATAAAATTAAATTTTGAAATGTAGTGAACTCATGACTAGATCGACGAATAAAATTCAATATTTCTGTGGAGTTTGACATTGCAAAATTGTAGTCACAACTTATCACCCGGCTACTTTTTTAGGTTACAACGTGGACACAACCGACACAACACAATCAGACTTGCAACAGGTAAAATAAAGGCTTTTCTCCAATAGATTACTAAGGGCATGTGTTGAGTTGAGTTGGTTGCTATGACAACCAATGCTAACGCAACGCATGCTTTATGCTCATTCCACACTCAGGCCGCAGTCCCATGGCAGCGTTTTGCGTTGCGTTGTAATAAGAGAGAATGCAGCAAACGTATATTTGCGTCTTTTTCTCTCCCATTACGACGCAACGCAAAACGCTGTCATGGGACTCCACCATAATGCTGCCTCTACAATACGAAAAGAAAGTGAGAAACGCGTGACGCAGACGCGAAACGCAAAAAATTGCCATGTATTTTTCTCGCGTTTCGCGTTTGCGTCGCGCGTTTCTCACTTTTTTTTCCTTATGCACGGAGAGAAAAAGAAAGTTTTAACTGCTTTCTTTTGAGTCGTCATGCTAATTTTATGAAGTCAAGTAATGATAACCGGAGAGCCAGGCCGTTTTGACTTGGCTCTCCTGTTGAGTCTTTAGTTTTCGTCAGTCAAAAAAAAAATTTACTACTGATATCGATCCAGCCATTGACACTACTTGAGGCAGCCAGGCCAAAACTGCCTGGCTGTCAAATTGTGCTGACTTGGGAATCAGAGGTTATGTTAACGCCTGTGTCGGTCAAGTAGTTTTAACCGGGGTCTCCGGTTGGTATAACTTTCTTTTTCTCTCCGTGTGTAGATACAGCTTTAGGCTGGAGTCCCATGGCAGCGTTTTGCGTTTTGTAACTAGGCCATGAGGCTGAAGTCCCATGGCAGCGTTTTACGTTGCGTTTTGTAACTAGGCCATAAGTGTGAGAGAGATGGAGATATATGTTTGCTATATTTGCACTCATGGCCTAGTTACAAAACGCAACGCAAAACGGTGCCATGGGACTTGACCCTCAGTGCAAATATAGCGAACATATATCTCCATCTCTCTCACACTCATGGCCTAGTTACAAAACGCAACGCAAAACAGTCCCATGTCAGCGTGAAACGGAAAACGTCCATTGAGGTGAGAACAGAATAACGTGAACGAGAACGTGTGACGTCACCCATTTGAAAGGCTGACATGGGAATGGCGGTAGAAAAGAAATTTACCAAAAAACATCAAAATCGCCCTTCAAGCTGTAAAGGTGTTTCCGCAATACCTTAAGGTAGTACGCTCGCGACAGTCACTCTCAAAAGTAAATTTTAATAAAATGCTATAGTATGGTGCAGTTACTGTAGCATATTTTTGCTTGGACTGTACTGAATACATAGTCAGCCCTATGTACAGACACACTCACACACAAGTATACTAGTCAGGTTAGAATATTATATTATATTATATCTTTTAACTGAAACGGTTAATATTGTTAAATCTTTTTGTTATAAATTTCTTAAACATTCATTTATAATATATTAGTTTTCTAAAACAATCTATAGAAAATTTTAGAAGTTATTAGAAGAAATGTGCCGTTTACATGCACTTTTCATAGGTTAACCATGTTAAATAACAAACTTTGAACTTAAATATCTTGTTTTAGAAACGGTCAATTTTTTTAATATTTTGCAAATACATAGATCTTGTTATTAACTATTCTGATTTCAAATTTCATGAAATTCTATAGAAAAGTGGGTTCACGAGCGTACTACCTTAAAATGCATTCGTTTTGTCTAGTTCAAAGTAATTGCACATTCTGCATATAAATTCACTTCTAAATCATTAAATTCAAAACAAATTATCATAAATTTATATGCAAAATATGCAATTAGGTACTTTTAATCAGATAAAACAAATGCATTTTCAAGCTATTGTAAAAACACCTTTACAGCTTGGTGTGAAGGCGGTTTTAACATTTTTTTTTTAGAAGAATAGTATATTAACATATTAAGTATCAGAATTGGCCTGATTAATCGAAGCCATAAAATAGATGAAGAAGAAGAACATATTAAGCATCAAGGGAATAAAGATAGCCATTTCATTACGGTGATGTTTGTGAGAATTTGTGACACGAGTGGAGGTCGAAGGCGCCCTCGACCTCCACTCGTGTCACAAAAATCATCGTAAAAAATTGGTCTGCCTTTATTCCCGTGTTATACTTACGATATATTTTTTATTTCTAAGGCTGAGTCCAGAATAGCTAAAAATCGTCTCGACTTTCAAGACGATTCGATGCGCGTACATACATTTTTGCTTACTGCGCATCGAAATCGAGACTATTTATTAGATTGTGGACTCAACCTGAGGGTGCAGTCCCATGCTGAGCAGAAAACAGAATGCAAAGCAGAATTTCGTGAGTGCAAGAGAGATAGTCAGATATCACTATCCTTTTCACTCTCACGAAATTCTGCTTTGCATTGTGTTTTCTGTTCAACATGGGACTGTACCCTGAAGGAGAGTCCAGAATAGAGTCGACGTCGGTATGAACGCGCTGAAGGCGGTTCCAGAATAGGTGCAAAAGGCAAGGTGGAAGTACAAGTGCAAGTGCGATTCCTATACATTTAGCATTGGTTCGCACTTGCACTTGTACTTCCACCTTGCCTTTTGCACCTATTCTGGAACCGCCTTGATAGTAACGCGCTCGTCCATATGGAATACATAGGAGGAGCGCGTTAGTATCAGCGCGTCGACTCTATTCTGGACTCTCCTTTATGCACAAAAGTGTCGATTTCAGATACCCAGTAAAAAAAGAAGTATTGAGTGGAGCGTTTAGGAATTGAGTGAAGCTCTGAGCCAATACGGATTCGAGTAAAAACCGTATTGGGACGTTTGACTCAATGTTTTTTTCATCCGCCGAATACGGTCTTATTTTTGCATTAAAATTAAAATCACATGAGCAGAGTACACATTATAAATTGAAAGCACAATTGTCCTGGAATGTAAAAATGCCGATTTAGATAAGAAACTGTGAATATTTTTTATTTTTTGTTAAAAATTGGTAAAAGCAAAGTTTGACAAGCGCGACTGATTTTACCATGTGAATAAATGAAGTGGCAAGTTTAAATGGACTAAAAGAAATCTTCGGTTACCGACAGAAAGTTCCTAGAAAACAATGAAATTTCATTGTTTTGTTGAATTTACCACAATTCTCTAGGAACTTTCTGTTGGTAAAAGTAGATTTCTTTTAGTCCATTTCGTCCATTTAAACTTACCACTTCATTTATTCACATGGTAAATTCAGTTGCGCTTGTCAAACTTTGCTTTTACCAATTTTTAACAAAAAATAAAAAATATTCACAGTTTCTTATCTAAATCGGCATTTTTACATTCCAGGACAATTGTGCTTTCAATTTATAATGTGTACTCTGCTCATGTGATTTTAATTTTAATGCAAAAATAAGACCGTATTCGGCGGATGAAAAAAAGATTGAGTCAAACGTCCCAATACGGTTTTTACTCGAATCCGTATTGGCTCAGAGCTTCACTCAATTCCTAAACGCTTCACTCAATACTTCTTTTTTTACTGGGTAGCAGACTACAAAGAGTAAAAGTCATTCACTTGTTCGACTTGTATGAAAACGGCGTTCATTTTTACCCTAGGGCTAAAATATAATTACCACCAGTATTGTATTATACAAGCAGACGCTATTTTTTGGGTATATTTTAGAAGAACGATTTTATCCATACTAGGACACTCAGACTATCATGGAAAAAGTTGTACTACATAATTATAAATTTTCTTTTCTAGAAAATAAGTATTACTTATAGAAAGAATGAATAATAACCAATAAATGCTGAAGTGCAATTAAATAAAAATGTTGAAATGTATTTTAAAAATTAAATACCACCCTGCCGGAAGAATGGACTGAAATTATTGTACTGGGGAATTAGTATTGAGAGCTCAGTGCTATTTCAGTGATTTTCTGCGTTTCAGCACAGAAATTGTACTGGGAAAAATTAACTGCAAAAGGGTCGCTGTAGGTGATGTTTATGGCCTGATCGTCATTAAGTTGAAGGATAAATATTTTTTTGTTAATGTTAAAAATAATTTTTATTTATATTTCAACATTATATTTGTTTTTCATCAACTCAGATTCTTTACAAGTAATTATTATGTATGCTAAATATTCATGTGAATCTAAATTTAAAAATAATATCCGTTTTTGCGTAACAATTAGAGTTTGCGAGATAGTTTATAACTTTTTTAATTAACAATTTTTCATAATGAATTTTAGATACTTTTAATAATAAAACATCACAGATATAAATTTTTTTATTTTGAAAATTGAATTATTTAAATTGTTAAACTTTTTAAGCCATAAAATTATATACAATAGGCTTTCGGGTCTATTGTTATAAAGCAGGGGTTGAAATATAAGTTTAAAATTAAACGAGAATTTAACATGAAGTAGTATAAGGAGCACGCACTCTATAGGCCGAGTCAGAAAATCTTGCCCCCAGTTTTGCGGTAGTAATTAAAAAATTTGATATAACAGATACTAGCAACTCTGGCGGATAAGCTTTGTACTACAGTTCACGTATAGTGTTTATTACATGTGTGTGTCTGTATATGTGATCAACTGTCAATTGTGTGTGTTGTTGTTATGACTTTCGATGCCGGTTTCAAAAATTTCAAAAAATAAGAATCAACAAAATGAGTAGCTGTTTCGTGAATCAGTGTCCTTCATCGTGGTACATTAAAAAAAAGAACAGAAGTGATGAAAAATGTATCAAACATAATTTCTTTTCACCTGGTACCGTAAGTATATATAGTTTAACATGAAATAAATAAAACGTGTCTACATAACCTCAATTTTGAATTTTAAACTTATTATTTACCTGTGTTTAAAATATTAATTTAATTATGACAATAGTTTATCGTCATAAATTACAAGTAAAATATTATATTTATAAAATATAACTAATAATTAGTAATCAATATTTTACGTATAATAAATTAATTTTGAAATCAAAAATGTGACTTTTGAAAATGTATTTAAAAACATTTTGCTTCACGTAATATGCATTAATTGTTTAAAAATTCTGTTTTTATTTATGAATTAATGTTTATATATCAATTATAGGAGGAGATGTTATTTGAGTGGAGAAAAGCAATTCCTGGTGGTGAACATTTTTTGAAAAAAAATAAAATCTGTGATCTTCATTTTGAAGAGAGCGATGTCATAACAGAGTTTATAACAAAAATGCCAGATGGAACAGAACACAGATTAAAGAGAGACAGAGCAATTTTAAAAAAAGGAGCAATTCCTAAATATTTTTCCGCTTTAACTTATCAAAAAGTTGATGAAATGGCTGAAGAAGCAATCCTTCAAAAAACTGTCGATAATACTGCGAAAGATATCAACACATTTATGCTTTCAAAAGGAGGAGAAACAGACTTTAAGAAAATAGTCAAATTCGCTGACAAGATTCCATTACCATCGGAATTTTGGTTTGTAAACAGTGTTGACACATTTATCCAGTGGTCGTCATATTTTGATAAAAGCGAATTCTCGAAAAAAATAAGGGTCAATTCAAACAAAACAATAAATGTAAGTATTTTTATAAATTTCTTGTTTACAAATGTACAAAATTATAACGCATAAATTTATATTTGTAGGTCCTTCTTGGTGAGAAAGAAGTAAAAATACCAAATTTTGAGAAATACAATGATGTGGACGATATTGTTTTATTATTGAAGGAAGTCGATAAAATTGCTCCATGTGGTGAAAGTGAAAGGTTAATTGATATAAAATAAAGTTTTTCTCGTAAAGAATTTTATATTGTATTTGCAATATTATTAATAAAAATTATCTTTACAGAACTGACAAATGTTTAGGATACATTTTAAGAAAAGAGGAAAATATACCTGGTCGTAAAAACGTATTTTGTGAAGCATGTTCCAAACATCGCAAGCAATTACAAAAAAAGAAAGAAGCAGTGCATACAGAAAAGAATAATTCGACACATTCGTTGCTAGAAAAATTTAAAAATGCCAATAAGAAAGTAAAAAGATTGGTTAAAAATGTAAGAATATATTTAAAAATATATAGTTGAAATATATATTAAGTTTCAATATATTATATTTATATATATATATATATATATATATATATATATATATATATATATATATATATATATACATAAAATATTAACTTTGTAGGGTAAAGTGCTGAAGGCATCTGTAAAAGATTTGCAGAAAAAATGTGCGGTTACGAAGGACGAGGTTTTGAATGGAGCTATTGCCATGCTGTCCGAAAAAGAGCAACTAGCTGTTCGAGCTTGTTTTAATGCATCCAAAGTAAAAAATAGAAAAGGAATGAGATACAGCAGGCAATGGCTTTACGAGTGTTAAAGGACTTTATTTATATATAAATATATTTATATATATTTATATATAAAGGACTTTAAAAATGTCTACCGAAATATTAAAAAAAAGGGACTGAAATTGTACTGAGCGTACTGAGGCTGGTACTATTTATTTCAGTACTTTTTCAGTCCATATTCTTCCGGCAGGGCAAACTTAATTATGTTATTACAATAGTAGGTAGCCTTTTAAGAATATTTTTGACACTTTTCTAACTTTAAAGTAGAGGAAAATAGTAAATAAGAAACTTTATTTTTATTTACAATATTATCGACTTAATTCTAAAAGGTTGAATAAAAGAATGAAGATACGTTTTTTGTAATCTCTTTATTGTGATTTAATTCATAGAATTTTCCTGTCACTTTGTATAACACTATAAAAAATAATTAAGTGAATACACTAAAACAGGGAAAGTATAAATTAAATTAGATTGTATTTGCAGCAGCGTTTAAACGGTGTGGGGAGACTTTAATTAATTTATTATTATTTAATCCATACATCTTGAACATATATATTTTGTTTTCCTTTTATTTCTTTTAATATCCACAAGACGTAGTACAATGTTTGATTCTGTTCCATTACTACGTACTTTTACAACTTTAATTTAAATGATAAATGTGTAAATTTCTAAGAACTAATAAATGATCGACAGAATGGTACATTTACCGTTCAATAAAGAAAAGTCACTTTTCTCTAAGAGCGGAAATAGTTTCGTAACATTATTCAAAAGTTTCAAAAGTTATAAATGATACATGATATTCATTGTTGGGCGAAGAAAGACAAAACAGATTAAGCATTTCATGTTTTTAAAATGTTTTCGCTTCTACCTCACTCCCAGCAGAAATTCTTTTATGTCGCCAGTCTAGTTCGCATGACCTCGAATGTATTATATGAATTCGAAAAATTCTGATGATTCGGAAAATTCCGAAATTTCTACTTGGGAATTGTTACGTTAAATTAAAATCAAGTAAAGTGGAAATTTCAACTGTTATTCGTATTTGCAAGAATGATTCAAGCTTTCTGACTATATTGTGGTTTGATTTAAAGACAAGCGACATTTATTTAATTCATCTAAACTACTTTCCAATACTGAATCGATAATCTCCTCCTAGTGGAATTGAAAACATTTCATTGTCACTTTCACCGAAAAGTTTTTGACAAATGAAACTGACAATGATATTAGTCCGCCAGTAGGGAATTACGAATTCAAGTATTTGAAAAGCTTTATCAATAGAAGACAGCGTTTCCATGCCATTTTATTTATTTAACCTTTTCTAATTTACGTATTGCAATCCACGTACTTGGTGTGAATACAGAAATTATGGTTTATTATAATATGCTTCATTTTTACTTTCGTCTATTCGCGATCAACGCAGTGACACATTACTATATGTATTTCCATTTCATCATTTTGAAAATTTGGTAAAGACCATGTACTGACTCGCGATTCCCCTTCAATAATAACAATGAAGCTTTTCAATGAAAAAAGAAAGTCACTCGTAAAAACGATGGATGAAGAAATTAGTTTTGTTTGCCTTTTGCAAAATTTAACTTACTATCTACTTTATTCGCTAATTGCGCTGCGCAAATGTCTTTCATGTATTTGCATTTTTAAACTACCCGGAAATCTGTGAAATAATTTGCTTCCTCAGTAATGATTGCAGTCACAGTCAATATCGCCATTCAGTATACTTTACATTATCGGATAAATATTCAAAATCCCTCTTTTGTTAACTGTCATATTTTGTCCAAAAACCTCGTTTTGCGATCGCTCGCTCGCTCCATACAGTACAGTAATTAATTATTAAGGCTGCTCGTCCGATAACTCTCAGAGGACTAAACGTGACGAAAAATCATTTCAATTACATTGTTTTATTTTTTTATATTTAAAAGACTCTCACAAAACAAAGCGAAATACACATTTTTATAAATAAATTGGTTAAAAATTTCTTTACGTCCTTCTAGTACGTTCATTTAGTTATTAAATACACTTTTTCTTTAAATTAGTTCATATCAGTCTGATGGACAGGAACAACACCCGCTTTACATGTTAACTTGTATTATTATTTATTTTATTTATTTTATTTATTTAAATTGCGCTCCACAATAAATTTGAAATATTCATCTGGTAAAGATAGCATTTAATTGAAATTGTCAAGGAGAAAGCAAAACTTGAACAAGTACGCGTTCATTAATAAGATAAGGTAGGTACGTAAAAATTACTTTAAGAATTTTAAATTGCACAAGACTCTTAATTTTAATTTTAATTTTAATTTTAATTTTAATTTTAAATGGTATTTAAAGAAGCTTTTCTCAGATAATTCATTAAGAGAAAAGCATGAGGTTAGAGACGAAAATCAACTTGAAAACTGTAACTTGGTAAGCTTAGACGAAAATTTTTTTCAATTGAATTAAGATGAAAAGCACATTGCACGCTAATTAAAACTAAAAAGAAAAGTAAAAATAATAGAAGATTAAACTTAGATGTATTTAAAGGTAAAAGACTCTCTAGAAAAAGTATTTGAAAAACTGCAAGTTATTCCTCTCTCGGATGTTGATGGCATACCAATGATTAATAAACTGATAAGACTGTCACGTTTCTCATTTTCAGTTTTGTATTTGCAAACATCTCGGAACACTGATCGATGTAATAGTCTCAATCGAAAAGCATTCACACCTTGGTCCACTAGCATACGACACACGACATTCCAAGTATCATACACTCGATGGTACTATATAAATCTAATAATATAATACTTATAAGTTGTGACAAGTCTAAAAATTCTATCAGTTGTCACGCAAATCGAATTTGTACTTTTAATTTTCGCGTAGATTACAGATATAAGAACTCGATGCTTTTATGAACAATCCCATAAAGCATTAGCATTACCGTTGCTTTGTGAAGACGCCATTAACAATTGCGACAATGACGCCTGCGAGCATTGTCGTCCATCATTAATGAGCTTCGTTTCCAATGTAGGTCCAGAACAAGCTACTTTTAAAAACTTTAAAAAAGTCATTCTGGTTGGCATTTAAGTGAAAATAATGCCCGGAAAAATATGATTTTAAGGACTACAACAGCTATTGTTCAGCCCTCCCTTCTCGGACAACAGCCACATTTTGTTCTTGTAGTACACATTGCAACGACTTATATTTCGTGTTCAGCTCCATAGAGAAGTGAGCTAATTCTTCCCGACATTCAAAACCCATAAATAAATTAACTAAATGATTAATTTTATAATTGCAGTTTGAGAATTCTTCGTTTATTAACTCGCGTGGAAATTGAATGTCACAAGATCGTTCAATATCACAGTCGTGTTTTTCTTCTTCTTCTCCTCCTACTTCTTTAAATTACTTTAACGTTATGTATATAACTGATCAGTATTATAATGCACAAATATATATTACGGATCAATGATTAGAAAATATCATACAAATATGCATTGGTGCTTGACCGGTTTAAAGGGCTCGAATTGTTAAGAGTTCAAAATCACCGACTGAGTGCATTATTTTCATTTTGTTCTACTCCTTCTGTAACTGCAACCTTGTATATAATTTCTTTTTATTACCCATTCTTTTTTCTTTTTTTCTTTTTTTCTTTTTTCTTTTTTACGTTTTTTGTTTGTTTCTTTAATTTTGACTATTCTACATGCATCACTGTTGTAAATATTATTAGTAATAACGTTCATATTATTCTTAAAAACGACAATTTCAGTGTTTAGAGCTTGAAAGTCATCAGGACATTTTACATCTTCATTTACTTTTTAAAAATTGTCCTTTTTCAAAAAGGGGTTTAATGAATTTGGAAAAGTAATTGCAATTTTCGCATTGATTGTTGTTACTGCGAGGTCCCTCCATGTGGAGTTACCTGCGCAACCTAATCGGCATCGGTAAACGACAAAAGAACAACGTACCATTCGTCGTTGAATAATAATTTGAAGAAAAAGAAAGATTAACATAAATTACTATTTAGGCGACGTCGGTCTGCGTGTTTTCAATTCAGCTGACACATGTCCGCAATTAAAGTTCAATTTTGTTATTTCCAATCGATTGAAATCATTGATCACCTGAGTTAGAAAAACGCGAAGCCAACGTCGCTAAATGTTACATAGTGAAGTCATAACGAGCCTAAATGTCCCGACGCGACAGGAGTTCTAGACATATTGCTAAATATTCACCTATTGTGTGTTTGTTATTCATGACCGAAATAGCAGCAACGATCAACCAATTTTCACTCATTATTGATAAATTATAATTTACTCTACATGCATTCAATCGGCACAGTTAATCGCAGTATCGAAATTTCGAAACAAGTTGAACAAATTCAAGCGGTACTTAACATGCGGTTTGTTCAAGAGTTTGAGTAACGCAAAAATTTCGCAGCATGAGCTTCAAATGAATTTACGTATCAGCCGAAATTTTCAAGTGTGTGTAGGTGTTAAAAATATTTTCTATTAGAAGACATTGACTACGACCTCCAGCGTAGAATATTTCCACTCATGTGTACCGTTGCATCAACTATTTTGTTTGTCTTTCTCAGTTATAATTAAATTTGCTTGCGAAATAGCAATAATGATAGTAACAGTTGCCGCACGAATTCCAATAAACTCTTTACTTATCCCACCAGTCATGAGAATTATTGCTGCCGTTGTTACTTGAATTGTTATACGATGAATTGTTATAATTACCACCGTAACCGCCTCCATAACCACCTAGGCAACAACAAAAAAGTATTTTTAACATATTTGCTTATTAGACATTTGTTTCACCTGAAAAATAAGGCGATTTTTACCAATACAATAGACATCTTGATTTAATGTGTTTATGGCGTTTGAGTTTGAGCAGCTCTATCTAACGGTGAGGCTGCTGTACGCAGTGCAAGTGGTTTGTGCCACAGTCGAAAAATAATTAATTATGTTGCAACTTGCTGGCACTTTTAAACATTACTCGATACAAATTTCATACACGAAAAAAAGATTCAAGATTAAAAGGCGATGGCCGATCTTACACATTGAGGTACTTTACACCACGGAGGGAGGGGCCGAATAGCGAATACACACGATTTTACATGCGAACTTTTCGCTCTCTCCGCTATAAAGCCTGAGCACAACTGCTTCGCGAACGTCATTCGCGAACAATGAATTTTACTGTATCGAAGGAAGGACTGGACATAAGGAATTCCAGTGCAGTGTTACCACAATAATTCAATGGGCACGCACAGTAAAACAGCGCCACTGCAAACTGTACATCACGATGGAAAGGAATTCAATTCATTTCCAAGAAAACCCGCCAAATGGTCAAAGGGTAAGGGAAGCAGTTCTGACGGGGGGTTTCATTCACGATTCATAAAATAATCATTTAATATTTCCTCGACCTCATTTTTGTCTTTCGTTGTCGTTTGGAAAGTTGAAGCTCCGCGCATACATCTACGTCTGTCGCCAACGACAGTGTGGCATTTTTTTTCTACATGTGGTCGAAGATAGAATTTTTTCGTTTTTCGAGCCGACTCTAGCTTAAGGGAACTACCAAAGCTTTTATAAACGTCTTTGTTGCTTCCGTTTTTCCATTCAACATTAACTGCATCTCCATCTCTGGAGTATATGCGAATTTTTATATATTCGACCTTTTCTCGCAATGACTTTTTTAAGAAAGTATTTAACCAAAATGTAAACAAAACACTCAATGTACGTGTACCTACTTGCTTCTTAGATAAGAAAACCAAATTTTACAAGAGATTACTAAATACTGAAGAAAAACTCATGAAATTCAGAATCAAAATACTTTGAATTCAAAAACTTGTACAAATCAGAAAATTTTCTAAATAGTCTTAGCCCCAATCGATCCAACTTTCACTTAACTTTAACTTTAACTGATGTGGATAATAGTCACGGTGTACACATTAATTTTTGCATTAGGCTCAAGTTGATATTTACTTGTGGGAAAAGAAAATAGATTAAGACAAAACTTTACAAGAAAAAATAAAAGAAAAGGACTTTTGCAGAGGGCAGGCTTCACAGTGCCCCTAAAAAGTATTTTATGGGAAATAGGGGACTTTCAGGGGACCATAAAAATTGGTTAAATAAAGATCAAAATAGAATTTATTTATACAGGGTTGCCACAAAAAATTAATTTTATTTTTCCCTGACTTTTCCCTGATTTCCAAACACAACTTTCACTTTTTTCCTGACCCTAAAGAATATTCTGATTCACTCTCAAAATTATTAGATACTCAAAAAAATGTTCTATTTAATTTATTTACAACTTCAAAAGTAAAATTATTCGAAAACATCAATAACTTCTTTTCTAAATAAATATTTAATAATTTTTTTTTCATTGGAATTAAGATGTTCAAAAATTTCAAATTCAAACCTTTTCAAATTGAACAATTCATAAGAATATTATTATAAAACATAAGGAAAGGATCACTCCGAGTCGAAGATCCATTTCTTTATGTTTTGTAATAATTAAAGATGATCAACTGACAAAATCATTATTCTATTATTAGAATTTTTAAAAAAATTTTGTCAATAATTTAATTCTTCAGAAGAATTTTTCTTTTCTATTTATAAAAACAATTTAATTTTTGACGAGAATTTTTAAAAAATTTTGAAAATAATTGAATTTTGTAAAGAATTTTATTAAAATTCCTAAAAATTATTGAATTTCTGTGAATAATTTTGTTATTTATCAAGATAATTGCATTAAAACTTTTGTAATAATGAAATAATATTAAAAAAACAACAAACTTCTAAACATAATTGAGATTTGACTTGACCAAAATACTAAGCTTACAAATTTGATAAATTTCATGAAAAATTTCATCGATAGGGTACGTTTAGGGGCGAAAATTAAAAAAGGGGGTCAGACTGTGAAGCCTGATGATTTGAAATGATAATTTTCAGAGCTTATGGAAAAAATAGTGAAGTACAGTTACCTCCATAACCACCAGGCCTACTAGAGGGACCATTACTGCGAGGTGGTCCACTATTACCCCCTTGCTGACGATAATCTCTTGCACCGAACCCGCCACTGAAACGACTACTCTTTGTATTCCCTGGGCGACGAGAATTTCCTCCAGTGTGTCTAGCCTCCGAACACATATCATCAAGCCACTGTGGCAGTTCTTGGTTAGCTTCGATTAAAAGAGATACCAAATCGCGTACAAGATTGTGATTCTTGTTATTGAAGAATGATGTAGCTAAACCTATTGTTGAAAAGAAAGATTAAAGTGTCAGTTATTTGTTTTCTTTGGCAAAGTCTTTCTCTATCTAGCCACCAACCTAAATTCCCCATGCGTCCAGTACGTCCAATTCGATGAACATATTCTTCCACATCTCCAGGTAGATCGAAATTTATAACATGAGTGACGTGTGGAATATCGAGACCACGAGCAGCAACCGCAGTTGCAACTAAGATTGGAGTTTTGCCAGCACGGAAGCGACGAAGGGCGTCCTCTCGCTCCCGCTGAGTCCTGTCACCGTGAATACTAGTCACAGGAAATCCAACTTGAAATAGAAATTCTTCTAGCGTATCTGCGCCTTTCTTGGTCTCCACGAAAACGAGAGTTAAGGCCTCTGAAGCTAGAAAGTATTATTGAAGATTAGATAGATTGAAGACACCAACATATTACTCACTTCTTGTGAGCAATATTAATAAGAGCGAATGTTCACTTACAAGGTGTATGATGATTCTCAGCTTCAAGCAGATCAAGTAAATGGGATCGCTTTTCATGCTCCTCGACCCAGACGATTTTCTGGGTGATATTTTCAGAAGTGGATCCCACTCGTCCAACAGCTAAAAATATGTAGTTACTCAAAAAGTCTCTAGCTAATATTTGAATCTCCTTCGGGAAAGTAGCTGAGAACATGAGAGTCTGTCTGTCTCCGGTAGGAGGCATGTTGTCTTCTTCAACTATGCGCCTAATTTGAGGTTCGAAACCCATGTCAAGCATACGATCTGCTTCATCAAGAACCAGATATCTGCACAGAAAGTTTCCAATGACTATCGAAACAATTTATTAAACAAACCAGAGCAAACACATGCTCATAATGAATAATAATAATAATAATAATAATATCTTACCGACAATGTTGCAGTCCAATCTTGCCCCGATTAAGCATATCCACTAAGCGACCAGGAGTCGCCACCAACAGATGACAGCCGCGATCCAACTCACGCATTTGATCGACGATGTTGGCTCCACCATAGACAACAGCAGGGCGCATTCGTGATCTGTAGGCGAATTTACGAGCCTCATCGTGAATTTGTGTAGCTAATTCTCTAGTGGGAGCCAGAACAAGACCCAAAGGAAATTGTTTTCTTCGTCCAGAAATTTGAGGGGGAACCGGTGGTTGACCGCTTTCGTAAATTTGATTTAAAATTGGTACCAGGAAGGCCGCTGTTTTACCGGATCCTGTTTGGGCACAGGCCATGACATCGCGCCGTGCAATTATAATTGGAATTGCATACTTCTGAACTGGCGTAGGCTTATCGTAACCAGCTAATTGAATGCTGTTCTTTATTATCTTTGTCAGCTTAACTTCATCAAACTGCAAAAATTACTTTTGTTATATGAAGAACATTTTTTTTATAAAACTAAAACTAAAACTAAAACTAAAAGCAAAGCCATGTTACTATGACAACTTACAGATGTAATGTTTGTTGGTATGTTTTCTCCTGTGGCTTCAACAGGAATATCCTCATATTTACTAAAATTGATTCCAGTGTTGCCAGTGCCGAACAGTTCCTCCTCCAAACGCTCATCACGAGCTGTCGGAACTGTCCAGTCGATTTCTGAACGTCCACCTTTGTTGCCGCCCTCTCTCTCGTCCTTCCACCTGCCGCCAGAGCCTCCCATTCGCTGATCGTTCCTGTCTGGCCAGCGATCATTTCGAGGCTGCTCCTGCCAACGGTCATTTCCAGAATTGGCCGGACGCTCGCCTCCGCGATCGTTATTTGGGTAGCGATAGTCCCGTCCGTTCTCCTGAGGTCCTCTTCTATTCCGGCTTCCAAAATTGCCAAAATCAACGTCGCGACTGGGACGCGAATCTCTGAAACTGTTTCCTCCGCTGCCACTTCTGCCGCGATCTCCGCCACGGTCTCGATCTCCGCCGTACGATGGTCTTCCGTTATTAGGAGACGGATTACCACCTAGCTGTGCGTTATCTGTGGGCACGATTAGGAATTGAATTGTACAATTTTGTATTCTTATTTCATGCATGTTTTCAATCAAACTTAGGAAACATAAAACCGAAGGGCGCTTTTTCACCTCACTCAATACTGAAAACTAACAAGCGTCTTTTCTTGTCTAAATTAATTGTCTAAAATTAAATTGTCTGCATAAATAAGACGGAAGTGAGAATTGAAAGTCGGTGTTGAATGTAAATTCTTAATCGTAATGTTAAAATAAAATAAGAGAGAAGTATTAAATAAACTAACCCATCGCTATGGGGAAAATAAGAGGTAATTGCATAAAGGGAGGTCTGGAGCTGATTAAATAAAAATCTTACTACAATACACTTAGTAAGTATTCCGCCGTATTAAAAAAAACTTATACTAACTTGAAGCAGGTTTATTGCGTAGATGAGGTGGCACGTATCGACCCCCACTGGCTTGGCGGGAGTCCTGCAAGTCCAGACCAGCTAACTGAAAAGAAATAACAACAAACGACTTTAATTTTTCAATGATATTCATGAAATGTTGGGCCCAGTTACAGTTAAAAGTAATTAGTTATGAATATTGGTTTCATATTTTATAGCATTAAAAGAAAAACTGTTTAAGTTATTATGAAGCTGAAACTGGCACGCAGTGATCAGAACCAACTTTATTTTGGAAATTAAATTTTAAAGTTAAATATTTCAACGCCTCTCGTTCATAAAATGCTTTTTCAAAGTCCAATGCAATATGTTAGGATTATAATGCTAACTCAAAATGAAAAGCAATAAGAAGCTGCCTAAAAATTCCTGAAATAAAATTCTTATTCAACCTTCAATGCAAGAAAATGCTTATTCCGTATTCGTTTGCAATAATTTATTTTCAAATAAAACGGACCGATTTTTGGGAAATTAAAAATTAAATATTAGGGGAGAGTGGGGCAAAACGGACCCCTAACGGTTCTTTGACTCTTGTGACTAAACGAATCAACCGATTTCATTTTTCGATGGCTTGTTTGAAAGATCATTTAATTGCGCAACTTTTTTCCAGAGACACCTATACTTTATCTTTTACTGTTTAGTTGCTGTGTTAACTTTAAAAAATTTTGCAAACGGTCCGGTTTGCCCCACCTTCGGGGTAAACCGGACCATTTGGTATTTTATTTATAATATTGCATTTACATAATCTACAATAATAAAAAACATAAAGAATCATGTAAACAATGGTTGTAGTAATGAAGATAATAATACGGGATTGAATTTTAATTAAATAAATATTTTTTTAAATGAAAAAATAAAAATGTTTTTCATTATCAGAGAAACAATATTAAAGGGTCCAATTCTCATTGGAAGACAATTATTTTTCATTGTAAGTACAGTGGAACGTCTATAATTTCAACATTTTGGGGGGACTTGAAATTATACATTTTTTGAGCGATAGGGGAAATTGTTGCGCAGTAGGTTTCTGCGCCTGACGTAAAACGCGGGCTAGTTCAAATTATGTACATATACACGGAGAGAAAAAACAAGGCTTTTCCCCGTGACTTCAATTCATGCCTTTTTAGGTAGCAGTTTCACCGGATTTCCCGATGAATTTCATGCGTTTAGCGGTTAGACCACGCCTTAGCCCTAGAATCTCACCGGGAAAACCCGTGAGCGTCCTGCATTTTTACTGTGATAATTTTCACGCGTTAAATGCATATTTTTTCATGGGGAAAAGCCTTGTTTTTTCTCTCCGTGTACTGGTCCGCCATTAAAAACTGTTTGCCGACGTCACGACTCGGCTGAATGGTGGGGAGCTAAAGTAAGGGAAAGTTGAAATTATAGGACCTTGAAATTAGAGACGTTCTACTGTAAATATTTTAACCCCTTCGCAGTCAAGACCAAAATCTCATAAGTGGGCTCAAAATGTCGACAAACTTTTAGAAAACTAAAATTTGCGCAAACGAGCATACTTTTGTATTTGAAATTGCTGATTACGAATCCGATATCAGATTTTGAAAATTCAAAATAGTGGTTCCAATATGGCAGACAACATTTTCTAAAATTCATCGGATTCACTTGAAACTTTTTACTCGGGGGTTTTCAGGGTCGCTGATTACGAAACCGATTTCAGATTTTAAAAATTCAAAATGTCGGATTCAATATAGCGGACGAAATTTTCTAAAATTCATCGGATTCACTTAAAACTTTTTACCTGGGGGTTTTCGGGGTCGCTGATTTACGAATCCGATTTGAGATTTTGAAAATTTAAAATAGCGGATCCAATATGGCAAATGAAATTTTCTAAAATTTATCGGATTCATTTGATAAGTTTTTTAAAATGGCGTCAGCCATATTCGAAACGCCACAATGTATTTTGAAAATCTTATGCTAAATTTGTAATCAGCGACCCCGAAAACCGCTGAGTAACAAGTTTTAAATGAATCGGACGAGTTTGTAAATTGTCGTTCGCTATATTGGATCCGCCATTTTGAATTTTTTAAATCTGAAATCGGATTCGTAATCAGCGACCATGAAAACCCCCGAGTAAAATGTTTCAAGTGAATCCGATGAATTTCAGAAAATGTTTGCCATATTGGATCCGCCATTTTGAATTTTCAAAATCTGATATCAGATTTGTAATAAGCGACCCCGAAAACCCCCGAGTAACGAGTTTTAAATGAATCGGACGAGTTTTTGAAAATGTCGTCCGCCATATTGGATCCGCCATTTTGAATTTTTAAAATCTGAAAATGGATTCGTAATCAGCGACCCCGAAAACCCCCGAGTATAAATTTGTGGACAAATCTGTGTGTTTTTGTAGCCAAAAATCTGCTTGCGTCTATACACGTCATCGACAGTTTGAGCCCACCTGCATCATGACGTGTATACACGTCATCGACTGACAAGGTGTTAATGAAAGAAACATTTTATTTAACAATAATTTTTATGAAACTTTAATTCAATGGAAATATCCTATGTCCGGTTTGCCCCACCGAAAACGGTCCGGTTTGCCCCACAGACCCATTTTGAGAATAAATGTTTGTCAAAAAGAAACGCTTTGCAAATTCATGAAAGTTTTTGGTGGTAAATATTCCTGAGGTGTGTACCTTCAAAACCTATGTAACACCTAATATTTGGAAACATTACACGATTTCCTCAGAATTTCCTTAAGAAAAAATTCGTAAAAGTGTAGAAAAAAACTAAAAAAAAACTTTTGCTCCTTTCGTCGCACAAACGCAAGCTAAAACTGTCAGATTGAAAAAATAAGGTATACTAAACATGGTTGTTTTAAATTTGTAAACAACACTTTTTCCAATTTCGCCATTTCGGAAATATTGAGGGGGGTCCGGTTTACCCACCGGTCCGGTTTGCCCCACTCTCCCCTAATTATCAAAAATTAGGGTAAATTTTTAAAATATTAAAAAATAAAATTCACCATTGGAAAGAGGACGAAAAAACCTTTCAGAAAACATATTCTAAAAAATGTTTTCCATTACAAGTAGAGATGTGCAAAAAGCTCGAATTTCCGAGCCGAGCCGAGTCGAAATTTTTTCGAGCCGAGCCGGCTCGATGTATCGAGTACTCGAGTGACTTCGAGTACTCGAAAAATTCGAGTACTCGGGTAAATTCGAGTACTCGATTAAATTCGAATACTCAAGTGAAATCGAGTACTCGAATGGATTCGAGTACTCGAGTGAAATCGAGTACTCGAATAGATTCGAGCTTTCAAATGACAAAAAAACTATTAATAAGTAGAAAATTTCGAATTTATGCGAATCTTTATTGCCTCCTCCCGCATAGCCTAATTGAAATTATAAAACGCCGTTTTTTACTTTTAATTCGTATGAATGTCCTCTTTTTAATTATGTAAAAATAAATGTTTTATTTGTTTAAACATTAAATAAATTATTAAAAATGTAGTTACCGGTATGCTGATTTGAGTCTTGTCGCACGAAATACCAAGTAACTGGCAGTTACTTGGTCTTTCGTGCGATGAGCGCTCGGATAAGACCCTTCGTCGCGCAGAGAACTTAGGTAACTGCAAGAGAATATAATGGGGAGTTCTAAAAAAAGGTTTTTTTAATGTAATAATTTTAGAAAAAATGAATAATATAATATTATAAAAATAATAATAAAACTAAAAATAAATAAAATAACAAGAAAAAACCCTGCGCAATATAATATAAAAATGTAAATATTTCTTGACACCGTATTTTAATAATTATTTACATAAATATACAACTTACCTATATTAAATTTTGTTATAATATATAAATGACTAATTATTAATTAATAATCAAAAACTATTAATTATTATTCTTTTTTAAATTAAAATTAAAATACACTGAAAATAATTTTTTTTTAAATCCAACTACTTTGGGTAGTAAAGTGAAAACTGAAAAGTAGTTTAAATACACTGAAAAAAATTTATTTGATTCAAATAACCGATTACTTGTCTATTAACAATTAAATGGTATTTGCTTAAAATACAGCAATTATTGGTTTAAATACTATTGAATTTCCTCCAATAAATATTATTTGTTTCAAATAAATATTTATTTGATATAATAGTCAATTAATCGGTTATTTGAATCAAATAATTTTTTTTCAGTGTAATTACGTGTTTACTTAGCATTGTTTGTATAGTTAATTTTACTATTTCTTTGTGTAGTTAAAAATTTAGCATTCAGTGAACTAAGAAATGTAGTAAAATTGCAAAAACAACTACAATATCTGATACCACAAACTACATTCTTTATTCTTTTAACTTCTTTTTGATAGTTAATACAAGTTTTTGATTATCATTGGGGACTTATTGAACTAAGCAGAGTAGCTAAAAAGTAGTCAAATCTGCTAGGAATTTTCTTCAATGTGAATTATATTTATTATTTTTAATAATTTTAAATTAATGAAAGTAAAATCAATTAAAATAATTGTAATTAATAATTAGAAATTATCAATTAATAATTGTAAATAAACTTATAAAATATCAATAATATAATATAATTTATAATAAGTGACTGAGTATTAATTAGAATAATGGAAAATTATTAATTATTTTAAATAAATTGCTCGTAACTTTTACGAGCTCTATATAAAATTCTGCAGTTACTTGGTCTTTCAAATTACTAGCGCTCCTTTTTGAGTCCTCGTCGCACGAAAAACTTAGGTAACTGAACTGCTTCGAGAGCGCTCTGCAGTTACTTGGTGTTTCGTGCGACGAGGGCTCGAAAAAGAACGCTACTATTTTGAAAGACCAAGTAACTGTGCAGTTACTTGGTGTTTGAAATCACGACCCTCAAAATACGTCACAATGCCCAAATATGGCATTAGGTAACTGACAGTTAACCCAGTTTCTCGAATTATGACTTAACAATTTTTGCAGTTACTGGTAAAATAGCATAATTATTAAAAAATTATTATTAATTAAGTTAATAATTTTAAAAAATGCTTTGCATGAACGGGTGTATCTTTTTTTTACGATTCCAACGATATAAAAAACTCATTTTTCGATTTTTCTGCAGTTACTGTGTTTTTCCAAAACACGGCAGTTCGAGTACTTGAAAAAATTCGAGCTTTTTGCACAGCTCGGCTCGGCTCGAACTCGGCTCGAGTTCGAACTGATTAAGCTCGGCTTGGCTCGGCTCGAAAAATGAAAAACTCGAAAAAGCTCGATGGAGCCTCGAGCTTTTTGCACATCTCTAATTACAAGTATGTTCAGAAAAAATTCACAAAGTAGCCAGTGTTAGCAAAATTGGTCAAATTGACCCCCCTCTACCCCCTTCAAATTTTCGAAAAAGTCAAAAATATTTTTTGGGTCACATTTCTACTTGATAGAACAACAAATTCCCCGAGTTTTAATTTTTTTCAAGAAATTGAAATTTCAACTTAGGACATTTCACGTAGAATGCTTCATATGCTACTTAACATATGTGACACGGACAGTTAAAAGGGACCTACGGTCCGAAAAAAAGATTTCGAGAAAAACGACTTTGAAGTTTACCAAGTTAGTTTTTTTGCACTGTTTTTTGTCAAAGTACCTAACTTTGAAGTAAAATTGTGAGAAAACTAATGCAGCTAGAAAGCTGCGGTTTATTGCGTTGGAAAGAGCGGTTTATTTACTATAAGAACAGATAAAAAAGTGAAAATAGATTTTTTCGGATCGTAGGTCCCTTTTAACTGTCCGTGTCACATATGTAGAACTGTTCTTATTATTCTGATCAATAAATCTTTGCTGCCAATTGTTTTATATAAATTTTGTTCTATTTTTAATATTAGGAAAAGTGTAACATATGCCTATGTGAGCTTTACTTGATACCAGACATCCCTTAACTGCTTCTTTAAGGGTCTGGATATTTAAATATACATTACAGTAGTAAATTTTTTCGTACGATTGCAGACATACTGTCCATGAACTAGAATAAGACATTAACTATAAATAAATAAAAAATGAAATAATATATTTTTAAGGTTCCATACAACTTGGAAGTTCGACAGAACCCCACTTTAGCGGCTAAATTATTTAACCTAGAGAGCTGACATTAGGTAAAGTAACGTGTAGATTACAGAAAAAATAGACTAGAGTACTTTTAATACTCTAGTTTTTAAAAAATGTTGAAAAAGAAAGTTTGATTGAAAAAATATAGTTAACAGAATTGAAATTGAATATCTGACATTGAATATCTCTTCAATGTACCGAATAAAACATAAAATATTTTTGCAAATTAATTTTCTTAATGTTAAATACTTTGTGATGAGTACACGGAAAGAAAAAGTCCGTCAATCATTAATAGACTAGTATATTACTTTGAGACGGGACACAAAATCATTGAATGGATAACATACTTTGAGTCACAATCAATGACGAGTTGCTTGCTAAAATTTAGAAAACTGTCATCAATATATAAAACTCGTTCACTAAAATTTAGAAAACTGTCTATTAAATTTCCTATGACTATCAAAAGCATTCAAAAAATTCATCTTCTTTCAGAATTATCCCTAATTTTAGACACTATTTGGTACAGAATGAACACATTTTTTTCGTTGTACAGTTCCGATATTTTATTTACACTCTTAGACGCTTTAGACCAACACATTTTCGCACTTATAGTAACCACACGTAGAAACGCACACTTATAACACTTTAACTTTAGAAGCGAACTGTTCTTATATACCAAATAACAAAATTTTTCACAACTTGTGAGAAATGATTTTGCACTAATAATTACTTTTTAATTAGCGAGAAATATAAAAGAAAATATATTTTCAACGAGGTCAATTTCTAGACGCAATTCAACTGCAAATTCTTAGTTAAATTAAATATTCACACTACACATAATAGTATATTGGGATATGTATAGCAGACAGCAAAAACACATGGACTATAGAGAAACCGGAGGAAATGCGCATCGGTACACTGCGCAACAATGCGCTAGTGAAGAGCACCGATTTAGAATAAGGCTATTCAAGTTCGGTGGGGGAAAATTCAAGATGGATGCTAACTGCTGCACGAACATTGTATAGAAAGTGTATGGGATAGAGTCTAATTTTTTAAATATCTCGCTTAAACGAAATTTTTAACCATAAGTTTATTAGGATTTTATGTTTCATTTTTAAAGAACTATTTTTTGCAATAATAAAAATCGATTTTATTTTTTTATTGATTTTATTATTGCAAAAAATAGTTCTTTGAAAATGAAACATAAAATCCTAATAAACTTATGGTTAAAAATTTCGTTTAAGCGAGATATTTAAAAAATTAGACTCTATCCCATTAGAGATGGTATAATCGAAATCGAATATAAGCGATAATCGAATACTGCCTTTCGATTATTCGAATAATGACAATCGAATACGGCAGTAAAAAAATCGACGGTATTCGATTAGTAGTATCGATTATTCGACATTTTTGTCAGTTTATGTTTGTACATTATATATGAGCCGTTCGATAGAAAAACGACCTAAGTCGACTTAAGTTTTTGACGAAAAAATTAAATTAAAGATTCGGAAACGAATTACTAATATAATTTACGTATTAATTATATCGATCATTTTTCCCAATACAAAAGTATTATCAAAGAATTCTTTAAAAGAAAAGAAGGTCGAGTAAACAATGTTTTGCTACTTTAATAACATTATTTTATAACAAATGACTTAAGTCGTTTTTCCAGCGAACCACTAAAAATGAAACAAAATTAAGTATTTTATGAAAGAACACTTTTATTTTAATGTATTAAAACATATTTATTATTCTAAAAAGTCTTACGATATATTTTTTTAGTAATATTCAATTAAATATCAACATTATAATGCACAAGTTTAGTTAACAAAATGAAAAAATTACTCGCTTTTGTAATAATACAAAATTTTTGAAAATTTCAAATTTATAGCAGTGAAGGCTTGTAGGAAAAACCTTCTTTAGTATTTAAAAAAAAAGAAAATTGAAATCGGTGGAGATTTGTATTGTCGGCAGAATTTTGTCCAAAACACTGCATTTCTTCCCACTGTACGCGGTAGCAGAGGACGTGAACACTGTAAAAAGAAGTGTGTTACTGGAATGCACTTCAAGTGCATAAATGATGTCCCAGATCTGAACACACTTTGAAGTGCATTACCCTCATGCGTTTTGGTCACAAATGTAATGTATTTCACTGTTTTATGCACTTTAAAGTGCATAAAAATTTGAAGGCTAAATGCATTAAAACACACTTCTTTTTACAGTGAACGCGCGCTTGCGTAAGTGCTTCAATTTCGGGACCCAGGAAGTTTAAACACCTCAATTAATTCATAAATAGTGACCTACAACTTTAGAAACTTGATATATGTAATCTATATGTCTTGTAGAATATACTGATAACAAAATTTTTAAAAACCGCTTAAGTCGACTTAAGTCGTTTTTCTAGCGAACGGCTCAGATGATAGTTCCGAAGACGAGCAAGAGTCAGATGATGCTGATAAAAATCAATCCATCTTGTGCAGCACCATTCGAAAATTAAAAAAAATTGTCACATTCTTTAAAAAGAGTGAAATAGCTGCAAATGAGTTAAGGGAGTTACAAGTAATGGAGTGGCAAAAGAAGAGTCATGAATGTCTGAAACTTCTCCAAAAGGTTAAAACTAGGTGGAACTCTCCTTTTCTAATGATCGAGAGATACCTCCACTTAAATGAATTAGTCAGTAGAGCTTTATTAAAAATTAGTCGACAAAAATCAAGCAAAGCAAAGCCTCCAATTGATCTTAATCTTGATGAAATTTCCACCCTTACCGAAGTAAAGGACTTATTACATCCTCTCTTCCTTGTGACTTCTAAAATTTCTTGTGAAAAACACGTTTCCGTCAGCAAGTGCATCCCTCTCATCAAATTAATGAAAACGGCAAATATCTTTTATAACGCTAATTTATTTCTATAATGATAGAAAATTTATAAATTATTAATTCTTTTATTATTTTTAGGCTTTAAATACTTATCAATGTGCTGATCCGGTAGCGTTTAATTTACAACAAACTCTTCTAGGAGAATTAAATTCGTATTTTGGGAATTTTGAAAACCGAATCATTTATACTGTTGCGACAATGTTGGACCCTCGCTTTAAAAAGGTGTATTTCGACAATCCAAGAACTGCTGCTAACACAATTACTAAGATTGGTGAGTATACAAATCAGTACATTTTTAAAGAAATTTTTAATCTGACATTATATTACATTAATAAATTTATTTAAAAAATTTTTCTTATCCTTGCAAAAACTATTTTTTTCATTCTCTTTACACATTTAATAATTTCAAGTTTTGGTTTAAACTATAAACGTTAGAAAAATGTATTTGATAGTTTAGAGAGTAATGGGATTTATTTTTTAATTACTGTTTAGGTCAACTAATGGATCAAAAATTACAAGAAGCTGGGCATGTCCCCAATCCAGAAATGATTATAGATCACGATAATGATCCCGTATCAGATCTTAACTCAAATAATATACTTTGGAAACATCACAATAATTTTGTAGCCTTACAATCGGCTACTCGAAATCAAGATCGCGCAGGTGGAATACCTTTTGAACTGAGACAATTTTTAAATACTCCAGTTAGCGACAGAAAATCCAATCCTCTGGAAGAATGGAAGAATCTTCAATTTGAATATCCGACCTTATATAAAGTTGCATTAGATTTTTTACCAATTTTGGCAACTTCGGTGCCTTCAGAACGCCTTTTCTCGAAGGCTGGAATTCGATTAACAAAACTGCGAAATCGACTTTCCGGATCTAATTTAGAAATATTATTGATTTTAAGTTCAATTTTAAAAGAAACGTGGTTTGATAATTAAACTTAAGTTTTTAAAATTTTTATAAAATGTGATATAAAAGACTGATATAAAAGATATAATAGAAATATATAAATAATATATAAAAAATGTATCAGTAAATGAAATAAATGTTCTTATAATTAAAAAATATTTTTAAAAAACTTGTTTCTTTTAATGCAATTCATTATTATTTTTTAATTTTAGAAAAATTCGACTTAAATCGAATATATTCGAATTCTGGAGTCGATTAATCGATTTCTTTCAGAAGCATTAAAATATTAAATCGAATATTCGATATTCGATTATTCTATTCCGATTCCCATCTCTACTATCCCATACACTTTCTATACAATGTTTGTGCACCAGTTAGCATCCATCTTGAATTTTCTCCCACCCAACTTGAATAGCCTTATACGAGTCAACTAACGTTTCACAAACTTTACTAATGATTCGTAAACATTCAAACATCCATTGATATAACAATTCAGCATTAAATCTAAAACAATTGGTCACATACTGGCATTCTAATCAATCCATGACTTGTTTTTTACACTTTGATGAAGTTTTTCAATTATTAAGTAAAGTTAAGTAACCATCAACGGAAAAAGAGTCCCGTCTCAAAGTAATATACTAATCCATTAATGGTTGATGGACTTTTTCTTTCCGTGTAAATGTGACCGGGTCTGAGAAAAGGGACCTACTTACCAAAATCAACTTTGCGAGAAAAATGTGTTTAAAGTTTTCTATCCAAATAAATTAGATTTCTTGAAACATTTTACATTTTAAATTTACATATGATGAATGTTCTTTATGTATTTTTTTATGCTGAATCTATTTTTCATGGTTAAATAATTGTTTAAACAACCCTGTAATTGTTATAAACAATTTACTTTGCAAAAGTCAAATTATGGAATTTTCAAAATTAATTTAACAGACTTCCAGATGTCCTAGAGGTCTGAAATTTTTTATGCAAGTTCAGAACTGATACAATAATGAATAATTCTGAACTCTACAATAATCCATAGTTATTTTTTGACTTGCACAACCAGGTTGCCGATGACGGCAACAATTAAACACTATTATTGTATAATTTTTTTAATGAACAAGAATGAGAACGAAAAAACACGAAGACAAACTGTGTCTTTAATTTACTATGTAATTAGTAATTTTAAACTACAGTTACATTCGCGAAATTAAAAAAAAATTCATTTTTGAATAGTTAACAAATTTTAAAAACAAATAGTAAAAAGAATTAGAACACAAGAAATTCCCGGTTAAAAAAAAATTTCCTGGGCATTTCCCGGTCAATTTTTAAAATCCCGGTCATTTCCCGGATTCCCGGTCAGCTCGCCACCCTGCGTTATCAATTAAAGGAGATTTTTAGGATTAAAAAACATATAAATTTGTTACAATTACTTGAGTATTTAATAAAATATGATCATTTTAATAAAAAATTAGGAAAGCTTCAGTTTAATCGGACACTTTTTTCTATAGTCTGACATCAGTCAGATATTCTGGATTTGTAAAGTAAAAAAGATAATTTTTTAATTGCTTCCTGCTGGAAAATTGAATTAAAGCTTATTAGAAGTTAATAATTATAATATTTAAATCCTAGGGGCCGTCCATAAACCATGTGGACACATTTGGGGGGGCGGGGGGGTGAATCAAAAGTCCACGTTTGTCCACGAAGGGGAGCGGGGGGTTAGAGCAAATGTCAACGTGGACATATAATCAAAGATATTTCCAAAAAATATATCTTAAGCTTAATCAGGATAATCATTAGTTTCAGTTAATCAATTTCCTTGACAATTTACTGACATTAAAATTAATTTCCCTGACAAAATTCTTTTTACAGGAAAATATGAATGTTTACGGGAAATGAGTAAAATTTATGATTTTAATTATTTTTTAAAATGACAATTATAACCCTTCCTGAATTCAATTATTTTCTACAATTTCCACCCAGTAAAAAAAAAGTATTGGAAGAGAGCGAATAGTATTGTCGGTGAGTTTCTGCCAATATGGTTTTCATGCGAAAACGTATTGGCAGAAACTCACCGCCAATACTATTCGCTCTCTTATACTTTTTTTTACTGGGCAACTAAACCTTCGTCTCTGAATCAATTAATTTAAATAATTTTCCGAAAGTTCTTCTAAAATTCTGTTATATTTTAAAATTATTTTTGAATTTGATTAATAAATTTTAATTAAAAATTTTTAACATGATTGTTTCCTCTAAAATGTTAAAAATAATTTTAAAATGTTATTTTTTTGTATATATTTGAATTTTTGAAAATATGTAATTGAAAATATTGAATTTTAAAAAATTAGAAGCTAATTTTCATTAATTTTCATTTTTAAATTTACCTTTAAAGATTTTTTATTCTTCAAAAATTGTAACAAAAGACTTGAAATAAATTAATTATTTTCAATTAAATTTTACAAAATTTCAACTATTCAAAAAGATTTGTTTATAGTTATTTTCCACATTATAAAAATCAAAATAACTTGTACTTTTTTTACTAAAAATTGTGGTATTTTGTCGCAATTTTTTTAAATGAGTCGAAAAAAGTCACAATTTTCTTAATTTCCCTGACAAAAAATTTTTTCCTGACATTTCCCTGACTTTACTGACATTCTTGCTTTGAAATATGTTCAAAAATAATCTTTTTTATTTTTTAACATACAGGAGTAAAAAAAAACTTATTTTTTTAATTTGCAATATCCACGTGGACAATTGTATAGAAGGGGAGGGGTTTGACAAATGTCCACGACTGTCCACAACGGGGGTCAAAAATTGGTGAAAAATTGTCCACGTGGTTTATGGACGGCCCCCTATAAGTTTTAATATTTATTTATGATTAATTATCAACAAAACTTTGTGTTACGCATTACCCTACTCGCAAATGGTTTACATCCATAGTCGTACATAATGATTTTTAAAATAATGAATAGAATATTTCTTGTTTGATTATAGGGTAAGTCCGGGGGAGATGGCCATTGTTTTTTTAAAGTAGTGTAAAATTGATAAAAAAGCTTTTTTTGTCTAAACTTTTATATGAATCTGAAGTTACCAACGTTGATTCAACGAAAAACTTAAAAAAAATTTTCTCAGGATATAAATTTTTCTTGTATATTTTTAACCCAAGTAAACTCTCCAAACCCTAAAATAAAAAAAAACGTGGGAAAAAAAGTGATTTTTATTTTTTTTGGCAAATTTTTTCCAAAAATCACGAAATTTCAATTAAATTCATACACGGAAAAAATTAATTTAGTACATTTTACGAAACTAATTTTGGAATAGCGGATACGGAGAGGAGTTTAGTATAAGATAAAACAGAATCAATAGTAATATATGATGACTGCGTTTCTCGAAAACTCAAAAAAAATTCTATGGAATTCACAAATGATCGGTTGGACGTTCTAATTCAAGAGTTTTGTAAAATGTTTAGCCTGAAGCGCATGCGCCACGGAAGAAAATATTCACGGAGAAAAAAACGAATAAAGCAGAAAAAAGAATTTCTTAATGTACCAATGAGCTCTCAAGACCATTTTTTCTCGTCTTCTATAGGAGATAGATGATTGGTTCGACACATGTGACTGCACTCTACAACGCAATGGTTCGCTTGGATTGGCTTATTTAATTCTGACACTAACTTAACGGAAATACGCATACATATAAACGAATTCTGACGCAACGCACATACAATATAACTCGCACTTGTAGATGAAAGAATTGAGTTTCTTTATATACTAACTGAGGAGATTAAAACTGCGCTTGTGAGAGATGTCAATATACTGAATATTAATTTAAAAAAAAATCATTTTTTTAAAAGTTATACAAAATATTTTATGGTTTTTAAAATAACATTTTTTGATTATAATTAGTTATAAAATCTCTATAAAATTTTTCAATTTTTAGAAAATAATTTTATTCTTAATTTTAAATTATAAATAAATTGACAAACAATTTTCAAAATTAAATTCAAACTCAAAAAATGTTTATATTAAATTGTCTAAAATTTGAAGTAATAACAGTTAAAACTTGAGAAATTAATATATATATTGTCATCGGTAAATATTATGATAAACTATAAAATTTATTGGAATGTAAATTAAAAGAAATTAATAATAATTAAAAGTTTGGATTACAAAAGCACATAAAAAATGTTACGAATTTGGAACAATGAAATGTGAAATACGTAAAAGAAAACAATTATCCAAATGTTACCGGCAGGTAAAGCAGTTCTCTTTTTCCTTTCACATATTATCTCTATATACAGCAGACAAGTTAATACCGACGCGACGAGACAAGCTTCAACGTATCTATTTATAACGCGACTTTTGGTACACCCCGTATAGAATTTTACGAAACTTTGTGTTCGAGAATTCACGATAGACAGCGAAGTGGAAACTCAAACCACGCGTTTTTTAGATTGCACGAAACATTTTTACCATTTTCTGATAAAATGTTCACCAGAAAATACGAAACATTTCTACATTCAAGCTTGTTTTATAAATTACAACACTGGTTGCAGTTTCTCGACAATTGTTCTGCTGAAAGTAGTGAAAGTTTCTGGGTTTTTGAAAAACTTCGTCAAGGAATCTTAAATATCCGCTAGTGCGAAATTAGTTTCGTAAAATCTGCTGAACTTATTTTTTCCGTGTAATTCCTTGCCTCGGTAGTCATTTTTTTCTTTTGATAATTGTTTACTCTAATGTCGAGTGCCATATAAAAAAAATTCCAAGTAGTTCCAAGTCGGGGAAAGCAGTGATTTTGGTTTTTCTGTCACGGATTTTTGGAAAATCCGAGCATTTCAAGTAATTTAATAATTCCTTGCCTCGGTAGTTACTTTTTTCTTTTCATAATTGTTTACTTCAATATTAGACGTTATTTAAAAAAAATTTCAAGTGATTCCAAGTCGGGAAAAGCAGTGATTTTGAATTTTTTTGTGTCACGAATTTTCCAAAAATCTTGAAATTGCAAATTAATCAATGATTCCTCGCTTCCGTAGTCATTTTTTTCTTTTGATAATTGTTTATTTTGCCATTAGACGTTATTTTAAAAAAATTTCAAGTGATTCCAAGTCGGGGAAACTAGTAATTTTTATTTTTTTTTTGTCGAATTTTTTCCAAAAATCACGAAATTTTAAGTAAATTAATAATTCCTCGCCTCGGTAGTCATTTTCTTCTTTTGATAATTGTTTATTCTAATGTCGTGTGCCATTTAAAAAAAATTCCAATACAAGTAGTTCCAAGTCGGGGAAAGCAGTGATTTTGATTTTTTTAATGAAATTCCAGGATTTTTGGAAAAAATTCGACAAAAAAAATAAATATCACTGCTTTCCCCGACTTGGAATCACTTGAAATTTTTTTAAAATAACGTCTAATATCAATATAAACAATTATCAAAAGAAAAAAGTAACTACCGAGGCGAGGAATTATTAAATTACTTGAAATGCTCGGATTTTCCAAAAATCCGTGACAAAAAAACCAAAATTACTGTTTTCCCTGATTTGGAAACGTATAAAATTTTTTTAAATAGCGTCTAATATTAAAATAAACAGTTATAAAAAGAAAAAAATGACTACCGAGGCGAGGAATTATGAATTTATTTAAAATTTCGTGATTTTTGGAAAAAATTCAAAAAAAAGAATAAAAATCACTGCTTTTCCCACGTTTTTTTTATTTTAGGGTTTGGAGGGTTTACTTGGGTTAAAAATATACAAGGAAAATTTGTATCCTGAGAAAATTTTTGTTAAGTTTTTCGTTGAATCAACGTTGGTAACTTCAGTTTCATACTTTTATTAATAATTAAACATTGAACACTTAACTTGAAAATAAAGAAACATAAAATAAAATATTTTCATTGCAACAATCTTAAAATTTACATTTTCGAAAAAGTGCATTTGGCCATTTCTCTGGAATGTCCGGGTGAGATGGCCACATGTGTTCGGGAGAGATAGCCACTACCTATAATTTTTGGCTTTTATCTTAAATTTAATTTTTAATCGTTCAATTCAATCTTCAATTAATGTCGTTCGGTTGTAACTTTTAGCACAACCTACAAATAAATCTCCATCTCTGGTGTCAATTAGATCAATTATTTTGTTCTCAGACACTTTTAATTTGCTTTTCTTTAATATTTCTCAAGTATCTAACATTAACATAAAAAAATTTTATATAAAAGTCATTAATGGCCATCTTACCCAAAAATTCATAATAGAAGTAAACATCAAAATATTAAATAAATAAAATAATTTTTCCTTTCATTTTTCGTTTATATCGAAGCGTGGGTTATACACTACTCAATAAAACTTAAATTTAAAAATTCTGTTCCGGGTTTCAAAGTGCGTATTCGTTAGGTTCAGGTGTTCGCGTCCCCCCTGCGTCAAATATTCATTTCATAAGTTTTAATTAATTCCAAGGTATATAAATGCAAAGTAAAATATAAATATGTTTAATAAAATAATTAATTATTTTTTTTAATTATATTTGCTTTTTCTCTTTTATTGGATAATAAGAATTTGATTAGCAATTTCAAATAATTATGATACACAGTGTAAATCTAATATAATTATCCTAGTCAATTTGACTATTTTTTCTGATTACATCGACTAATTTTCCTGGTCACTTTAACTATGCTTGAATCTTATTACTTTGACCAGGATTCTATAGTTGGCTCCTCTCGTAACTAGGAAACCTAGTCAATTCCTGGTATACGGGTCCTAGGCATTTTTTTCGGTGAACCTTATTTTTTTCTCCGTGTAAACATAAAACATGAAAATATCATAGCTTTTTTGCAACACTAACCTGTAAAATTGAATTTACACACAGAAAACTGTGTGTAATAAGTACTTATTTTTATAGCGGTGTGTAAAGTGAATTCCAGTGTGTAAAATGGTTACTTTACGCATTCTTGTGACTGTTTGATGAGAAACAATGAATTAATGCTTTTAATTAACAATTTACAATCACATTTTTTTATTTTAGCTTCTAGAAAACTTCATTTAACAATTCCCCACTACACCTAAAGTTACAGTAAATTGGCAATATTGCTGCAAGTTTAGTTGTTTTAGTGTTGCAAAAAATTTGGTATGGCACTCGTGCGTAAATCAGATTATACTTGTGTGACTTGCAGCACTCGCCTTCGGCTCGAGCTGCAAACGTCACACTCGTATCACTGCAAAAAGAAGTATCTTAATTTAAGATGTTTTGGTAGTCATTTCTAAGATGTTTTGGTAGACACTTTTTAGTTACTTGAAACATCTTAATTTAAGATGTTAAAAGTATCTTCGTACACATTTTCTGTGGTATTTTTGGGGCAAAAAGTTTTGAGGTTAACTATGGGCTCTTATGGAAAACACTTTATGTATCTTAATTTTTAGTAACTTACACTTATGGCGCATCTTACGATTCTCAAGTAACTTATCGCTAAACATCTTATTGCAACAGAAACATCTTAATTTAAGATACTTTAAAGAACTTACAAAAGTATCTTACTTTTCTAAGATGGAAGAAATATCTTTATTACTACTAAAACGTATAAAGCATCTTAAATATCAGTAAGACGCTTTAGAAAACATCTTATTTTAAGATGTAAGACACCATTTTGCCATCTTACATCTTATTTTAAGATTTCAAAAAAGACACCTATTTTTGCAGTGATAATCAACGATTTTACGCACTTGTATCATAAATAACTATTTTGTCAAAATTTTACATTAGAAAGTTTTATTTACATAATGAAATGTAATTGTTAATAATACTTAAGGGGACACCTAAGTGGAAAAATGACAAAAAAATCGATTTACTTTATTTGATTTTCTAAAAGTAGACTCAATTAGGAATAGAACAAGACTTTTTAAAACCTTTTCTGAAGAGTAGAAAAAATCTGATTACATGATTCTGAATACCATGAGTTTTTAGTATTTTTTCTTTTTTCGTGTCTCCTGTAAAAATTGTTTTTTTCAATTTTTTAAACTTTCGGTACACTTTTCTCCGAATCTACTAAACCGATTTGTAATTTTTTTTTTACTTTGTTCAGTAAGGTTCCAAGAATACGAATAAGAAGTTTAACATCATTTTGAGTTGTACAAACGGAGATATGAGTCAATGAATCAGAGAAAATGGGATTTTTATTACATTCTCATTAAAAATGAGAAAGTCTTGGATTTGTGCGATTTTGAGAAATTTCTAATTTTGATAAATCTTTACGTTTCATGACTCCCTGATTCCAAAAAAATGGTTTTTAAAGAAGTGTCTGTCTGTTTGTCTGTAGAAAATTTTGTCTCGACGATAACTCGAATAAATTTTAATGAATCGACTTGCAATTTGGGGTGCTTTTTTAGTCTATTAAATGAAGCCTAAGTTCGTTGGACAGCTCATTTCGTCAAAAAACGACAAAAATACAAAACTTTTAAATTTTCAAAATTTTGTATTTTTTATAATTTTCAAAAAAATATTTTTTTCTAATTTTTTCCTTAAAATTTGTACAAAAACAAACAACTTTTCTTTTAGTCACTTTTTTGTATAACAAAAAACAAAAAAGTTATAAATTTTTTTGAAATTTTCAAAATTTTGGATTTTTGACAATTTTCAAGAAAATATATTTTTTTATTTTTTTCCTTAAAACTTGTACCAAAACAAACAATTTTTCGTTTAGATACTTTTTTGTACAACAAAAAACAAAAAAGTTATGAATTTTTTTTCCAAAAAAGTGCAAAAAATTGAGATTTATATAGTGAGTGAAGCATTAGCCGAAACATTAAAAAACATGTCAAAACTTTAAGTTTTTTCTTTTAGATGCCAAATTTAGGTAAATATACAAAATTAGGAGCAAAAAAGAACTCAAAATATTCGAAAATTTTGCTGTTTTTGAATTTTTTCGTAATATTTGTTTTTTACATTCTCATCAAAAATGAGAAAGTCTTGGATTTGTGCGATTTTGAGAAATTTCTAATTTTGATAAATCTTCACGTTTCATGACTCCCTGATACCAAAAAATGGTTTTTAGAGAAGTGTCTGTCTGTCTGTCTGCACGGAGAAAATTTCTTTCGTAATGATTACAACAGTCTATATTACAGCTCGGATATGTGACCACTTTTTGTAATGATTACGAAAACTATGTAATTTATTAAGAATTTGGTAGGAGAGATTACTATAGTTACTTTAATGAATCCAAACACTGTATTAATCGTGTTGAAATTTTTTTTTTGGAATCATTAATAGTTTAGATGTACAGGTTCAGAAAGGGTACTGTAGGCATTCACGCAGAGACTTGTTATAATTACAATAGTCTACGTTAAAAGGAAATCTTGGATTCTGTTTACATTTGCAGCGGTCTAAGGGAATCAGTGATACAGACTGTAGTAGCCTTTACAACAGGACTATTGTAAAATAAGGTGACCGCGGCTGCCTTGCCTTCTTATTTTACTATAGTTCTTCGTAAAGACTACTATTGCTATATTTCTGATTACAGGTCAACAAAAAAAGACTTACTTTTTTATGAGATATTGGAATGGTTTCCGATGTATTTTTGGACGCTGAACACGATCCCGAATTCCAAAATTGCCCATCACGTCAGGATTTTGAGAAAAGTGGGGGGTAAAGACCCCAAAAACGCTTTTTTGAGGAATTTCAAAATTTATTTTCTCTTTAACCTGACGTGCTAGAGACTTCCACAAGGTCTTAAATTAAAGCTTGTAATGTGCACTACAAGACCCATATCCATAAAATAAAAAAAATTAAGATTTCTTTCAAAAAATGGGGTTGAAAACACTAAAAAATGTGTGTTTTTGGATTGCTTTAATAGACTTCTTGCAATTGCTTGGATTCGATTGAAAATGGTTACTTAGGGGTTTTGGGGTCACTGATTACGAATCCGATATTAGTTTTCAAAAATTCAAAATGGCGAATTCGTAATCAGTGACCCCAAAAACCCTGGAACTTTCAAGCGAATCCAAGCAATTCTTACACGCAGAAAAATCCGATTGAAAATTGTGGAGTTCAGCACTAATAACTTAGATTTCATTCCCAAACTTGTCTACCTTTGCGGCTCCAGGATAGAAAACAGGGAAATGAATCGTAAAAGGTTTAAAGCACGTCAGTAGGCTTAAAATGTTTTCGTTCTTATGCACACTTATATACGCGGAACAAAGCAGACTAAACACATTGATAGGCGCTTCTGGGCGGAGTCCAAGGCAAGTCTAGTGCCGAGTCCCATACTGAATATAATGTGAGCAGATCTTCTAGTGACCTACATTATTACTTTTATTTGTCAAAATATTTACTTTTATTGGAATATTCAATTTGAAACTAAATATAAAATCGAAAAATGAAACAACTGGATATATTAAAATACTTTGAATTTTATAAAACTTCTCACTGGGATTTTTATTATTCTTTAGATATTTAAACGTAGAATCTCTTTAAAAATTAAATACAAGTCCTTTGCCATTTTTACTAAAATGATCTGTTTTAAAACGTTTAAAGAAAGAGATTTTATTTAAATATCTACAGATTAAATAAAAATTACAATGCGAAGATTTTTAAAATTCAAAGTATTCTCTATTTTTCTAAATATTATTTCATTTTAGACTTTACATTTAGTTGCCTAAATTAAACATTACAATAAAATATAATAACAATTTGGCATTGCATAACCGGCTAAAAACAAAATAAACACACACCTAATCTGAAAATGAGATCAAACATTTCACATAGATATTCTTCTACATTCATTTGTAACACTAAAACTTTATTACAAAACTGCACTCACTATTATATTTAAAACTAAAATTTTTATTAATTGAAACAATTAATACACTACGAACTACACCTAGACTTCCATGTATATCAAAAACGAAGAAACTGAACAAACGCGGGCGCAGGCGCGCCACAGAGTTTCGCATTCCTAAAAACTGTTTGGGAATGAATCTAAGGACTCTCGCACAGAACAGTCCCCGTTTAAGTGAACGTTGATACAAAGTTTGTAACAATTGAGTAGCTGAATTAAAATAAATGCAAATAATAATAATTGTACCTAATTCTTTTCACCTTTGAATTAATTACGGAATCTGATTGCACTTGTTGAAAGAAGACTATTGGCGTTTATTAAGATATTTAGCATTGATCTTCATTGAAAATCATTCCTAAACTTTTTGGGATTGAAATCTAAAATTTAATATTCCTCCCTACGATAATAGAAATTACTCAAATGATTTTATATTCAGTCCGAAATCTGAATTTTCATTTTTCTCCGTGTAATTTTTACATCTGCCATCTTGGTTTCGCCATTTTAAATTTTTGAAAACTAATTTCGGATTCGTAATCAACGACTCCAAAAACCCCGAGTAACAATTTTTAAGCGAATCCAAGTAATTGCATGAAGTCTATTAAAGCAATCCAAAAACACACCTTTTTGGTGTCTTCAACTCAATTTTTTGAAAAAGCTTTCAATTTTTTTTTATTTTATGGATATGGGTCTTGTAGTGCACATTACAAGCTTTAATTTAAGACCTTGTGGAAGTCTCTAGCACGTCAGGTTAAAGAAAAATGTTGAAAATCCTCAAAAAAGCGTTTTTGGGGTCTTTACCCCCACTTTTCTCAAAATCCTGACGTGATGGGCAATTTTGGAATTCGGGATCGTGTTCAGCGTCCAAAAATACATCGGAAACCATTCCGATATCTCATAAAAAAGTAAGTCTTTTTTTGTTGACCTGTGTTACAAATGACTGTTGTAAAGTACAAAAAAAGAAAATTTTCAACTAAAATAAAATTTTTTTGTAATTCATGACTTGCGTAAAGTACGTAAGTTACCTAATTAGTGCAATTTACAATAATTCGTCCATTACGTAACTTAAGTTGTTTACGTAAGCGCAACTTACGTTATTTACGTAACTTACATTATTTACGCAACTTATATTTTTACGTAGCATACATTATTTACGTAACTTACGTAAGTTAACTTATTTATGTAGCTTACTTTTGTTATTTACGTAACTTACGTAAGTTGTGTAAATTATATAACAATTTATACAGGCAAGAAATCTTGTACCTTCGGTGCGTGTGTTAGAAAAAAAAATTTTCACTATGGAAATGTAATAAAAAATAGACCTTACAATATTAAAGACTAACAATGAACAATAATTGTATTAATTATTGAGAACGAAGTGATTTTTTTTACATTTAAAGTGTATAAGTCTTTCTCGCAGGCGGTGAACTTTCATAGCAGTTAGTATATAAGGAAGTTTAAGTCATGTATAAATATGTGTAAATAGCGATCGTTATTATGTTATGCGTTTAGTATTTAAGTTAGATTTATGTACTTAGGGTTTAGTGAAATTGTCTAGTTTAATAACATAATTAATCTTGAAGTGGGTAGTCTTGGAAGAGTGAAATTAATGTGCAATACATGATTAGAAGTCATGAATTACAAAAAAATGTTATTTTAGTTGAAAATTTTCTTTTTCAACTTTACAACAGTCATTTGTAATGAGAAATATAGCAATAGTAGTCTTTACGAAGAACTATAGTAAAATAAGAAGGCAAGGCAGCCGCGGTCACCTTATTTTACAATAGTCCTGTTGTAAAGGCTACTACAGACTGTATCACTGATTCCCTTAGATTGCTGCAAATGTGGATAGAATTTAAGATTTCTTTTTAACCTAAAATATTGTAATCAGTCACATAGACTTTGTGCTCACTTATATTTAGTTCGTATTTATTTCAAATAAATTTTTAATGAGTACGTTCGACTTACAGAATTGTTACAACGAAGCTACTTTAGGCATTACGAAAAGTGGTCACATATCCGAGCAGTACTGTTCGACTATTGTAATCGTTAACAGAAAATTTTGTCTCGACGATAACTCGAATAAATTTTAATGAATCGACTTGCAATTTGGGGTGCTTTTTTAGTCTATTAAATGAAGCCTAAGTTCGTTGGACAGCTCATTTCGTCAAAAAACGACAAAAATACAAAACTTTTAAATTTTCAAAATTTTGTATTTTTTACAATTTTCACAAAAATATTTTTTTCTAATTTTTTTCCTTAAAATTTGTACAAAAACAAACAACTTTTCTTTTAGACACTTTTTTGTATAACAAAAAACAAAAAAGTTATAAATTTTTTTGAAATTTTGAAATTTTCAAAATTTTGGATTTTTGACAATTTTCAAAAAAATATATTTTTTTATTTTTTTTCTTAAAATTTGTACCAAAACAAACAATTTTTCCTTTAGATACTTTTTTGTACAACAAAAAACAAAAAAGTTATGAAATTTTTTTTTTTTAAGTTTTTGGGCCAGGTTTATTTTTGAAGTTTTTGGGCATATATAGCCAAATGGTTTATCTATAAGGGGCCATCCATAAACCACGTAGCCTCCTGAGGGGGAGGGGGGGGTCAAGCAATTGACTACGACAAGAGGAAAAAATGGCGCTAATACATGTAATAGCGTACTACATGGGGGGAGGGGGGGGGGTCAAAATTCCCCAAAAATGGGGCTACGTGGTTTATGGACGGCCCCTAACTAAAAATTTTCTTTTCAAATCAAAATTTTTTTACATTCTCATTACATGAGAAAGTATTAGTTTTGGTCGAAAATTGATTTTTGCTAATTTTATGAAATCTCATGAAATTAACACAGTTGGGCTGGTCTGACCCTTTTTTACATTTCAATTTTTGGTCCTATGTTGTTGGAAATGGTTTTTTACATTCTCATCACATGAGAAGATATTAGATTTGGTGGAAAACTGACTTTTGCTAATTGTATGAAATCTTTGCGTTTTGAGGTTCCCTGAATTCAAAAAACATGGTCCGGCGATTACGTCTGTCTGTAAGCCTGTCTGTCCGTCTGTCCGTAGACAAAAACTTTGTTCCGACGATAAGTTTTGAAAGACTTAATTTTTCTAAAAAGTTTTTTCGAATTTTTGACTTTTTGTCTCATCTCAGTGGACGTTCTCTTAAAAAAATCGTTTTTTTTTAAATAAAGCTGAGATACCAGAATATCTTTTCTAGGAGATATGTTCGAGTAAATCAACAAAGAGTGAAATTAGCCATTACGCTTCGGTCTACACTACACAAAAAACTTATAAGAATACTAATACTTTAAGAATATTTTAGCTGCTTCTGCAAATCAAGTTTCTGCTAAGAGAGTTAGTAGAATTAAAAATAACTTCACAATTTTAATCATCAAGACCAAAAATATACATTTAAATCCACTTAATCTCGCAATCATCGGTACTGTGTCAGATATTCATTAGTGCCGGCCCGGTACGTATGCCGGATACCTACCGCAGTTATCATCCGGCAATTTGCCGGTACCGAGACGGTAAAAATTACAGTCTTATGCCAGTACCATCCCGGTCGTCAATTTCTACCTGGGTAACTGAGCGATCCGCTAACTTTTTTGGTTAATTTACCCCCGTAGAAATTAACAGGGAGTAGAAATTTTAGAGGTTTGTTGTCTAGTTTTTTAGATAAAGAATCGAATGTTTTTTAAAATCGGTTCGGTAGATTTTAAAAAAAGTGTCTCCCCGTTTTCAGAAATGCGTTTTCGAGAAAAAGACTTTAAAGTTTTCGTACTGCACTACAATGAGTTAAGACGCGGTCATAAAAATTAACATTAATTTTTTGTTTTGCATATTTCTTTATAACATGTTTTAGGACAGTAATTTTATGATACTAAGAAACATTTTAAAGTAAAAAAAAGAAAAATTGTTTTTTTTAATTCCTCGACCAAAAAGTCCCCTTAAGAAACAAAAATCAAGTTTGAATAGTTCGACAAAAAAATTTGTTGGTAGTAAAATTTTTGAGAAAACTTTCAAAAAGACGTAGATAATATGTCTAAAAAGTGAAAAAAATGTTCATCCAATTAAAATTTTTGATGAAGAAGAAAGTGGAAATTACAATATTAGACATATAATGTCTTAAATCAAGAAACTTTTAGTGTCTAAAGCGCGAAAAATGTCTTTATTTAAGACACTCGTTTTTGCAGTGTATATTTCTTTTTCATTTATATGTTTGTGTACCAAATAAATTTAATGTTGGGGTATGGAACTGATTTTGTTAATTTCATATATAACCTCATTATAATCTACTAGGGTCTGTCCATAAATTACGTAATTTGTTTTGAGGGAGGTTCTTACGTAATAAGTTTTTTTCTCGCTTGCACGAGGTGGTAGCGCACCACAGCGACAATTTATATTTACATTTTTTATTTCAGCTTCTAGGATTCTCCATTTTAAAGTTCCCCCACTACACCTGAACTTACAGTCCAATTAAGAAAATTTTAATTTTTCAATAATTATATCAAAATGACGGCGGTAAATTTCATATCCAAAATCGACTATTTTTTATGTCCAGAAAGGTTTTTTGAACAGTTTAAGTTCTGGAACAAAAAACAAAGAAATTTTATAAACTATATACTATAAACTTTGGAAATACTTATGGATTTTTTAATTGGATGTAAACTTTATATTTTGTTGTGCGCCATATTTACAAAAATTTATATAAAAAATTCCATATGTACTTTCAAAGTTTATATTATATAGATCATGAAATTTCTTTGTTTTCTGTTCCAGGATTTAAACTTTTCAAAAAAACCTTTCCGGACATTTTGGTCAAAAAATAGTCTATTTTGAGTATAAAATTTATTGCTGCCATTTTGTTGTAAAATTTTAAATCAAAATTTTTTTTCTACACTTCAATATGTATTTAACAAACCCTCCAAAAAGAAATCCTGTTCCTTTTTTCAGTATACTCGGGGTGTATCTTTCATTTATTTATTTAAAAAAAAAAATTTAATTCGAGAGTCATGTAAATGAAACACACAGGGTAACTTGAAGCTAAAGTATTTAATAACAAAGTCAAAATTAATTTTAACAATATTATAAATTTATTTTCTGCAAAATTGAAAAATGATAAAACCGTAGGAGGGTTAAGAGGGGGGGGGAGTCTGGTCAAACTAAGGGTTTTTTCCAAAGTGTTTTTTCTAATGATATAAAATATTTTTAACTAAAATTTTTTTACATAAAAGGGAATATGAGAAGAAAATATAAACAAAAAAATTAATTTAAATACAAATATATACCTGGGGTAAATTTTCTCAAGTGTACCAATGTCAAAATTGCAAGTTGTTGGATAGGGTTAATATTTTCACAGTATTTAATTTTATAAAAAATTGTAGAGGGGGGGAGGGGGTTGAAGATTTTGGATAAGTATGAACAGTGAGTTTTCTAAAAAATCGTAGCTTCTATATAATAAAGTAAAAAAAAATTTGACCTATATGTTTTCGGTAGCCCTTTCAAATGGTGAAAACAATTTTTTTTTAATTTAAAATTTAACCCTCTTTTTGAAAATTAAAAATTTTTTGGATTTTTTTTTTCAAAAAGGACCCTTTTTTTCTTTTTTTTATACCAAAAGAAAGCTTAAGATGTGTACTTTCAATATCTGAAACGAAAAAAATGACTTTTTTTTTGTTTTCGAATTATTAATTAATTAATAAAAATTGAAATATTTTACAACAAAATAAAGTTAACGCAATTCTGAAGTTACTACTGTAAAGCATTAGAAAATCCGCATCCAATGAGCCCAATATGAAGTATTCTGGATAAATTGACGTTTTATAAATAAATATTTATAAAAATTAATTAACAAATGAATATCATTTATAAAAATAAAGATAAAGTGTTAGTTCTTTTTTTAAACAAATGTTTATACAATTCTACTTTTAAAAAAATGTATTCCAGTTATTTGCAACGATTGTTTGCTGCATAACTATATTCCCTGTTTAATATTTTTTGACATTTTCTAAAGAACATTTTTTTAATTTTTACGTTTTTGATGTAAGAAGAGATGATTTCTTCTTTACATGAATAATATTTTATTATTTTAATATCAACAAGAATTTTTGGTTAAAATATGATCGTAAAATGCGGATGAACCTCGAATATTTATTTTATTATTACTATATTTATTTTATTTTTCTTGATATTTTTGCAAAAAAAAAATTTTTGGCAATTTGAGATTCATCCGACCTTTACAATCATATTTTAACAAAAAATTCTTGGGATTTATTTTTAAGACGATTTTTGTGGACTCCAGGGCTCCCCTTGTTTTCTGTCACGACAATGGTAATTAATGAACTCCTTTTTTCGCTTTAAACTTACAAATTTTTCAAATTATATTAATGATCTGTACACCTCCCTCAATAATGACCGATACTTGAAGTTCAGTTAAATACAAACACGTTAATAGCACAAATGATCATTTTCGTTGCAGTTGATCCTATTAAGAAAAAAGTTATTTTTTATATATAAAAGTGCGAACTTGGGAATATTTTCAACTTTATATCATTTAATTTGGTCACCACGCTGAAAATAAGCTTATTTTATTTATGTAACTTTGTTAATTAACGAAATGTCGTAAACATGTTTATTACTTATTTCAAGTGTATCATTTTCTGAGTTGAATGAAAAAAAACATAATTTGTTTAACTTTAATCGTTTCAAAGATATGAGTATTTAAACAATTTTGAGCAATTATTGTATCTTATAGATAAACAATAAAATTGCTTTGACTCCAAAAAGTTGGTTTTCTGAAACTCAGTGAATTTGCTCCAAAAACATTTTAAAGCATCTTTAAAAGAATTGTTGAATGTCATTCATTTAACAGTTTTATTGTGGTGAAGCTGAAGTTACCAACGTCAAATAAAAATGTTGCTTTATGAACATAGAAACGAAAGAATATTTGATGCAATAAAAGTTACTCCATTTACAAAATAATCTATTCAAGATAAAAAAATCTGTTAAATGAAAATTTGAAAACGCTGAATAGAATAGAATTCCTTTTTCTGATTGTAATTTTAATCTCTCTCGTTCACAGGAAATCGATAATTTTTGAAAACTTCATAGCATAACCTATAAAACTGATAAATCACTAAGAATTTCATAAGATTTTGTAATTCACAAGAAATCACGTACTTGTTATTATCTATTATTTTTATCGATGAAAAAAGTGCGAATTATACACATAACCTACTTAATGAGTGTAAATTTTTGTAATTTTTAAAAAGCAGGCTTTTAAGGATTTTTCTCCTTAAAAGATAGTTCATAATTTGACATTTCTTGATACGACTGCATTATTTATTATTTCACGATGTAAGATTTTATAAGAAAATATTAATTTTACTTAACCCTGTAATTAAAAAAACGAATAATTTAAAGGCCCCTTAAAATGACTTATATTTCTATACTTGGAAAGTAAGAAAAAACGATGAAGCATTGGACACTAATAAAAACAGTTATAGGACATCATAGAAAGAAAATACATAAAATTCCTGCTCGCGAACAGCTTCATCATGCTCTTGTTTGATAACTTTTGAAATTTGACATTCTCTTTTAATGCTGTTCGTGCAAAAGCCAACGCGACAAAATAAAGAGACTCATTGTTGAAACTCGTTTCTAATGAGTTTCCTAACGAACTCTCGAGCTGCGTGTGGCATAAAAAGTGCAAAAAGTGAGAATCTTGGACTTACTTGCTGCTCTAGACCTGATCCATTTTGGTTGGCTGCATTACTCATATTACTCCTCCTCAGTGCGTAATTTTCCTGGCCTTGTTAGGGAAACGTTATTTAGCTTTTAACAAACCGAAGGCAGAACTTATTCAAGAAACTCTTCACAAAACGAATAAAATTAGTTAATGGATTTGGAAAAGAATAGCGACAAAAGACTTGGTCGTTACGAACTGACGTCGACGCAACAAAAATGGCCGAAAATATAAATGTCCCTTTTCCCAGTCAAGAGACACGAGAGACACGATATGGTCAAGATGGCTACCCCGCTATATCCGCTGAAACTGTATTTTATGTTACGGGGGACAGAAATTTTAACTTTTTGCACGTTCTGCACTAGCAATGCGTAGAAAACAGGCAAACTTCCTATTATTCACTTTTTCTCCTTTTTCTCGCAAACTTTTTTTACTTTTCCCTTTGATAAAAAGACGATAAGCAAATGAGATGTGTAAATTAGAGGGAGTCACTTAATTAAGTTAAATAAACAGAATTTCACTTAGTCCTTAAGTCTTTAATGAAATTTTCAAAAATTATTCCACTATGTTCTGCAATAATAGCACAATAATTATATAGGAGAATAAATAAATATCATTCAAGGTCGACTTCGATGGAAACTAACCTCATTTTGAATTTTTTTCTTTGAGAAAAGTTGAAAGTCCCTAGGCCTATATCACATCAGTGGGCTGGGAGTAGTGGCTTGAAACAGAAGCAGAAACCGTTAGGCCAATAAGAATGCTCCATTAGCATGATTTCCATTCATAGGAACACTCTATTGGATGAAGGTCGGCGGAAAGCAAAAACTATGAGGTTAAAGGTACGGTCACATGACTTTTGGAAAAACCATTCTTGTCTTTCTCACTTCTATGGCAGAGGCGTAAGTTTGTCTCACTCTACATTTCCCGTTTTTGAGATATGTAGTAAGAAAATGTAGTGAGACAAACTGCTTCTGTCATAATTCATAAGAGAGAGAAAGACAAGAATGGTTTTTCCAAAAGTCGTGTGATCGTAAAGGCGCTTGCACACTTCCAAATTTTTAGGCGAGCAGCGAATTTTCATGGCCTTGAAACTCATATTACTAAATATGATTGGCTCTACAAAAAGCTGCGTGAAAATGTACTTTGTCGGAGCCAATCATATTTAGTAATGTGCATTTCAAGGCCGTGAAAATTCGCTGCTCGCCTAAAAATTTGGAAGTGTGCAAGCGCCTTAAGGGAGCATTTACACCTTCGGTAAAAATTTTCAGAACGGAACATTTTTCATTGGAGTAAGAGAGACAGACTGTGTATCTGACTCTCTTACTCCAATGCAAATTTTCCTCTCTGGACAATTTTTACAGATGGTGTAAACGCTCCATAACCTGAGTTCACAATATTGGGATCTGAAATCACGTGAAACGTTGCCCTTAGCCTTTTTGTGGCAACCATCTTGGATTTTATCTTTTTCTTGAACGTATATCAGAAAGAGACGAAACGAAAGATGGCTACCACAACAAGGCTCTCACTAGATGGCGTATCGCAGTATTTCAGATCCCAAATTTTTGACAAATGACATGTTATGTATCAAGCTATTGTTGAAACACCTTTACCTTTCTTGCTTTTTCAAGTTAGAAAAGGACAGAAATATTTGTCCTTTTCTATCTCATGCTCTCGTTCGGGAACGACTTTCGCGAACCGATGTCCGATTGTGAGGTGGACTTAAATTTAATACAGTATACGTGAATAAAAAAAAAATAATTTAATTATTTATTGACTTTAAATTTTAATTGCTTCTCGAAGTTGTTCGCGAACGAGACGCATGAGATAGAAAAAGACACAAACCTATCTCTGTCCTTTTCTAAGAGAGAATTTAATTTGAAATGATGGTTTCTGTAGAAAGACCCACATGAAATACCTATTTGTATATGTGTATGTGTTTCCTATCCCTGCGTTGATAAAACTTGTCTCATGTTCATGTCTGTATGTTATTATTTAATACCACGTGTTTTTTTTGTTCCTTTAGGGTTAAGTTTCTCAAGACTTAATAATTCTCTAAAAAAAGAGCAATCTAATAACATTTTATTAGAAATGTTAATGAAATTTTAATAATAATGGAAAAGTTAAATACAAAAAGTGAAAGCAATCAGAAAGTTTCCAAAACACATTTAAAATTAATCGAAGCTGTTTCTGAACTCGATGGAAAGCAAAGGTTTTTATAATTATAATTTTAATATTAAAATTGACCTTTTTAAATGAGCAAATCCTGACAAACGTTTCAAAGTAATGTTCTATATTAAGATATTTCCCGGGAATAAGCCATAAATTTTATGCCAAACCGGGAATTGTTTCACCAAATTAAAAAATTTATTATTTTTATTTATTTTTAAAAAATTGATTTTTATTTCAATTTTTATAGATATTTATACTGTTCTCTAAATTATAATTAGTTAAAAATAAGTAATTTGATAGTAAAAATCAGTCACTGATTCAAATATAGTATGTAAAAGAAGTTTAGAAAAATGATTAAATTAATTAATAGAAATTAATTAATTTATTTATTTATTAATAGAAAATTATTAATTATATTTTTTATATGATTCAGTTTAATAAAAAATTTAAATTTTATAAAAAAAATTTTTTTTTAATTTTAATTTGTCTTTTTTTCTCAAAAAATATCAAACTTTTTATTTAATAAAAAATAATATTTCCAATTAAATTTTAGATTCAAATGAACTATCGTCTTGTAAAAGTACCTAGATAAAAAATACTCACACTCAGTGGGACAGAGCGACTATTCTTGACTCCTTTTAACTTATTTAAACGAATTTATGCAATGATAAGTTCCTGGAAAAAATTATTTCATTTGTGTTATATTACCTACTTTTATTATATATTTAAAATTGTATGTATCTTTCAGAGTACAATCATCAAAATGCAGTGAACCTAGCCTCGAAATCTCAGAATATCATTTAGTTAAAAGTGGAATCCCCGATAAACATAAAATACAAATCTCAGATTTTGCAAATACTTCATGTCGAAAAGGTCGACAATCAAAAGTTGCTAAAGTTTTTAATAAATCAAAAAATGCTCAAGTTTTGCCAAAACTTTTAGAAAAGCCTGCTATAGAAAAGGTAAATATTTTTAAAAAATTTTCTTATCATAATGAAATAATAAGATTTTCTCAAAATATTTAGTGTTGATGCCAATGTACACCCGAATGTCCAGGAGTCAGTTAAACATCAGCTTCAGAGAATTGTACTAATGTTAATTTTATAACAATTTTCTAATTTATTTTAGGAAAGAAAGAAAATAAACCTGCATATTTTTTATTTGTTAAACAAATAAGTTTTTTAATAGAATAAAAAATGAAACAAATTTGGATTGAAACTCGATCGCATTTTTTTAAGCTTTTCGCTTTTTGAGCCGAGTTCGAGCTGTATTCGAGTGCAGCTCGAGCTCGACACGTCTCTAAAAATATAATAAATGTTGAGTTCGAGTGCGGCCATATTTAAAATTCGATTGTAATAAATCCTTATAACCATATTTCAATTTGCAGATTAAACGTAGCGTTGGGTATGAAAACTTGAAAACCGATCTTAAGAAATGGAATTCTGTGATTACGCAACAACGAACCGCAGAAAATGTTTCCTTTCCATTGAGGCATCCACCTACGAAAGCAGAACCATCAGGTGAATTTGTTAAAAGATTTCGAATTCAATCCGATTTAGAAAAAGAATTGTACCTAATAGAACCAAGTACAGTAGAGGTGCCAAAAGAAAACGTTTTGAAATTATCATTGGAAGAAATACTGCAACGTCGAGCAGAAACTGCAAAGCTGAGAGCTGAACAGGTATTGTAAATTATTTCTATTAATGTTTTTTATTTAAAAAAACATCTTTTAATCCTTAAAGCGCACCCAGGGTGTTTGACACCGATACTCGACTTTTGCACTCTCTTCTTCTTCTTCTTCTTAAACGACTTATACTGTCATCAAGATAACATTATTTTCTTCATGAAAGTCACTTAAGTTCTTCAAAATGAAAACCTTTTTTGAAATAAGCAATATTATATAGGGTTGCCAGTGGTCAGGGAAAAGTCAGGAATTATCTTTAAAAATAATAAAATTCTTCTCCAAATTTCAATTATTTTCAAAAATTTTAATAAAATTCTTTGCAAAATTTCAATTATTTTCAAAAAAATTTTCTCAATTCAATGATTTTCAATATCTACTGTTTTAATAAAATTTTTCAAATTCAATTATTTAAAGAAAAATTTTTGATAAAATTCTAAGCAAACTTTGCAATAATTCAATTATTTTATAAATAATAACAATTTTTTTACAAAAATTCAATTATTTTCATGAGTAATAAAATTCATCATAGAATTCAATGATTTTTAATACAATTTTCATTGAATTCCTCGAAAAATTTAATTATTCTTGAAAATTTTATTAAAATTTCTCGAAAAAATTCAAATTTGTTGATAAAATTCTTTATGATAATTTAGTTTCGAGAAACATTCATTTATTCAATAAATTATTTATTTTTGTATTTAAATAATTGAATTGTCGTAGAATTTTCAAATAACAATTGATTTCAAAATGAATATTAGTTAAAATTTTAGATAATAATTGAATATTAAAAGCATTATAGCATGAACTTTTAAAAGTACATAATTGATAGGAATGATGTTTGCGAATAATTTTACAATTTAAGAAATTCGTAAATAAATGTAATAGAATGTTTTTTTGAGTATCTAATAAGTTTTAGAGTGAATCAGAATATTCTTTAGGGTCAGGGAAAAAGTTAAAATTTTGTCTGGAAATCAGGGAAAAGTCAGGGAAAAATAAAGTTATATTTTCGTGGCAACCCTGTTATACTATCTTTTTCTATAAATGTTATATCTCAAGAGTACACTGTTAATTTTTCACGCCTAATTATTAAAAATTACGGTAGATCTGATTTCTTAAGTTAAAAGAACGCAGTTTAAAAGCCCGTGGGTGTTAAATATTTATAAGTGCGGTTTCCTTTACAAGGAAACAAATTTTTTCGCAGATCGTAAAGAGGAAGCAAAATGTTCATGTAATGAAAATCTAGATTTACAACTTTTTGTAGTATTTTTGGTTTAAATCTTTAAAATGCATCGTAACTTTTTTTTATTAGAATCCTAAAAGACACAAACACAAAAATGCATCGTACTTAGTAATATACCATTTGTCAGCGATTTTTAAACTTTTTATTAGACACCCAAAATCAAAACAAGTTTAAATATTTTATTTTCTTAATCATAATAATGAAAATAAATTTATCTGTTCTATTTGTAGTCGTACAAAATATCAAAGGCACATCGTCAAAAGAAAATTAAAAGTAAGAAATACCATCGTATTGAGAGGAAGAAGAAATTGAAGGACCAGTTAAAAGAATTTGAAAAGTTGGAAAAAACTGATTCAGTTGCGGCTCTAGAAAAACTAAAATATTTGGAAAAAGTTAGATCAGAAGAGCGGATGACATTAAGACATAAGAGCACTGGACACTGGGCAAAAAACAAATTGATACGTGCAAAATATGATAAAGAGGTAAGACCAATAAATTTCATTTATAACTATTTATATATCTTTTAGCGTTGATTTTCCTCTAGTATTTATTTTTCAGTGTGTGATGGGTATACTACTCCTGAATCTGAAGTTTTAATGAATTTTTTTTATTCTTATATATTTTACTTTAACAAACTTGTACATAAATTATATAATTATTAAAATTAGCGGTAGAGAAGGCTAGAGCAGGCTTCACATTCTGTCCCCTATTTCCCTAAAAGTGCCCTTTTTTTAATTTTGGCACCTGAACGTACCCTATTTTCAAAATTTCTCCTAAATTTCCTCTATTTTTTTCTTTTATCTTTTAATGATGAATTCACACCAAATTTAGCAAAGTGCCGTTGAAACTTTCAATTGGAAACTTTTGTTTTCAAAGTTTCAAATCTTCAAATTTATGATCGATGAAATTTTCCATGAAATTTATAAAATTTGTAAGCTTAGTATTTTGGTGAAGTCAAGTCTCAATTATGTTTAGAAGTTGGTTGATTTTTTAATATTATTTAATTATTACAAAAGTTTTAATTAATATAAATCTTGATAAATAACAAAATTCTTCACAGAAATTCAATAATTTTTAGGAATTTTAATAAAATTCTTTACAAAATTCAAAGTTGAATTTTTTTTTTAAATTTGACAATATTGTCAAATTTTTTTTAAATTCTTCCCAAGAAGTCAATTATTTTCAAAAATTTTAATAAAATTCTTCTCATGAATTCAATTGTTTTCAAAAATTATTATTTAAATTCTTCTCAAGAACTCAATTATTTTAAAAAAATTTAATAAAATTCTTCAAACAGTTTTCAATTATTTTCATAAATTGTTATAAAATTCTTTAGTATAATAAATTTCATTAAAATTTTAATTAAATTCCTTAAAAGAAATTAAATATTTTCAAAAGTTGTTAATACAATTCTTCGTAAAAATAAAATTTTAAGAAACTTTCAATATTATTTATTTTTGTATTGAAATAATTGATTTCTCGTAGAATTAAATTATTATTTTTCGTGCTTTTAACTAACAATTCTGTAGAATTATTTTTTTTCAAAAAGTTTAATTGAATAATAATTGATGTTAATGATTTAAAGTTGAATTTTAGTTAAAAATTCTAGAAAATGTTAATTGAATTGAAATGATACAAATAATTGTGAAGAAATTGCAGCAACAATATTCTTATAATAATGAAATAATGATTTTGTCAGTCGGTCATCTTTAATTATTGTACATAAAGAAATGGATCACTCCGAGTCTTGGACTTGGTGTGATCGATATCTTTATGTTTTATAATAATATTCTTATGAGTTGTTCAATTCGAAAAGGTTTGAATTTGAAATTTTTGAACATCTTAATTCCAATGAAAAAAAAAATGATTACATATTTATTTTAAACAAAACTATTGATGTTTTCGAAAAATTTTGCTTTTGAAGAAATTTGTAAATAAATTTAATAGAACATTTTTTTGAATATCTAATAATTTTTAAAGTGAATGAGAATATTCCTTAGGGCCAGGGAAAAAGTAAAAGTTGTGTTTGGAAATGAGGGAAAAGTCAGGGAAAAAAAATTTTAATTTTTGTGGCAACCCTGTATAAATAAATTATATTTTGCTTCCTCGTGAGGAAGCTTTGTAGTCGTTTAATTTACAAAATTTTTAAAAATCCTTTTAACAAATTTTCTTCTATATGGGACTATGTTATATAAGACCCTGAACAATTGTCCGGATGTATGTGTGTGTGTGTGTGTGTGTGGATCCCGATTTTTGTGAACACGATAACTCGAAGAGGTTTTAACGAATTTGGCTAAAATTTACCAGGTATATTTATCATAAAAATATCTCGAAATGGATTGATAGACTTTAAAAAATTCTCAAAAAAAATTTTTTTTTTTGACTTTTTTCTAAAAAAATTTTTTTTTTAAAAAATGTTTTTAAGTTGTTTATTGAAGTTAATATATAATAAAATCTTATTCTTTGCATCAAGACGAATCGATTGGTATATAAGAAGTATAAATTGTATGAGAATTTATAGAGTTAATCACAATTAAAGCTGAAAAAATCGCATTTTTATCAAAAAATGAGTTCTTTCCGCAAAATTATGTTGCTGTGTAAGAAAATCTTACTCATTTATTTCTAAAATCTTTTTTCATTACACCAAGACGGATCGATTGGTATATATATAGTATATGTTTTACTTAAATTTATAGAATTAAAACCAATTATAGACAAAAAATTTGCACTTTTAATAAAAATTCATTTTTTCTTAAAAAGCATGTTGCTGTAAAATAGAATGTTATTATTTATTGAAAAATAAATCAAAAATCTTATTCTTTGCATCAAGACGAATCGATTGATGTATATAAAGTATATATTCTATTGAAAATTATAGAATTAATTACAATTAAAGTTGAAAAATTCACTTTTTAACTAAAAATTTTTTTGTTTGTTTAGATTCATATTACTGTATAAGAAAATTTTATTCTTTCTATTAAGACGAATGAACTTTATTTTATAAATGTTAAATTGTATTAAAAATGATTTAAAAATGAAATATATTTATCGTTAATGCTTCCTTCACGAGGAAGCAAATTTTTTTTGCTGATCGTAAAGAGGAAGCAAAATGTTCATGTAATGAACATCTGGATTTACAACTTGTTTATCTTTATTTAACCAATTTTTATGGTCCTCTAAAAGTCCCCTATTTTTTAATTTTCTGTCCCCTATTTCCCCTAAAATACTTTTTAAGGTCACTGTAAAAACTGCTAGAGACTTTTTTCACATGAAATTGAATAGCTCGACTAATTATGAACCGACTTTTTTTATGGAAATTTTTCAAAGAAATTGATTTGACGGAATTCTTAGGAAAATTAATTAATTACTTTCCAATCTGATATCAGTTTTTAGTTTAATATGGCGAATCCAATACAAGTCATTCGTTTATATTGTAGAAAAATGTAAAAAATCCAATGCGAGTTTATATCTACCGCGTCTGTTAATAATTTATAGATTAAAATATGTAATAAACAATTTCTTAAAATTTGCCCTTCTCTCTTATTTTCTAAATGTTTCTTTTCTTCAGAGTCGACAAGAATTATCTAAACAGTTGTCAATTGGTCGAGATATAACTCAAAAGACAATGATTACTGAAGACGACGACGATGATGTCAGTAAAGAGACGATTTCTACGTCAATTCCGCTAAATTTCTCGGAGAATCCTTGGATTAATAATGTGAAAACAGAGTCGGAAGTAAATGATTTTGTAAGTCAATATCGTAAATACTACGATAGTAAAATGAAGAATAAACCAGAAAGAAATGAAGAAGTCATTCCTTGTGAATCAGGTGGAAAGGAATTTGAAAATAGTAAGTTTTACTAATTCTACAAATGTATGTAATGTGTTTTGTTTTTTTGTCATTGTATTAGGAAGTAGGATAAGCGACACACTATAATCAAACGTATTTAAAAATATTGATATTATGAAAAGTTACATTATATAATTTCAAAAATGTAATCAATTTAAGTTGTAAATGCTTTTATGCTTAAATGAGACTATAACAATGTGAATTATGTAATTTTTATTTCGCAGCTTCTAAAAATAAAATCAGGAATAAGGATGATATTCCTAATGAATTGCTCCAACGGCCAAGTGTTAGTGGTGAAATTAGTACTTCGTTAACTACGAACTTCAATTCACAAGAAAATAATGTAATCGGAACGTCTAAATGGACAGTTACCAACTGTGATCTTCCAGAGACTAAGAAGAAGAAAAGTAGTTCTGAAAGAATAGATGTCGGCAGCGAGATTAATTACAAAAATAATAAAAGAAGAGTTGAGGACAATAAAATGAAAAGTGCAAAACGAATACGTCCTACGGATTCAGTTCGAGATGAAGTTAGTATTCGAAAAAAGGAGGACAAGAGTTTGGTCAATAATGACGATGTACCTAAAGTAACTGCAACAAAATATTTAAAGTCACACTTACCTGACGAGAATTCAGCAGAATGTGATTTATTATGTGAAAACGATGACGATAAACAGGAAAATGGATACCAATTGTTACACGAGGCATTTTCTGACGAGGATCTAGTAGAAGACTTTAAGAAAGAAAAGGAAGAAGAGGTAACACTAAATCTTTTAACCATTTAATTATTGCTTTCACAGGATTATTGCTAAAGATTTTCGAATTCAATTTTTTGACTTAACTATTTTGACCTTAGCAATCCAAAAATCACATTTCAGAAAATGTTATTCCACGGGACTGGCCCTTTAATGTTTGATTATAATTTATCAAGGCTCATTACATTTTTACGGATAATAGAAATTGCAAATATTTTCGTTCATAATTATGGATTAATCATTGTTTTGTAGTTATTTTACACTATTAATGGATATTTATTGACATTTTCAAAAATTAGAAATCTTAAAAGAAAAGCAACAATTCAATTAGTCAGTGTTCTACGGTACCCTATTGGTGTCCCCCCCTACCCTGTAAAAAAAAAGTATTGGGAGGTACGGGATTCCGCATTGCGAGTGCCAACCTGCCAACGCGGTATTCGCGAATTACCGCATTGGGTGTCGTGGTGAATTCGGAAATCAAGGGGTCCCAATGCGGTGCCAGTTTTAAGCTTTAAAAAAACGAAAATACGTGACAGGAGGAAATAATTAGTGTCAGTGGAGAAATATGCGAGTTAAAGGAATGAGAAAATAATAATAGTGAGTGTAAAAATGAAATTTTAAGAAAAAAAGGTAAGTTGAACTGTCAAATATGGGCCCAATGCGGCATAGGCTGATTTCAATGCGCCACAGCAAAAGCAACTTTGACTGGTTTGAATGGTGTGAAATAGGTAAACAAACATTTTCTAACACATTTGTCTCCGTACACAGGCACTTTTCACTAAATCTGCCAACGTACAATTGGTAAGCATCTTCTAAATTACAATAATCGAAAATATTGATTAGATTCATGCAGAAACGTGGTTATAAAATAAAAAATTGGAAAGTAATGTAATGCAAATCATATGTCAGCTGGGCCACTGTGTTCGCTCGATTCGCTCTGCTTGCTTCTGCCCTCTTCTGGCGACTTGCACTATGTACCGATTGGGTACCGCATTGAAAGCAGCCTACGCCGCATTGGACTCATATTTGACAGTTCAACTTACTTTTTTTTCTTAAAGTTTCATTTTTACACTCACTATTATTATTTTCTCATTCCTTTAACTCGCATATTTCTGCACTGACACTAATTATTTCCTCCTGTCACGTATTTTCGTTTTTTTTAAAGCTTAAAACTGGCACCGCATTGGGACCCCTTGATTTCCGTATTCACCAGGACACCCAATGCGGTAATTCGCGAATACCGCATTGGCAGGTTGGCACTTGCAATACGGAATCCCGTACCTCCCAATACTTTTTTTTACAGGGTAGCCGCGAAACTATTTGACCTAGAGAGCTAAAATTTGGTACAGATATGCATTTTCGCACGTAGGTTACATATAGCGTTAAATATAGCGAATGTGATTGGAGATGATGGTCAAAGCGTTGTCAAGGAATTTAACATGAAATTTGGCATACTGGTGTATTTCTACGGGAATATTACTGGAAAAATATAGAGATCATGATATGTGCTAATGGTCATAGCGTTGTTAAGGAAAAACTAAAAAAAATTTTTGAAAAACGTTTTTTCCCATACACTGAAAAAACTATATTTATGATACTGCCATAAATATGGCCAATACTCACATATGTGACTGTCCACGAGAAAACACGGCTTACGTCCAAAAAATCAATTTGAGTTTTTTATAGTAATCGACAGATTTTATGTTGCTTTTTCAAATGCAAAAGTCAAAAGTTAAAAATATCAATTACTTTCGACAATATATCGTTTTAAAGATGTATATGTCAAGCGTAGTTAACTTCAATCGTAGTACTTCAATCGCTCGCCCTGTGAAATTCACGTTTGGGAGCTAAGCCGTGTTTTTTCGTGGACAGTCACATATTATATTGGTGGATATGGGACAGCCATACAGTATTGCTGTTTCAGCTATACGTCCTTACTATACTCGTATGACAAAATCGACAATATCATTTTTTCAGTATAAGTTATATATTATTTGACCTAGCTAGGTAAAAATTGGTATACTAGTGCATTTTTACTGGCTGATTACAGGAAAACATATCTGAAAAAGTTTTAAAAAATAAAATTGAAATAATTATTTTTTCTCAATTCTAAACTACCGTGGTTGTCCCAGTTTCTGTCCGATTAAGGGGTTACGTACAGTTAGAGCTTCAAAAAAAGCTGTTTTTTTAGGAAATTTTTGTGGCCACACTTTAAAATAATTAATAACAAATCTTTTTCCACATAAAATATATATATTTCAAGAAAATTTTCTGAAATTATAGTCCATAAATATAAAGAAATATGCGAATGATAGAACATTTGCGTGAGCTCCTTAAATAAAAATGGTTTCGCGGTGATCACGCTATCTCTTGACTGGATCATCTAAAATCAAATCGCGAAGAAGAAATCGTTAGGTAATGATATAATGCGGTACTTGAACGAAGGGATTTGAAAAATTTTGATTTTTCGTAAAATGGCGGATGTTGAAAGTCAAAAATTGTTTTTTGACAAAAATTTTACTCACATTTTCATTAAAAAAAAAAAAATTATTGTCAAAAAAAAATCCATTGTTCAAGTACCGGACAATTATATAGGTAACAAATAAGTGGTAAAAATTTCAAACCGATCGGTAAAGCCGTTCTTAAGTTACAGTGATCACCGACTCCCAAAACATGGTTTTGAGAAAAACGAGTTCAAAGTTTTGAATCCCGCCGCCTGGCTACAGTAACGGCTGAGACGGCTTCATTCAAAATTCTATATCTCCATAAATAATAGTCCGATTTGTCTCAAATTTTCAGAGAATACTTTTGAAATGGTATACTTTTAGAAAATGCATTTTAAAAAAAAATCGATTTTTTGAAAATCCTAAGTGTACGAAACCTCTTAAGGATCTGATGCTCATAGGAAAGCTGAAATAGTTGTTTTCCCTTTGAAATATCAAATATTTTTTTAATAAGTTTGTTAAAGTTTATACTCTCTTTTATCGTTTAAAATGATAAAATTTAATGATTTCATTAAATGCGCAAAAGCTAAATTAATATTAAATTAATAAAAAAATATACCAGTTTCCGTCCATACAAATTTTCTATATCCTAGATTCCGTCCACCTATTGGCCTACTTACCGTTCAGGAATATATTATACATAGGGAAGACTGGGGCGAAAGGTAAAACTGTGAAAACAGTTTAAATTCATTATCTTTCGAACGGAAATAGTCAGAGCATTGCAATTTTAATTATAGAAGGGTGTTATCACTCTAAGTAAATGTCCGGAGTTAAGTAACATTCTGTTCATTTTTGTGATGTCCATATTTAAGGTTTGTTTTCACCCTACTTTTGAAAATTTTTTCATAAAAGAAAATATCAGCTTTTAAGTATATTTTTTGAATTTATTCTCATCGCGATTTTTTTAGGTCCTTATTGGGGTCCCCTGAAGAGATACCTAAAGATGTTTGCTTAATATCTTTAGTCAGATTTTTTATATTTGTTGTTAAAGCCAAAAATACACCCTGGGGCGAAATGTTAAATGTATTTTTACATGTTATTAAACATTTTTTTTTATTTTTCGTTTTTTTTATATTTATTTATTTAGGAATAATTTATTTGACATTGGGCAAGTACTCTGTCAAAAAACAAAACCGCTCACGTGAAGTAAACCAAAAAAAATTTTTTTTTGAAAGGACACCGCACTAAATACACTAAAAATGGCTTTCGGTTAAAATTCTTAATATTTTCAAAATTTTTAGTTAAAGGTTTTCTGCTTAAAAAAATAATTAAGCGAAGGTCAAGAAATAAATAACCGAAAGCCATATTTTCAGTGTGTTTAGTGCGGGGTCCTTTCAATTTATTAAGGGGTTACGCCACCCTGAACGCATGAAAATCGGATGGTTTTTTAGGAATTTTTTTGACAAAACTGTTTGAGATAGGACTTCTTTACATTTATTGATGTTTTAGTACATATATTGAGCTTTATAAATATTTTTAAAAAAATTGTTTTTAATTAAAAATGGCGGAGATATAACTATTGGCGTGGATCAATTTTTCCGGAGCAGTCCTTGATGGTGTACATGATTGGCAGTTTAATTTTTGTCTGAAACAAGTAAAACAATATTTTTCTTAAAAAGTGATAAATTTTGAACAGAGTGACGAAGCCATTTAAAAAAATTTTTTTTTTTACGAAAATGGAAGCACTTCAAAAATTTACTTTCTTTTTTGGCTAAAAGTACCGTATAAAAAATTGGATAAAAAATTTTCAAATTATTCTGTGGAAAATCTATTTAGGAAGATGTATATTAATTTTCAAGTCAATCGATTGAATAGTTTTTGAGTTATCGTGTACACCGTCTCGAAAATTGTGGTTTCGAGAAAAACGCAAAAGAAGACAAAAATGAACTTTATAGTGTATTATAACTTGAAAATTTTTCAACTTACTATTTAATCAGCAATTCCTGGGCCATAATATTCTTCTCCGAGAATGGAAGGGATACAATGAAAAGGACCCTTCCTAAATCATGAAAGGGCCCCTAGACCATTCGAAAATAGAAAGTCGCTGCTTCCAGCAGCTCTCGGCGCGCCCCCACCGCGCTGACTTCTAATGACCATAACTTTTGTAATTAGTGAGACATTGTCTTCGGAGACATCTCAAAATATTCGTTAGAATATAAACTTTGAAATTAAGCAACGAAAAAGAAATCAATTTTTTGAAAATTTCAGGGTGGCGTAACCCCTTAACTTTATAACTATTCTAAAGCTTTTGTTAAGTAAACAAAGATCTTTTATTAACTAAATTACTTGTTCACGTATACTTTAACTTGTCTACTACTTATCACCTATCTGAAAATAGTTTTAGTAGGCTGAAAATAGAATTTAACTTTTCGCCCCAGCATGTGGCGAAAAGTAAAAAAAAACAAAATTTTCAAAAAAGGACAAAACATGTATTTTTTGCAAAAATATCAGAAACTTTTTTATTGAAAGTTGTAGAGGACAAGTTGCCCTACAATATTGATATATAAATATTTGCATCTAAGCTAATTATATTGTCTAAAAAAATCATTTATGTAAAATTTAACCTTTCGTCCCAGTCCCCCCACTCTAAATCAATCCAAAAATTTAGAAAGTATTTATGAAATTAGAAAATTATTAATGTTTTATAACTAATTGAAAGTAACATTTAAAAAAATTGAAAAATGTGTTTATAAATTTAACTGACAACATTGAGGTTATAAGTATCAAAATGCATCATTTATAATTATTATAAAACTAGCTAAACTATCCGCGCGGGAATGTTCTACTGAACTGTTTATTTTAAACAATTTGAAGGCATTTTATTTTTAAAAATTTGTAAAGAAATAATTATTATTATTACCTAACAAAAAGTTTGAACTAATTAAAGGTGGAAAAAGCTAACAATTATAGAGAATTAAATTTTCACTTATATTGTTTAGAAACTTTAAAGTTTACAAAAAAAAATTTAACAAATTCGAACTTCCAATTTTTTTTAAATTCTTATAATTTCCCTCAATGGTCTCAATTTAAATAGAATTTACATTACTGGACCTGAACTATGGCTAAAACAATTCCAATTAATATCTGTGTCATAAAAATGAATTTAATTCACAATAATAAAAAAATATCCACATAAATAATCATCAGGAGGTGAAAAATTATTTTTTGAGCAAATTTTATCTTTTGTATTGCTTATTTTAAACAATATGTAGCCATTTTAATTTAAATACTTTTCAAAGAAATAATAATAACACACTGAAAAATTTTTTACTTGAAACAGCGATAATTTTCTCTAGAATAGCGAAAGTATTAATTGAAGCACTAAATTAAAAAATTAAATTAAATTAACATCAGATTTTGTAAAGTCAAAATAACGAATTCAACATAGACATTAATTATCTCAAAGCTTTACCAAATTCACCCCAGAAATCACTGAATCCGATAAATTAGAAAAAAGTCATTGTTACTTTCTTGTAGTACAATTGTAGTAAAATTGAATCTCGCAAAAATTGTTACATATTTTATACTTTTATTTCAAAAATAATTTTGATTACGAACATTTAAATTATTCTAAAATTATTCTAAAAATTAAAAAAATAATTATTTAGCTTTTTAAACAAAGAATTCCGTATCTTTCGAAACTAAAATAACTGTTAGTTATTTTCACAAATAAAGTTTTCCCCAAGAATTCAATTATTTTAACTAATAACATTTTCATAATATTTATTATATATCGAAAAAATGAATTATTATTTAAAACAATGTTCATAAAATTCTTATGAAGAGTTCAATTACTTTTAAAAATAACAAAATTTTGCAAAGAAATCCAATTCTTTTTAAACATTTTAATAAACTTTTCCGCAATAATTAAATTATTTTCAAAAATAATAAAATTTCTCAAAGGAATTAAATTATTTTTGAAAATTTTATTAAAATTCTTATTAACTATTCAATTATTATTATAAATAATTCTTCAAAAGAATTCAATTATATCGATAAATAAGAAGATTATTCCCGAAAGTTAATTTATTTTGAGGTATTTGAATAAAATTCTTTGCAAACTTCAATTATTTTCATAAATAATAATATTCATCACAATAATTCAATTATTTTTAAAAGTAATAAATTTCTTCAGGGAAATTCCATTATTTAAAAAAATTTTAATAAAATCGTTCGCAAGAATTCAATTATTTTCATAAATAATAAAATGTTTTTTAGGAATTTAATTATCTTCAAAAAAATTTAATAAAATTTTTATAAACTTTTCACAATTCAATGATTTTCAATATCTACTATTTTATTTATTTATTATTATTCTTTCCATGTACACCTCGTAGGTTTTTACATTTATACATCCCTTAATTATGTTAATAACTAAAATACAAGTACATAATTGCTCTCAACTTAAGCCTAGTTAGTAATTACAAAGGTATAAATACAAATATCGACGTACAATTCCATGTACAACCGATCAGATTAGACCTTTGGTTACAGTTTCGAATTTATTAAAATACTGACAAAGCGGCAAGCTCGGCTCTCTCATTAAGCTTTTACGAAATTCCCATACTATTTCAAATTGTGACATATTATCCTGCCATTTTTCTATTTCTGCTGTTACTTCAGGACCAACAATCTTTCTTACCTCTTTACAAATTCAAATGTGAGTCAAGGTTTCTTCGCTTAATTTACATGCCCTGCATCTTATGTCTTTATACCCTTTATTTCCTGATCTCTCTATGTTCTCACATCTCAATCTTGCCCAAACTTCTTTGTCTTTCCCTGTGATTTCTTTGGAGTTCCAGTAACTTTCTCTCTCAAATCCGACTTTTATATTTTTATAATTTTCGCAATAACTAGATTTATCTACTTTACCCCAGTCTAATTGTATATCTTGGTTTAATTTAGTCTTTAACCCTAGCTCTAAACTTCTTCTTATGTTGTCTGAATCCGCCCTATCCCAGATTAAGTTAAGAGTAATGCCACCCCCTACTTCTTGAAGTGCTTTAACAAAATTTTGGCCCCATTTTGAAGGATTTCGATTTTTTATATAATACGTGCATATAAAGTGTCGTTTACGACGCATGGAAAGAGTGCCGTAAATCGCGTATTATAGCAGCCGATGCTATAAATAAGCGATAATGGCCAGGGCGCATGCGCAATTAATGCTAGTTACTTTATATCACACTTTTATAACAGGATAGTTACATTATGACACACTTGTTAGAACTTTTATAACACACTAGTGACATTATACTACACTATTTGACTCGTGTATTTTACACATTGCTTCCGACGCGCCATCTGCCGAGAGGAATCTATTTCTCAAACTGTTCTGCAGATTAGGTTTCTTGTCTATGTTTATTGTCTATTTCTTATTAAATAATACAGTATTTTTTATTTTAACATATATACGCCATTTTGTTGCGGGGGGCTTCGCCCCCCTAAGCGTCCTGTGGCCTGGGGCTTCATAACATGTCCTTCTTGAAAATCTTAGTTAATTTAATTATTATTTTGAGTTTGGTTTTTTTGTGGTCGGGGGGCTTCGCCCCCCCAACCCCCCGACCGGGGCCCTGCCCCTGGACCCCGTCGGGGGGAGACCCCCCCGCGACAAAACGTTTTAGTACGTTTGAATGTATATCGGTTCGGATCGTCTGTGACAAAGTGTCTCCCCCCTCTCAGATAACCTCTAAACCACACTTTTTGCTCAGTTTTTGTAAAAACTATGCACTTATTATATAAAATAGTGTATGATACTCGTTCTCGAAAGCGGAGTTTATAGAAAAGCGACGTTATTGCGCCACTCATCTTCAGCTCGTGCAACAGTCACCACTCGTTTCCGTCTCGGGCTTCGCCCTCGGCTCCAACTCGTGTGATTCGTGGCGCTAACGTCGCCTTTCTATAAACTCCGCTTTCTCGAACTTGTATCATAATGTACTATTATTCCCCTGATTTCTTCCCAAAGACATTTTTTGGGCAACCTTTCTTCGTCCATTTCCAACATTTCCAAAAGATATTTACCTGCTCTTTTTCTGGCTTCAAGTTCAATATTTCTCCTTCCCGATTCCAGTTTCCAAATGTAGCTAGGGGTGTTTTGGTTTAAACCCATAATCATTTTACAGTATCGCCCTTGTGTTGTTTCGAGTTTTTTTTGATTTTTCCCATCCCCACAATTCTATTCCATATAACATACCTGACTTGGCGAGCACATCTAGTAAGTAGAATCTCCTATCTAAACTGTTAATATTCGCTCTTTTCATCACCCCCCATGCTGCGTTTATTGCTTTTTGAGCTTTTCCTGATACTGCTGCAATGTGTTTACTGAATGTCGATTTTGTCGAAAACCAAAAACCTAGATACTTATATTCGTTTACTATTTCGATATTTTCTCCGTTTACACTCCAAGATTCACCCCTCTTTTTCCTTCCTCCATTTCTGAATATAATTATTTTCGATTTTTTAACATTAACTTCGAGTTTATTTTTTTTTGTAAAATTTTCTAGTGATTTTAGCATATCCGATAAGCCTTCCGGGAAATCTGCGACTAGTGCAATATCATCTGCGAATTTAAGGATGAAAATTTTTTCTTTTCTTATTACCGTGCCTCCTATGTTCTCCTTAATTAAGTTATCGTCTATGTCATCCATAAAAATATTGAACAAGGTTGGGCTAAGGGGACAACCTTGGCGTACACCTCTATTTGTTCTAAAACTTTCTGTTATACCCTCATTAGTTATCACCTCATTCAATGTTTCTTCATAAATTTTTTTAATCATAATAAGCATTCTACCTTTGACCCCTCTTTTTTCTAACTTTCGGAACATTAGTTTCCGGTCAACTGTATCGAAGGCTTTCATCAAGTCGATAAATGCTACATAGAGTTTCCCCCCTTCATTTTTGAGTTTATTGTTAATTAGAGAGTTTAAAACAAATATGTGGTCCCTTGTTGATCTCTTTTTCCTGAAGCCCGCTTGAGTTTCCTTGAGGATCGAATTTTTTTCTAACCAATTTGTTAGTCTATTGTCCATTATTCTTGTCAGAATTTTATACCCTACATCTAATAACGATATTCCTCTGTAATTTAGTGTTGCATTGTTATCTCCACCTTTAAGGTATTTGTCGCGTAAATTCGTTTTCGACAGAATTTTTTTAAATTTCACATAATTATTCTTTGGATATTTATCTACAAAATAAGGCCTATTAAAATAAAATTGACCGTCTGTAAGTCTCAAAAAATGAAATCAAAGTTTCGATTTTTAACATGTACGGTATAGGAAAACCATATGAAAACCACAGATTTTTAATTTTTGCACTTATACTAATCGACAGATTTTTTAGAAAAACTAAAGTTTTATTTATTGAACCAAAATAAACTTTTATAAAAAAAATGAAAATTTTTCACCGTTTTGTTTAAAAGATATTTAACATCAAACTTGAAAAATTATTTTAACATTTATTGTAAATGACAGGTGAATTCGTAAACAAACTTTTGACAGTGACAACTAGCAGTTTTCCATTTTGAACTTATATTTCCTGTTGCCCACATTACTTTAATTATTTCATGTAATTCAATAAACCACGTGGATGTTAGATTTTGCAAGAATTCAGCTGTTAATCCTTCCTCTCCTGCAGCTTTCCCTTTTTTCATTTTCCTTAGGCATAGAATTAACTCTTCCATTTCTATTTCTTTATTGAGGTCCGATTCTTCATCAGCATTACAATCAGTAATTTCCTCTGCGGTTTCAAAATTTTCAACTGTTTCATCTTCATTTATTTTTTCATCTAACAGGTTATGAAAGTAATTTTTCCACTCATCCTTTCCTATTTTGTTAGGTGTTCTTTTCTTTTTTTTCTAAATTTCCCTATTGCTTTCCAGAAATCCTCTGTGTTTTGACTCTTCTCGACTTTTTTCCATTTCTCCTTCCTTTTTTCTCTTTTAATTTTGGCATATAAACTTTTTAGTTTATTTTATTCTGTTCTCAATTGATCTCTATCCAAATCACTTTTTGTCTTGCGGAATTCTTTTAAACATTCACATACCACTTTCTTTTGCTGCATAGACTCTTCGTCTATTTGCTCTGATTTATCTGCATTGAAGTCTCCTTCATAGATTTTTTTAATCATACCAGCTTTTCTTGCAGCTTCTTTAACGTTAAAAACTAACCTGCCCCATCTTTCTTCTATATTTGTAACTTCCCCTTTAGGTTCCCACATTTGCTTCAGTTCTTCACAATATTTATCTTCTTTGGTTTCGTCCCACCATAATTTTTCTCCTATCAACTTTTTCCCCTTTATTAGGGTTCCGTACACCATAGGTGTACTGACGGAACCCTTATGAAATCACTCGTGTGTCCGTCCCAGCCACGCAAAATGGGCTGTCCCCCCCCTTAACTTTTACAAATCTTAACCTAATGAGCTGAAATTCGGCAGGGATCTTCAGTTTTAAGTGCAGATTACAGGAAAAATATAGCGAACACAATTGACGGACATATTTGCGAACTAGGAGGAAAAGAAATAGAATTTTTCCGAAAAAATTACAAAAAATGACCCTGTCCCCCCCCTTAACTTTTACAAATCTCAAAATGGTGAGCTGAAATTCTGTAAGGATCTTCAGTTTTAAGTGCAAATTACAGGAAAAATATAGCGAACCTGATTGGTGGAGATATTTGGGAACTAGAAGGGAAAGAAATGGAATTTTTTTGACAAAATTACAAAAAATAACCCTGTCCCCCCCCTTAACTTTTACAAATCTCAACCTGGTAAGTTAAAATTCGGTAGGGATCTTCAGTTTCAAGTGTAGATTACAGGAAAAATATAGCGAACTCGATTGACGGACATATTTGCGAACTAGGAGGGAAAGAAATTCAATTTTTTCGTAAAAATAGCAAAAAATGACCCTGTCCCCCCCTCTTTAATTTTTTAAATCTCAAAATGGTGAGCTGAAATTCTGTAAGGATGTTCAGTTTTAAGTGCAGATTACAGGAAAAATATAGCGAACTTGATTGGTGGAGATATTTGGGAACTAGAAGGGAAAGAAATTCAATTTTTCCGAAAAAATTACAAAAAATGACCCTGTCCCCCCCCTTAACTTTTACAAATCTCAACCTGGTGAGCTGAAATTCGGTAAGGATCTTCAGTTTTAAGTGCAAATTACAGGAAAAATATAGCGAACTTGATTGGTGGAGATATTTGGGAACTAGAAGGGAAAGAAATTCAATTTTTTTGGAAAAATTGCAAAAAATGACCCTGTCAATATGGATTTTTATAGTTTTTTCTTGTAATTTACATGTAATAAAAATACATATGTATACCGAATTTCAGGTCAATAAGTTTATATATGTTAATTTTAATCAATTATATTTCTTATATATATATTTTTTTATAAAAAATAAGTTTTATTTTGGTGTACGGAACCCTCGATCTTAATGCGAGTGCAACTCGCACTTGCCCGATTTTTTTTCTTTACTTTTTTTTCCCTTTTCCCCTTTCAAACGAATTTTAAACGCTACAGGCAAGTGGTCAGACTCCACCCGACTTTCTACTCTCAAAGAACTGATCGGGTTAATTCCTTCGTCTTCTTTGACAATTAAATAATCGAGCACCGAGCTTCCCGCTTCGCCAATGTAAGTTAACTTTCCTTCGTAGTCATTCTTTATACATCCATTCAAAATTTTCAAACCATATTTTGCATAGAGATTGAGTAATTTCCTACCTTCTGAATTCAATACTACATCTTCTGATAACCTATTCTTTGTATAATTGCGATCTAAATCGTACAAATCATCATTTGCTTCATTTTCGCACCCGGTTCTCGCATTTAAGTCTCCTAAAATTAAAATTCCCTTAGATTCCTTAATTGCTTCCTCTATTATTACACTTATATGTTTTTTTATATTTGACATACCTTCGTTGTTATAGACTGTAATAATTTTAAATTTGTTATCATCTGTTTCAATATGATCCCCTTTTATTATTACCCCATACTTCCAATGACAGAAAACGATATTTTTCCCTAAGTTCTTTCTAATGCCTATTATCTGCCCCCCTTTCGCTCTTCCTTTTTTATTTACCCTTACAGCTGCTTTCGTAGTCCATATAAAATTTTTGTCTAGTGTATTAATAAAATTCTCTTCATATTGTTTTTCTAGCCACGTTTCTTGAAGAACAATTACATCGAAATTTTTTAAATAATCCCAAACTACTCTTACCTTTTTACAGCCCGCTATATTCCACAAGATTCCTTTAAAGTCTCTAGTTTTCACTATCTTGTTTTCTACATCCTCGAAAAGTCTGCTGTTTTGGCCTTCCTTCTTCTTCAAACCAAAACAACCATTGATTGTTGATTCGCCACTTCATATATCCCATTCTTGTATCCTGTCCTTTATGTTTGGCCTCGTTTGTTGTAAGTTCTATTCAATTTTGAATTTGCTTTTCCCTTTGCGTTAGATCGTCGTCGATGAGCTTTTCCTTGACATGATCCATTTCTTGTTTTCCATTGAGTTCAAAGTAAGAAGAAGACCTCCTCCAATGGCACGCCATTTCACTACGTTTAACGGCACTCCTGCTATCTCATAAATTGTCTGTTTAGCTTCTTTTATCACATTTTTCCCCGAAGTTCTGAAACCCCAAACCATAACAGGGTTGCCACAAAACATCGATTTTAAAATTCCATGACTTTTCCAGGTTTTCCAGACCATTTTTTAAAAAATTCCAGACCCAAAAATAAAATTGTTTTGGTATGTTTTTAGCTAATTACGACAAAAAATATAAAATCCTTCAAGTAAATTGTTATTAAAATAAGTTATTAATTTTTAATTTTATTAATAACAAAAATTTAAGTTAAAATTTGTGAGATTATTTGAGATACGCTCTGAAGAAAGGTAAGGAGCAAATCTTAGGAGCAAATCTCTTTAAATTTAAAAATTTACTCTCTAAATCTGAATCAGTGAAATTCCACTGAAAATCAGTGAAATTTGACTGAGAATTAGTGACTCTATTCTCGCGATTTGAATCAGTGGAATGTCACTGAAAACCAGTTAAAAATAACTGAAATTTCAGTCATTTTTCACTGATTCGCCAATTAAAAAACTACTGAAAATTTCTGTCACACATATTGAAAATTTCAGTTCGACGCCTCCCGTTCATAAAATGCTAACATAAATGTCAGAGCAAGATAATTCTAATTGAAAAACAAGTGCAATATAAAGTTAACAAAAAAAATTGTGCAAGACAATTCTAATTGAAATTTGCGTGCAATATAATAACACGTGAAGTTGCGGACAATATAATTCTATCAAAAATATTAATGCAAGACAATTCTAACTTCTAACACAACGTAAAACAATGCCCACTCAACCTCAAAATAATAAAAACCAGACCCGTCTGTCTTCTGTGAAACTCGTGGACCTATAAATATTCCACAATGATAGAGGCGCCACTGTTTTAGGGGGCCCAAAAATGCATTGAAATATAACAGTTTACACAAAAAAAATTAAATAATTAAAAAATAATATTACATTTAAATAACTAATTTTTAATAATAAATATCTTTATTTATATTATTAAATAAAAAATATTTGCAGAGAATTATGTATGAAATAAATAATTTACAAGTAATAAAAACAAATTTTATTCAAGCAGCAATACGTAATTCAGTTAATAAAATGAAATTTTTTAAAAGTATACAGGGTATACACTAACAATAATTTTAAAACACTTTAAAATAAATATTGAATCATAATTATAATGTTGAATAATTAGAATAGATGAAAATTAAGCTGGTAAAATTTTTATTTATTCTATATTTTAGGGTAATATTTTCTAGTTGCTATTTATTCAAATGCTGAATTCTTCAAAATATAAGTTAATAAAATATTTATCTTAAATAAAAACTTTATTTTCTTGGACATTTAACATTTAAAACTTTTAAATTGGATAAAATTAGATTAGAATTTTTAAATTACGGAGTTGTACAAACGTCCAGATCTTTCTAACATTTCTGCCCATTTAAAAAAAACACTTATTATGTTAGGAATGATTCTTTAATTTTATTATGTTTATAAATATTTGTAAATAAGCAACAGAATACCCACTGCAGCATGTATTTATATACATAATAACGATAATAACAGACAAAACTAGGCCTCCTACGAAAGTGGCGCCTCTACTGGCGTGGAATAATTAAAGGTCCACAAGAATACGTACAAAAACAGAAGAGACAGACGGACCTGATAAAAACGTTCAAAAATACTCTAAATTTATGGTTTTGATATTATCGGTTATGTGAAATATAGTGAAGCAAATTTTTTTTAATCATTAGAATCATAATTAATTTACTTGAATTTTTTGATAGATTAAATTATTGTTAAATAGAAGATAAAAATATTTATAAATAGAAATAAAAAAATTCCATTTCTGTTTACTTTAACTGAATCTCTGATCTAAAAATTTCAATATTTATTTATGCAAACAATTAATTTACAATTAAATCTAGTAATATTTTTCTCAGTAATTTCGTGGTTTTATATATAAAATTCTTACTTGAACTCATAATAATAATATAATTGTAGGTAGCAGTTTAAGACATTTTTCCATCTTTTTACGATAAAAATTATTATTCGTTATTGAGAGTTACCCTAAATAAAAATTTAAAGAGACTTCAATAGCTTAAACTTCAAAATTTTAGTTTCATATGTATATATTTTTTAAACTGAAATCGCAATTATATAAAAAGCCCACAACAAAATTTGAATTGACAAATAGACGAGACAATTCTAAATCTAAAGAGATATTATTTGTCCATTTATCGACAATTCCGAATTTGTCAATTCAAATTTTGATTAACAAAAATTTGCTTCACTATATTTCACATAACCGATAATATCAAAACCATAGAGTATTTTTGAACGTTTTTATTATTTTGAGGTTGAGTGGGCATTGTTTTACGTTGTGTCAGAAGTTAGAATTGTCTTGCATTAATATTTTTGATAGAATTATATTGTCCGCAACTTCACGTGTTATTATATTGCACGCAAATTTCAATTAGAATTGTCTTACACGGAATATTAAGATAGAATTATCTTGCACAATTTTTTTTGTTAACTTTATATTGCACTTGTTTTTCAATTAGAATTATCTTGCTCTGACATTTATGTTAGCATTTTATGAACGGGAGGCGTCGAGTTATTTTTTAATTAGCCAATCAGTGAAAAATGACTGAAATTTCAATCATTTTTAACTGATCTTCAGTGAAATTTCACTGATTCAAATCGCCAGAATAGAGTCACTGATTCTCAGTGAAATTTCACTGATTCAGTTTTAGAGAGTAGTTTAGTTCAGAAATTTTCACAATTAAACAAGTATTTTAAACACTTTAATAACATTTTATGAAACTGAAGTTACCTACGTTTATCCAATGATAATTTTTTCTTTTGATAATTATTTATTTTAATGTTAGAACCCCTTTAAAAATTTCAAAAGATCGAAGTCGGGGAAATCAGTAATTTTTATTTTTTACACGGATTTTCCAAAAAACCATATATTTCAACAAAATTATTCTTTCCTCAGCTCATAAGCAATTTTTTCTTTTACTAATTATTTATTTTAAGGATTTCCGTCCTATTAGCCTTACATCCTTTATCCTAAAATTAGTTGAAAGGTTGGTGGATAGATATATTCGCAGTGAGATTTTGGAGCGGTTCCCGTTACAAAAGGATCAATATGCGTATAGAGCGGGATGCTCTACGGAAACAGCTCTGGCTAGAGCAGTAGACCTAATTGATGGGCAACTGCAGAATCAGGGCTTTGCTGTGGGTGTTTTTATGGAAAAAAAAAGAGCTATGACAGCTTTTAATATTCCTACAGGAGTGGTTGATTGGACCTGTCATATGTTAAAAAACAGGAACCTCTTATCAACTAAAGGAGACTCAGTCCTGAAAGGGACAGTCAACTCTGGATGCCCCCAAGGAGGTGTTCTTTCACCCTTGCTCTGGTCCTTGGTAGTGGATGAACTACTGAGAATTCTGACCGAAGCAGGATACCATGTAATTGGTTATGCGGATGACATTTTGTTAATCGTTCGCGGTCCCCACCTTGAAGTTATACTCGAAGTGGCCCAAAAAGCGTTAAACCTGGTAGATAAATGGTGTGAGAAGGTGGGTTTATCTGTAAATCCGGGGAAAACGGAAGCGGTTATCTTTACCAGACGGTACAAGTGGAAAGCCTCGTGCTCACTTACGCTGTCCGGAAAAGAGATCAAATACACAGAGCAGGCAAAATATCTAGGAGTAATCCTGGATAGCAAACTGCTCTGGAAAAAGCATTTAGAGGAAAAATGTAAGAAACTTACAGCTGCTCTTTGGCAATGTAGAAGGGCCATTGGTGGTAGCTGGGGTCTCAAACCGGATACACTATTGTGGATCTATGAAGCAATTCTGCTCCCTAGGCTGACCTATGCTTGTGTGGTCTGGTGGGGTAGAGTTGAGCTAAAAACAGCATAAACAGAATTGGAAAAGGTAAGGGGGATGGTACTTAGAGGCATAACGGGGGCGGTGCGTACAACTCCTACTGCTGCCCTTGGTGCCCTCTTGGGGCTAGAACCCTTACACCTTACAATTAAAGCAGTGGCGGTTAAGGCTGCCCTGCGGTTGAGTGGTCCTGTGGGCTGCAGGGAGGTGGGCAGATGGCGTCTCCCAAAGAAATTGGTGAGAATCCCCCTTCTAAGTATGATTAGGGACAGAACTGTCCCTTTGTATCTCTTCGACAAAAAGTATAGGATTAATATACCTAGTAGAGAAGATTGGATAAATGGACTGACAAGTATTCCAGCTGACGGTGAAGTCTGGTACACAGATGGATCAAAAGGCGGGAATGGAGTCGGTGCAGGAATCTATCATGTAACCTCCCAAGTGGGACACTCCTTTAAGTTAGGGACCACTGTTACTGTGTTACAAGCCGAAATTGTGGCAATATTTTATGGTGCTGTTGAAGCCTTGAAAAATTGTCACAACAAAGATATTTTTATCCTTTCGGTTAGCAAGGCGGCCATTTTCTCCTTGAAACGATACGTATCAACATCACGGCTGGTCGGTGATTGTCATGAATCACTTAACAAACTAGCTGAAACGAACCGCGTTACCCTCCTGTGGATCCCTGGTCACAGTGGATTCGCGGGAAACGATAGGGCGGATGAGCTAGCCAAAGAAGGGGCTAGAAAACAACTTATTGGACCTGAACCTCCCATTGGTGTTTCCAACAAATGCTTGACACTGGAAATTAAACAGTGGATAGCTGCGGAACACCAAAGGGAATGGCAGGTAACTAAGGGCTGTAGACAAGCCAAGGTACTCATGGGAAGTAGTATTAACCCTATGAGGAAAGCGGAATTCCGCAAATTAAATAGAAAAGAGGCAAAGATCATAACGGGGCTATTAACTGGCCATGGTGATCTGCGCTATCATAGGCACAAAATGGGGATCCTAGATGACCCGAAGTGCCGTAGGTGTGGAGAGGAATATGAAACCCCGATACACATCTTGTGTCACTGCCCTGCACTTGTGAAGGAGCGGGAACACATTACGGGCTACTTCTTTCTGGGGGAGACCGTTATTGCTACCAGAAACCTGGCCGAAGTCCTCCTGTTGTGGAAAGGACTTCGGATATAGGGGTGGCTATGGGGAACGTAAAGGGATTACCCAAGCGTTAGTGGCGTTGACCTGCAAGGTCCTAGGTCCACAACCCTCTTCTTAATAATAATAATATTTTAATGTGAGAAGTCATTTTAAAAAATTGTAAAATGATCTATGGCAAGGAAATCAGTGATTTTTAATTATTTTTGTCGTGGACTTTCCAAATATCCCGAAATTTCAACTAAATTATTATTTCCTCGCTTCAGAAGCAATTTTTTTCTATTGCTAATTGTTTATTTCTTAATATGGATGCACTTGCAATTTTTTAAAGGGCTTCTTACATTAAAAAACAATTAGCAAAAAAAAAAAATTTTCATTGCATAAAAGTTGGTAACTTCAGTTTCATAAAATTTTTGGGTTTCTAAAATGTATTAATTTTAAAATTATTTAAAGGAAGATATTGACTAAAAGAAACTAAAATTTAGAAATGCCATATTGATTTCAATTGTAAGCACTAAATTTAAAATCAAAAAGCTGTATAATGTCAACTTGAAAACTAGAAATTTTTACGACTCAAATACAAAAAAATTGAGTTTTTAGTATCAGGCTTTATAAAATTCCCTGACAATTCCAGGTGTTTCAGGTTTTCCATGACTGAAAAAAAATTCCATGACAATTCCAGGTTTTCCAGGCCCGTGGCAACCCTGCATAATGTTTTTCTTTCGCGAGTTTCTTTCCTTCTCTTCATACTCTAATTCCATTTTTGACATCCGGTCTGGCATCTGACCGCTGTTATTGAGATTTCCCTCTGTACTTAAACTGCCTCGATTATTTTAAACTATGTCTACGTGTGTTGGGGTATTTATTATCCATTCCGTCAAGTTTTCGCTTGCTCGTTCATTTTCCTTGATTAAATTCGATTGTAAATCTTCTAACTGAACACTCATTACTTGCATTGTTTTCTTTAGGTTGACTATTTCATCTGCCCATGAAACCTCTCTATCTCTTGCCCTAGCTAACGCAGTAGCTGCTGCTTCTTCTCTATACTCTCTTTCTTCCTTTTCCAATAATAAACTTTCCAGGTTTTTAATTTTCCCTTCAATCTTTTTTAAATATGCTTCAACATTTTCTTTCCACCAATGTTTCAGAACTTTTTGTAGCACTTTTTCAAATGTCAATTCCGAAATATATTATGTTTTGTCACTGTTGCTGATCACTGTATCGTCAACCAATTTTTCCCGATTTTCTAATATTTTTTCACTAGGTTCTTTGGGTTTGGCAAAAAAATCTTTTAACATTATTGCACTTTTAGAATTCTTAAGTGCTTCCTTTGAAGCTTTAGTCGGTCGACCTGGTTTTCTTTTCTTTGGCGTATTGCATTCACTTGGGTTGTTAAAATCAACACAACTGTCTGCATTGTTTATAATCTCGACGCCATTTTTCTCCTTGGATTCCTTATTTGTCTCAGAGATGTCTCTGTGGTCGTCTTCAGCACGTAACTCCATCTTTACAGCGCTAGCTGGGACTACACCGGAAATACTTTCCTCCTGAATCCTAACCTTAATTTTGTCTATGATCTTTTGCTAAAAAGTAAAAAACACACTATATCAGCAAAGAACCGTGCTGATAACACTTCTTGCTGATGAAGACCGCTTTCTTTCCCAACTAATTAAGCACTCTCACATCCCGCCTTCAAAATTCACCAAAAGACATAATTTAATTCACGACCGACCCAAAATGCGTGTCAACCACTCGACGCCATCTTCCATAATCTTTCAATATCTACTATTTTCATAAAATTTCCAAACAGAATTTAGTTATTTTAAAGAAATTTTTCAGGAATTCAATTACTTAAATTAGAATTTGCGTAAAATTAGTCGAAAGAAATCAATTATTTAAAAATTTTTATAAAATTCTTCTCAAGAATGACATTATTTTTATAAATATTAGTTAAATTCTTATTTATTTCAGTTAAATAAAAAATTTTAAAAATAAATACGGCCTTACATCTTTAAGCTCATATCACCCCCAACAAGTTCTAAGTATTTTCCCATTTATCGTTTGTCAATTAGCAGCAGTATGTATCAAAATATTTCCTATTGCATAAAAGATTGAAAATCAAAGAAGACACCCTTTCACGTTTTTGACTCGCATTTGGAAAAAAATAAACTAAAAATTCATACTAAAATTTATAATTATCTCTTATTAATACTACAACAAAAATCAACTTTGATTTTTTCATTTTGCAAACTTTAATAAAAAATAGGAGACTGTTTCTATTTACCCCTAAAAACTAGAAATTCGGGGTAAATAGAAACAGCAGAAATTTCAATAATATTTCTTAAAATATAAATGAGAAAGTTATTTCTAACAAATACAACACTATAATAAGAGAGAATAAGAGATAACGGGAAAGAATGAGAGAGAATAGGAGAGAACAAACCTTTATTTGGGTAATGTGTTTCAACTTTTGGCATGATTTATTTTTAAACTTATGTAATGCATTATTATTTATTAGTTTTAATTATTATATAAATAACACAATCTTTTATGTAATTCTTTGTATCTTTTAACATTTCCATACTTGAAATTAATTTTGTCTTAAATTTTGTAAGAAATAATCAACTGTTTCTATTTACCCCTAAATTTTTGCAAAGTTGGAAAATTTAGGGGTAAATAGAAACAGTTGATTATTGCGATTTAATGATACCCAAATTTTTTTCTTCGCCATAAAATTGTTCCACGGAAGTGAAATGATAACTCAATACACAAAAAACCGAAAGTATTCCGATTTAAAAGAAAAAACTTATGTTATTCGTGAAACTTAACAAATCTGTTTCTATTTACCCCAATTGACCCTAAAGAATTAAATATTGAGAACAGGAATGCGTCTTGTAAATTTTACATAGGTCCTAACCGTTAAAAAGTTTGACATTAAAAAAAAATACAAAATGCCAATAACCCACAAAAATTAATTTTCAAATCAAACAAATGAATGCAGAAAATTTGCTAACGGAAAGGATACTTACGATTATTATAATGTACTAGCCACACTATACGCGCGCAAGCGCGCGGGAATGTTGTATGGAACTGCTTATTTTAAACAATTTAAAAAATTTTTAAGAAATAATTATTATTACCTAACAAAGAGATTTAACTAACTAAAATTCAAATAATTTCACTTAATGGTCTCAATTTAAATACAATTTACATTACTAGACTTAAACTATGGCTAGAACAATTACAATTAGTATCTGGGTCATCTTTTGCATTGCTTATTTTATAAAGCCATTTTAATTTAAATACTTTTTAAAGAAATAATAATTATTACACACTGAAAAAAGTTTTACTTGAAATCGCGATAAGTTTCTCTAGAATAGCGAAAGTATTAATTGAAGCACTGAAAAATTTCGCTACTAAAGTGGAATCTGTAGTTTATCCAGCTTAACATTTTTTGCCGTGCATAACGAAAAAAGAATTAAATTAACACCAGATTTTCTAAATTCAAAAAAACGAATTCAAATAGAAATTAATAATTTCAAAACTTAACCAAATTCACACCAGAAATCACTGAATTCGATAATTTAGAAGAAAGTCAGACAAAAGCAGGGTTCCAACAGGATCAGAAAATCATGGAAATCATGGAAATGGTATCGAATTTTTAAAAGGCTTCTGGAAATCAGGAAAATCATGAAAAAGGCCTGGAACTTTTAAAAGTTTCTAAAATTTTTCAGTTTTCCATTTTTTCGCTTTAATAGAAATTCAAATAATAATAAAGCTAAATGGCATAAAAGAGAAGAAAAAATGTTGAATTTTAAGAAATTCGATTTTTCGGATTTTTGATAATTTTTAATAATTTTTTATTTTTTATCAAAGAGTCCGGACTGTTCAATAAGTAAAGTATTTTCCAATAGCCCAAAAATAATGAAGCTAAATCCCATAAAAGACAGGAAAATATGTTGAATTTTAAGAAATTCAGATTTTTGAATTTTTGATCATTTTCGATAATTTTAAAGTTTTTACTAAAGAGTCCGGACTATTCAATAAGTAAAGTATTTTCCAAGAGCACAAAAATAATAAAGCTAAATCCCATAAAAGAAAGACAGAAATGTTGAATTTTAAGAAAATCGGATTTTTGAATTTTTGATGATTTTCGATAATTTAAAATTTTTTACCAAAGAGTCCGGACTGTTCAATAAGTGAAGTATTTTCCAAGAGCACAAAAATAATGAAGCTAAATCCCATAAAAGAGAGGAAAAAATGTTGAATTTTAAGAAATTCAGATTTTTGAATTTTTTCGAATTTTTGATAATTTTAGATTTTTTACCAAAGATTTGAGACAATTTAATAAGTAAAGTATTTTCCAAAAGCACAAAAATAATGAAGCTAAATCCTATAAAAGAGAGAAAAAAATGTGGAACTTTAAGAAATTCGGATTTTTGAATTTTTGATCATTTTCGATAATTTTAAATTTTTTACCAAAAAGTCCGGACTATTCAATAAGTAAAGTATTTTTCAAGAGCTCAAAATTATTGAAATTAGATTTAAAATTCCACTGGAATTTCGTAAGATTTTGACCTGGAAATAATGGAAAAGGTATGGAATTTTAAATTCGGATTTCTGTAGGACTTTCTTGTTGTACGAAGAAAATTGAATATCGCAAAAATTGCTACATATTTTATACTTTTATTTTCAAAATAATTTTAAAATTGAAAATAATTTTGATAACGAAACTTTTAATTATTCTAAAAATTAAAAAAATAATTATTCATTTAGCTTTTTAAACAAAGAATTCCGTATCTTTCGAATCTAACATAACTGCAAAAAATTAAATTAATTGAAAATGATAAAGTTAAACAAATTTTAATTCTAATTTCTTTGGAAATTAAAAAATCTGTAGTAATAATACTAATTATAACTTGCATTAATTATTTAATTACAAGATGTAATATAATATAATAAAGCATCAAATTAAAAAAATTCTAAATTCGTTTTTAGAAACAACGAAAAAAATGTGAGGTGAAAAAAAATGTGAATTTTAGGCGTACGATAGCCCCAAAATTTTAATTCTATACATTGGTTGATTAATTGAATTTTTAACTTTGTAATTATCATGTACTAGGCAGGTATGTGTCTATTATTTAATGTTAATATTATTTAAATATAGAGAAAAGATATTTGATGTAATATATTTTTAATTGAAACAATTGACAATATATTTTCATTGATTAGTTGAATATTCTATGAATCAAGTATTAATTTAAAACATAACAAAATATTAAAAGTTTATAAAATTAACATTATATTAAACAATATCTTTATGTAATAAAAATTATAAGAAATAAAAATTGTATTAAATTACTATTTTGTAAAATATACTTTGATAATTTAAATTTATGTTGTAGTCTTTAATAATATAGTAATTATTTCTAATAATAATTATATCTGTCAAAAAATTATGAAAAATAAATATTATATTTTTAATAATTACAGTATTTAGAGTTTTGCAAGTTAAAAAATTATTAAAAAGTTAAAAAACTAAATATTCTGTAATTAAGAAATTTATGAAAATAAAATTCAATTGAATGTTAATTATATCAAATAACTATTTTTAAAAATAACTTTTTTTTAACTTTTTTTTTTAATAATAACTTTTTAATAACTTTTTTTTAATAATATTGAAATAATGTTAACATTAAATTATATACATTAAATTAAATTATAAAAAAGTATTTACCTTTAGAATGAATGATAGTTTAAAATTTAAAAATTGAATTAAACACATAATAATATAAAACGTAACCATTGAAACACATCAAAACACATTAAAAAGTTTGACATTAAAAAATATAAAAAATGCCAATACTTAACCCACAAAATTTAATTTTCAAAATAAACAAATGAATGCAGATAATTTGCTAACGGAAAAGAAACTTACGATTATTATAATGTATAATATTTAATATAATTTGATGACTTAATTCACATTTAAATTACTTGTTTTTAGCTTATGCTAATTTATTTTTATGTTTAAAATTTGTATTCAAGTAGTGGACGATAACTAAGACAGTGGTGATTTACACTGTCCTAGTGGGAGTCTTAGCAGTTATTGTCTACCTAATTAAATCATCAAATCAATTTTTTAATTAAACACATAATTTAATACCTAATTTAACTATAAATATACTTTTAATTGTATTTTAAACTTATATGATCGAAATTCGGTGGAATATCTGACAGCTGTTTGTCTGTGAGTGGTCAGATCTTTTTGCTCTTTTTGCCTCGAGAAGACGCTCAATAGCACTGTCAGATTTTTCGATCTTTTTGTACGATTTTTACGTTAAAATTAAAATTATAATTATGTAAAGAGAGCTTAAGTTGATATAAATTATGATAACAATATTGAAACGCAGTAAAAAAATTATTCACATTCAAATACCCCAAATTGTTCAAAAGTGGACGGAAACTCGGACAACCACTTGACTGTATTTGACTTGAAATGCTAAAATTTGGTATGCACAAATAGTTTTTGAAAACATTTTTGAGTAAGAAGATTTGATTGATGATTATACATTTCTTTTTCAAATGAGTGGGTTGGTAAAAAACCATTTTAAAAAGAGCTTTACTGGCTAGCCGGATTGTGTCAAGGCATAACCGCGACTTTTAAGAAAATTTACATAACTGAACTTGTGTCGGGCCCAAATGGTTTTCATAATACATAATTACAAACCTTTATAGGTTTGGAAAAAATCTCACCTATTCAAAATATAATGTTACAAAGTTGAGAAAATAATTGAAAGTTTTCCTGAATTTCTTACTGAGACTGTGATTCCCGTGGAATTCCAGAAAAATTGAAGAAAGTAATTAACATTCAACATAGTCATTCCGATGATCCCAAGGTCAATAAAAGAGGTTAGCAGGTTTTCGAATAACTGACTTTTTACTTGCAGGTGAATGCAAATAAACCTGAGGATGTGAGTCTGTTATTACCTGGCTGGGGTAGATGGGGTGGTAAAAACATTAAACAGCCGAGTAAACTGAAAAGAAAATTTGTCATTCAATTCTCCAAGGACACTATTCGTAAAGATGAAAATAAGGGAAATGTTGTAATTAATGAAGAAAATAGTAGTACTATTAGAAAGCATCAAGTTTCTGAATTACCATTTCCTTTCACGAATGTCAAGGATTATGAAGCCAGTATGCGTGCTCCCGTCGGAAGAAACTTTGTGCCTGAGAAAACCCACAGCAAGTTAATAGTACCCTCATTCAGAACAAAAATGGGTAAAATTATCGAGCCAATGGACGAAGATTCTCTACAAAATTTTAAAGCGAATCAAATGGAAGGTAATATCGAACTTCCTAAATAAGAAGATTGTAATTTAATAATTGTTTCGTTTCATATTAATCGTGAGGATTATAATAAATTTAATATTAAAGTTTCTAAAATTCTAAAGTGTAGTAGTACCACCTTAAGAAATTTATGACACTCCCTAACTCCTATTTTAAGTTTGCAAGATTATTTTTGGTTTGGTTTGGTGGTCATTTTCGTCTTCAGCAACCTCAAATTAGTCTAAAAATTGCACTTTTAAAATGGTAGGTACCAACATGAAAAAAAAGTTTGTTGATATTCTTTTAATCGATAAAAAAAGAAGAGTACACTGAAAAAAAAATTCGGCAGAATGTGCTTTTTACTCAGGCAATTTTTGCCTTAGAACAAAAGCAATACACGTAAAGCAATTGTTTCTTTTTAAAAAAAGGCAATTTTTGCTTTTAAAAAAGGCAAAAATTTTAACTAAGGCAATTTTTACCTTTTTTAAAAGAAACAATTGCTTTACGTGTATTGCTTTTGTTCTTAGGCAAAAATTGCCTGAGTAAAAAGCACATTCTGCCGAATTTTTTTTTCAGTGTATAATAAATGAAACACTATTTCATTAGATGTGCAACGTTTCGGTGTCTTGGTTTGGCACCATCATCAGGCCACTTTATTAAACAATGAACATTTTTTATATAAACAATTATTAATTTACAAATAAAATAAAATTAACATTTTTCACATTTTTACACAAACAAAACAAATTAAACAAAATTAACATCTATCTGGTCATTTAAAAAAAATATGAATTATTTAAATAAATAATTTGGTACGTTTGTAACGCGTTCCGAATAAAATAAAAACGTCCAAAAATTAAAACAAATAAGTTAAGACAGAACACTGACATCTCGTACGGATGACAAAACAAGACTAAAATCTAAAGGAGACAATTTTGCAATTCATATAAAAGCAAGTGTGGAGTCAATGAACTCAAATCAAAATAATCGAAATAAAATCATTCTTTCAGTTTTCTTAAGGAGGTCACCCCATGTGATGGGTTCAAAAAATCGAAAAAAAATTTCATAAATCATATCTACAATATGAGGCATTTTATGTGAAATGTCCTAAGTTGAAATTTCAACTTGTTGAAAAAAATTGAAACTCGGGGAATTTCTTGTTCTATCAAGTAGAAATGTAACCCAAAAAACATTTTTGACTTTTTCGAAAATTTGGAGGGGGAAAAGGGGGGTTAATTTTTTCAATTTTGCTTAACACTGTCTACTTTTTCAATTTTTTCTGTACATACTTGTAATGGAAAATTTTTTGTAGAATATGTTTCTAAAAGGTTTTTTCATGCTCTTTCCAATGTTGAATTTTATTTTTTAATATTTTAAAAATTGATCCTAATTTTTTATAATTATTATTTAATTTTCAATTTCCCAAAAATCGGTCCGTTTTTTTAAAAATAAATTATTGCAAACGAAAGCTGAGGTTTTTTTCCTATGGGCATGTAAATTTGCAGAATGCCCTTTTTTGTTTTTGAGTTATTAATTTTCAAAGAATAAATTGCGTCGCGATCGCCTCGCCTCACGCGAGGATGTTAATTTTGTTTTATTTGTTTTGTTTGTATAAAAATGTTAATTTTATTTTATTTGTAAATTAATAATTGTTTATAAAAAAATTTTCATTGTTTAATAAAGTGGACTGATAATGGTGTCAAACCAAGACACCGAAACGTTGCACATCTAATGAAATAGTGTTTCATTTATTACTCTTCTTTTTTTATCGATTTAAAGAATATCAACAAAACTAAACTAGTGTTATTTCAAATTAAAGATATGTTTTGAGTTCTTTTCGAATACGGTGCTTCATATTTTTATATGCATTTTCTTATTTTTTTTGCTTAGAAAACACATTTTTTAAAAGATTTTTTAGTATCGCCACAGTTAGATATAAAAAATAAATTGAAATAAATTAAAGTTTAAGCATCGGGCTTGATAAATCGATAAGAAATTTAGTCACTTAAATTAAAAAAAAGTTATTTAATTTTCTTAAAATTTATGATTTGTGCAGTGAAATGGAAAAAATAGTGTTAACATAAGTTAAGGATTGAACATTTTATAGCATATTTAATATGTAGTGCGATATTTTTAGCTGATAGAATTTAAAGAAGTGAAATTTATCAAAATTAATGATTTAAGTAGGTACTTAAATTATTAAAAATTCGAATGTAATATAGTAACACGATATTGTAATGGATGATTATTGAACCAGTATTTGGAACTGAAAATTTGAAGCAAGTAATACGTATTTAATAGTGTTGCAATATTTGTGTAAAAACTTAAATTGTATTTAAGATATAATTTTTTGAACAAGGTCGACATTCATCAGGATTTTATTTATTCGTCTTTTAGTAAGGTAGGTCTTGAGCACCTATAAGAGCAGAACGACTAAACTCGAAAAGCGAAGGATCTGTGTAAATCGGTTCACTGGGATCGACATTACTTCGTTGACTTGATTGAGTTTCTTCCGAAGTTCTTCTTTGGGACATTATGTTGCTAATGGCTCTGAAAAAAGAAACGTCTTCATGAGCCTAAGAAAAACAGTTTCCATGTGGGGTATTTTTTTAACTTTTTGTACTTGGCGTGGACCGCTCCATACATTTCTTTAGAAAAGAGACTTAAAAGTAATTGAAAATTACTTTTAATCTAATGTATAAAATCAAGTTCTACTTTAAAGGAAGTGGGTATTATCATATTACTTACATGGAGCGTGCTGCTTTTTGAAAACTTGATCTTAGAAAAGAGTAGTTTATAGATCCTTTGTTAGAAAAATTATCATGTATTTGGTTGTGGTTATTCGACCTTTTCATGTTTTTGTGCTGTAAAGCTTTTAAATGACTGTACTTTCTGTAATAGAAAATATTGCGTCAGTTAATTAGATTTAAATGCAAGATAATATTGACTGAATATTATATTGGCGATATTTACACAATATTGGGCTCAAATGTTGAGCTATTTGAGATGTTACTTGAATACGTAATTATTCATTTTATAAAATTTTTATCATACCTACAAATCAATATCTGCAAAATTAATACAGCAAATAAAACAGCAACGAGAGTTATAATAGCAGCAATAAGAGCAAAATATTCATTCGATGATAGGCAAATTTTTTCTAAAGCATTAATTTGTTGCTCAATTAGAATAGTTTCTTTCTCTTCATCTAAATCATTTCTTGAAGCAAATACCTGCAAGTTTAGAAATCATATTAACCTTATTTTTTTCTATACTATAATTAAACATAAAAACAAAAAAATTAATGCCATGCCAATAAAACATGTCATTTGAACAGTATAAACCCAGCAATAAGCGGGGAATTCAGAAGAATTGAAAATTTTTAACTTTCTACAGAAAATGTTAAATTATCAATTCTTTTGAGTTTCATTTTTGGCCGATTCCTATGTATTTTTTTGACGCTAAGATTTCTTGAAAGCCAATTCCAATCAATTCAGTTTTAATGTTTTTCTACTGTTTCGACCAACAAATTTTTTTGCGCGTAAAATATTAAGATGGTATTGAATTTTTTTCGTCAATTGGTCAATAACGAAATTCAGAAGATGAACTGTTTCGGTCGATAGGTTTCTTTTAATTGTCACGTATAATAATTTGTTCGTACCTCTATCATTTCTCTCACATACTCTTCCTCGCCTTCTTCAATCGACTCGTATGACATATTCTGATTATTTATATCATTTTCTGCTATAGTTAATATTGCAACATTTTCTTCGGTGTCATTTCTGCTGATAATATTTTCGGATTCTAAATCTCTTCGTTTTCTTCCAAAAGATGGTTCGTTTCTTCCAGCTCCACTTCCAGAAGAACAATAGGCCGGTTGGCAGCCATTAGGACAAGTACGAACTGTGGCTTCGAAAACCAAAAAATTTGATTCAGGTATTTTAAATGCATTAAATCGAGCTTCTAAACTGTCTCCATCTCTTAAACGATCCAGACCAGGGAACACGAAGTTATCAACAGGACATCTACAAAATAAAAATAATAATATTCAATTACTCTGTCACAAGTAATAGTGGAGATTTCAAACAATTGTGGCAGTAAGGTAAAGTTAATTTCTATAAATTAATATTATATTCGGTTCAGAAGGGAATTTGTGTGTGAGTGCAATTCAAATTTTATTTTAAGCAGTGTTAGTTTAATATTATGTATAAGTATAATGTATGACGCGCATTTTTTAGATACATTCTATAATTAATTATCTAAGCACATATATTTCTTACCCATATCTGTCTATTAGCTGGACACTCCTTCCAGAATATGGATCTCTGGCTACGACGTTTGTAGCAAAAATATCAGCAGGATAAACAGATCTATTTAATGAAAGAATATGATTGAATTAGTACTATTCTTTCTGCTTGTAATTAATATAAAGACAATTTTTTAATATTAACTCTTAACCACATTGGTGAGTAGTGAGAAGTTTTATTCAAAATTAAAACTACGATAAAATAAGAGACTAACTCAGTTGGGTATCGAAACGCAGGTCCCACCAATTTTTTCGTAATTTTAATTTGGAAAATTAAAATAATATTATGTATAGACATAGGTATGCGGTTTCACTAATTATTCGCAGGTCGGTCCAACACACACATTCACTTTAAGATAATAAATCTAATGTTATAGAATCCGAAAGTATTACCCGTCTTGCGCTTCCAATCTAAAAGTCAGTGGATCACCGACAGCAATTGTTGTGGTCGGTCTGCCTTGATAAAGAATCAGTAAACGAACACGATTATTCAGTGTGTTTTCAGCTGGAAGATATTCGATTGGTATTGGTGCTCCTGATCTCCTAAAAAAATTATTGTTACTAATGTGGCAAAATATTCAGCATTCAATTATTTTTTAAACATGCAGTCCTCTGGGCAAAAAACAAAAAGTATGTTCTAAAAGATTATTTGGTGGACATGAAACGTTCTAAAAACGTTTTAAGAACGTTATTAGACCGAACATGCTTTTTTGACCAGAGGGAGATTACTAAGTAATCTTAGTTATTATTATGTATTAAAATTATAAAGAAAATTGATATGTACCCTGCTCCGATGTAATCAGATGTAACTACAGTTTCGTCTGGGCCTCGGAAGAGACAAGTGAGATTAAATCGTTTGTCTTTTGCTGTTTGCACATAGTCAGAAAATTGTACAACCACGATATTGGTCATTGCGTCTCCATACTAGTATCAAATACATTTTTATTAAATAAATTAGAAATTATTTCTAAAGCTATTATCTTCTTACCCGCTGAGTTCCGCAATCAGGATATCCTTGAGTTCCACTTATTCGTAAGACATTTATTGTCCCTCCACTACCTCGAAAAAAACATCTATCGTAATATCCATAAGTATAAATTCTGCCAGTAAAACCTTCAGGTGTTCTAAGCGTAAATTCCATTCCATCTTCACTACAAGTTTGAGTCACTGCAAATGAAAAAGAATTATTTTTAGCATATAATATATTCCTGAATAACTTCGTATGGCTTACCATCAAGACAATCGTTATCGGATCCTTGTCTACCATTATTTCTCTCGTAAAAATCAAAATCCGTTCCAGAATCATAGTACAGAGGATTATTCATATCCATGTCCCTTGAATCCCTGTCGCTTAGTTCACAATTATCTTGATCACTACCTTGCTCATTGGCCAGCGGCTTAAAATTGAAAGATCTGCATACAAAATGTCTCGTGTCTGCACACTCTCGATCACAGTTCTGTATAGATGGAGCTGAAGTTGAGCCACGAATGAAAGGTTTCCGCACGCGCATCCTGTGCGCTACTCGTCGAAAGTTGGTTTGCTCGTCACACCGTGCGAGTAAGGGAGGTCTGTCGCTTATAGGCCCATTTATGACAAAGGGCTTAGTCTGATAAATACCACCTTCCCCTATATAGCCCCCACCGACTACTCCACCCACTCCACCTTCTCCATAAGCTTCGTTAGATAAGGGCCGTACTGGATTGTAGGCCATGCTTTCAAAGTAAGGTGGACGATCAAAGTGTTCTTTCCCATTCACTCCTGGATGTCTGTTAATCAGGAGTCTTCATAAAGATTGTATATAATTATGCAGATTCATAATATATAATGATTTTATTAGCCATACAGAGAACATTATCTAGTAGTGTTAGTAAATTTAAGAGATAATTAAATAAATTCTATATATGGATATGTTACCGGCAAAACCCGAAGAGCAGGCAATTCGGGAAATACCTGAATTTCCTGGAGATTCATAGGCATTTCGCGAATTGCCTAGGTAATTCAAAATAAAGCCCCTCAATTTATAGAGGGAGGGGCGTTGGGTTTAGAACAGAGATAGTAGTTGAAAGTTGATGAAATATACCTAAATAATCGTTTTATCGTCTAGTTGTCAGAATAATGATAGATTTAAGAAAAGAACTATTCTTTAAATAAATGCATTCAATGCAGTTATTTAATCGATTTAACAAAAATTTGACCGCTTTTTTTGTTTGTTCTTAGTGGCATGTTAATGTTTAACTTGGAAACTCACCTTCCTCTTTTAAAGAACAAGTCTCTATTTGGTAAATCTTCTATAGGATAGCGTCTATTATGTTTTATATATCCAGGCGAATAACGTAAATTCTCTTGATTAGGAAAGTGATCCTGCAGATGTTGAATTTGTGAAGGTGGTAAAGTATTCAAAAATCGACGTCTATATACTGGATATCTACTTACACTTTCAGGGTCATAAGCAGGATAATTGCCAGTGTTGTCTGAATAATAAGTCCCACGCATGGGAATTTTATTTTCATTTATCAACGGTCTATCTGATGGATATCTTTCACGGGGAAAATTATCTAAATTAGGTGGATAACGATGTTTATAAATTCTATTATATTTATCATCAGATAAGTAGTGATCTTTAGCTGGGTATAATTTAAATTCACCAGGATGACGATGACCTTCTGGAAAAGGATACCGTCCTAGAGGTAGTGAATTTGATTCCGGATATCTTTCTGAGAAACGAATATCCTTTTCGATTCCATGAGAAGGTTTGTAATAGTCGTCGACATACCCTAAAATTAATGATAAAAATACTTTAAAACGATTTTCAAATATAATACAGTAAGATGAGGTATTAAAGAATAGTAACATATTCTTTCACAAAATTTAAGTTTCTATTTTAAATTTCCATTGTTATGTTCCAAGTAACCCACGTTTTTAATTTGTGTCTGTCCATAGAACCTCTATTTAATCACAAGAAGAGAAAAGTGTTCGGGGCGAGCGAAAAGTATTAGAGTAAACCCCCCAATGCGCTTCGGTGTTGATGACACATTAGGAGTTCGCTTTATCCCAATACAAAAAACTGGAATGATTGTTATTAGGTATCTTTAGATAAATTAATTCATGTATTTTCCCTCGAAATATCTCTTCTCTTCAAAGATTAATCTTTGTAAAGTGACTTAATAAAAATAAATCGATGAATTATTTTACCTGGGCGTCCGAGAGAATGTCTGTCGTAGTTGGTATCTTGACCTAATGGATCAGGACGATGTGAAGATACATCGGACTCACCAGCCAGATATTGATCTACAAACATTTTGCAAGATATGAAATTAACAAGTATTAGAATATTAATTGATTCTCAATTCTTCAAAATTTTAAAACAGCATTTTAATAAAAAATCTGATTTAGAGCTACATGGTCATTTTGTACTTAATGAAAAGAATATGAGACAAAATTTACTAATAGACACAAGGACGATGTTTAACATTTAGACTGTCTGAGTTAAGTTGCAGTGGGTGATTCACTGTTACTTGTCTTTTTAAAAGATTGTCTTAAAGTACTTACGCATAAGATTTTCATAATAATCATAGTCCGCGTCGAATATTATCCGATGCCTGTCTCTTTGATTAAACATGCTTAGCCGACAAGTATGGAAATGTTCAGAGTAAACTGCGCTTTTACATGGGAAACTTGATTGCCTTAGACATTCTTCCAAGCATTCGCTGAGACTTCTTCCTGTGATTTCTGAATGGAATTCTCCACTCAATCGGGCATTTCTGTACCTTTCGAAAGCAGTGTCTGGACGACGTTCATCATTAAATGACGTTGCTGTTACGCCCTTATCTGGATACTCAGAACCACGTGCTATTTAAAAAGTTGTCATTTCATTATTTTCTACTTATAGATTTGTCTGCACAACTTTGCTTATAATATACGAAGGTGTAGGTACATGTGACACCAGTAAACCTCTTAACAGATGATAATTAATAATGATAATACTTACGATTGTCTAAGCAAACAAGTTCGTAAAAATGTTGGGTCGGACTATTGTTTCCGCCTATATCGTCTCTCTGAGAAATTGAGTCTTCTTCGAAAATAGCACATTGATGAGTTTGTTCATCGTACTCAACACTTCGACAAAAGTATTTTTCTGCTCTTGAGCAAAGAGCTTGGCATTCGTCCAAAGTTAAATTTGCATAAACGTCAAGTTCAAATGGTCCCTTTAAACGCATCTTAACTTCTTTTACAAAAACCATTAAACCATCACAGCGACGATCAGCTGTAAGAAAAATTAATTCATTGGTTCTTAAATTATGGCCTTATTAATGGCATTTATCATGGCCTATTGGGATTCGGTCCATACTCTACTGATGTGTATACTCCTTAAGTGAAGAAAAAACCCCTGCCTCAAATATTCTTTGAAAAAAATAAAAAATGTCGGAGATGCAAGACTTTGAATTTTTCTGTACCATTTTTTTAAAAAATCTGTAACTTTTGTTCTAATAATCCAATTTAAATTTTCAATATTTACAGAAATTTGACACAAAGTAACATAATTAAGAAAAAGAATTTTTGCATTATTTTTGACTTTGAGAATTAAAAATTAACATTTTAAAAATGTGGGGTTTTAATTGTTTTTGTGAATTTGACTTGCAATTCACCAACTTTTATATTTGTATTTTAACAACCAAAGTTGGTTCTCACCAGTAAGACAAGTATTTTCGAGATAATCTGAATTAGGGTCATCTTCCAAATAGTCAGGATAAGAACGTCTTGTGAAGCGACTTAAGGCACAACTTCTTTCTACGGTGTTATATGTTGCTGACCGACAAATAAAGCTGAATTCATTCAGACATCTGAAAATATAAAAAATATTGCATCCTGATTGCAATGAACAAAATCTCATTTTTTATATTAGTTTTGTAGCAGAATTATAAACGTAGATGTTTATAATAAAAAGCCAGATGATGAAAGTGATAGGCAAAACCTTTAAAACTAAGAAAGGTCAACATAAATTTTATGCACAAACCTGTCCTCACATTCTGTTCGATTAGCAGCTGGAACTTCTTTTATTTCCGTAAGCTGTAACTTTAATTTTTTTCGAGGATGCCTTTCAAATATGTAGCGTCGATTCGGACAATCTCTTTCTATTCGATTTGCTAAAACAATCACATAATTTATTCCATTTCAAAAAATATATTATTTAAAAATATTAGTTACAGCCCAGTAAGCAAACAACCATGTCCGTTCCAAAAACGTGCTCAAAACTGTTTTTTGGAACGAACATGGTTTTTTTTGCCCACTGGGAGTATAATAAATTTAAAAATTAAGTTTCAATCTCTACAAATTTATTTTCAAAATTTTCTCCACAATGTTAAATTTAAAAAAAAAGGAGGACAGAATTAATAACTATGAACATTCGAAAAGTCGTTAAAATTCAATAGATATCTTTTTTTAACTAATTTTTTAAAGTAAGCACGTAGCAATTTTTTATGAAATGCCAAACTTACAAAAACCTTTCATGACATGAGCTTGTAATAACTTAAGAATATTATTACTTTCCTTAAGTTTATTATAATGCTCACGCATGGCAGCACACACTTGAACGCGTCTCGTGTACGAAAATCAGTATCTCATTAGCCGGTTTAGATGATTTATCACTCAACTGCGTTAAACAAAATGTTATTTCTCAGACTTCTTACTAAAATTAGTACTCATAAATTCTCAAATTTAGTGTTTCAAACTTTCTCACATTCTCATCCGGTTTATTCTCATGTTTTTACATAAATTCTTGAATCCGTCCCAATAAAAATTTTTGTAATTCACAAATAAATGCATATGGAAGATTCTTTTTCAGTTAAATGCTCAAAGTTATTGAATTGGCAAACAACTCTAAACACACTGCTTCTATTCTTAATCTATTCTTGACTAATTTAAAATTTGTATACATATTCATTGTTTTAAATTAATCTTCATACATAGAAAATTATTTATTCTTGAGTTATAAGAACTGAATTTAAAAGTTATAAATACCTACTAATAATTTTTATTTTATTCACATTAATATTAATTTAAAAACTTGATTGCAACTTATTATGGTTGGCATCCATCCTGATGCCAACCTGAACATATTCCTTAAACCTTTCACTACAAGGCACTGTTTAACTTATATGAAATATTTCCAGAAAAAACTTACATGTCAAACACACTTCTGTGAAATGAACGCTGTTCGGTACCAGCATCAAATTGCCAATCCCGTCGGGCTGCGCTTGCTCTCTAGTGAGATAACAACTGCTGTCTTCGTATTCAGGTGTTCCTCTAAATGACGCTATTCTACTTCCTGGTTGGAAATCAAAACTTGTACAAGCACGCACCAAATTGTTCGTTGCCGTTCTATCTCTTAGGCATAACTCTTGACACTTTTCGAATACTCTAAATGGAGGAGAAGAATCTCGCACCTGTAAAAAAAGCTTTAGTCATTTTATCTTGCAAAATTATATACCTAACATTGTAAAATCTTCAATTTTACTAATTACAAATTTATTTTATCATTCTCACTTTCCAATGATTCCACGATTTTCGAAATAAGACACAATTAAAATTAGGAAGCGCATGATTATTCCCCAAATGTCATTTGCCCAAATTGTCATTTTACCGAATTGTATTTATTCGAACTGTTATTTTCACGAAATGTCACTTTTGGGAATCGCTATTTTTACGAATTGTCACTTCTGCGAAAAGTTATTTTTTCGAATTGTCATTTTTGCGAAAATTGCTATAGTAAACTTGTATGCATATATAGATTTACTACAGCAATTTTCGCAAAAATGACAATTCGAAAAAATAACTTTTCGCAAAAGTGACAATTCGTAAAAATGTCGATTCACAAAAGTGACATTTCGTAAAAATGACAATTCATAAAAATGATATTTCGCAAAAATGACATTTCGTTAAAATAACAGTTCGGATAAATGCAATTCGGTAAAATGACAGTTTGGTCAAATGACATTTGGGGAATAATCATGCGCCTCTAAAATTATTACTCGCATGTGGAACCTTTTATTATTTATGTTATCCCGTTCGAGTCGAAAACTAAGAAGAATTATGAAATAAATTGAATGATTCTGATTGTTGAACTCTTGATGTACCCGAGAAAATATTGGATTGTTTGTTAAATTAACACCACCATTCTTGATGTTAATTTCTTTAATATCACAAATTACATCCTATTCTTGGAAGGTTTCGCCAAACATTTGTAGCAGTGCTCAAATCACTTAATAGTCAATTGAAAGACGAGACCCATATAATTATTTCAACCTACTACAATTATGTCAATTTGGAAATCGGAATAAGACTTGCCATCTTTTTCTTTTGGAGTATCAATTTTTATACTGTACTTGATAATTTTATTGGAGGAGTATTGGCCATCTAACAACTTTTATACATTTAAATTTCTCTTCACTAAATTATCTGTTTTTTTGTCTCACTTGAAAATTTTGAATCATCTCAAAAAAATAATAAGGTTATAATTAATAAGGGAAAGTATACTTTAGAGTTCATTGACAACTAAATGTTTATAACTTTGAAAATAATGCAGGATAACAGAAATTTCTTTTTAGAAGTGTAATACTTTACAGCAAAAATCTTTCTTAAAGAAAAAACATTATTTTTGAAAGATTAATTTACTAACTTACCATGTCATCATCAAAGTCTTGCAACTGATGATCCGGTAACCTTTCATAAACTACTCTTCCTAAGCCGCTGTTGCAGGTGGTTTGAGCTATAATAAAATATTATATTAATTATTATTTGCTCAATATACCTTATAGTTAACATTAAAATGTGTGCAATATCTCATTTTTAAATAAAATGTGCTTGTTTAGTCCTACTCCTTCCTAACTCCAAACTTTTTAATCGATTCTCTCTTTGTGTTTTATTCTTGCGATTTTTAAAAAATCGATAGAATTATATGAAAAAAAATTTAAAAAATCAGTGTTGATTTAAAAAACAAATGTCAGTAGATCTGCTGATAATATCTACAGTTGAGGAAACACTGCCGACTGGTATTAGAGCGTGCTTCCGCGCGCCTGACCTCTTATTGCATTGACAGCGGTTCCACATGTAGGCGAAATCGTCAGTCACACACCCCACCATCGCACTTAACTAACGCAATGCCTTCCCCTTCTCATGTGGAAGGATGGGAAATTTCCGGAAGTAATTTTTTTTGACGGAAATTCTTAGAAAATGAGTCTAAAATATTCTGTATAGTGTTACTTGAAAATAGAAAAATGCATGGTTTACAAAATATTAACCTTTTTTCAGTTACTTATGGTACACTATGTCATGGAAGGTCAATCAAAAAAATAATAAATATTCCATTTTATATTTAAGAAATACCGTTTTAAAAAAAATTTAATTTATATATCGTAAAAATGAAATGTGTCGTGTATCCGGCCTTATTAAAATATTTGTTTAAGTAAAAATTTAAATTTATCTAAATTTATAAAATTTAGTAAAAAATTTTGACAAATTTAAAATAAATGCTAAGAATCGCATGCTTTTCTAAAATAATAATATCCAGAATATTTCAAAGTATTTCCGGAAATTGCTTTCGGAAGTTTTCCAACAATCCTTCTATATGAGTTATGTCGACATACTAGGGAAGCTAAATAGGTGTGCGACCGCGACACATGACCCGACTCACGATTTCGCCTACATGTGGAACCGCTGTGAATGTGATACGCTCAATTATAAGATATATTTTATCCTTTCTGTTTTTGTTAAGGATAAATAAAATTGAAATATCTTCATATATAATTAATTGATCGGAAACTTTAAAAGAATTCGAAATTTAAGTTAAAAAATCATACGAAAACTTTGAAAAATATTCAATTTTCACGCACTGATTTGTAAATAATTATATTGAATATACAGATTTCTTGAATTGGCCATTATTTTAATGTATGGTCTTTCAATTATTATTTCTATATAAGAACTAAATCAAAAAAAGGCGCTTTTCAGTTATAGATTTTTTTTAAAAAAGCTGTTTTAAATCTACTGAGGACCAATTTACAGAGTTCATTAATATGAAATTGAATCAAAGGTATCCAAAACTGATTTTTTGGAGGTCAACAAAATCAATAACTGTAAAAAATTGCACTCATCTAATTGTAATCGGTTGCATTCAAGCTTGGTATGTAGGTACTTTTGGTAATTTTAATTTTAATTTTATAATAAAAATAGTAGAAAATTAATAATTTAAAATATAAAATTAGAAAGCTTAAAAATGTTTAAACTATTAAAAAGATGGAAATTTTGATAATTATTGATTCTATATTCATAAATAAGATATTCTTTAAGTTAAAAAATGAAACATTACCCAAGTGCGAAATGCCAAGACTGCAAATACGGCCCATCATTGGTGCAGTAATGTCTGCCGAGAATTGGCAGTAGTTACTGGGCCATTATTGGTGTTCAAAACGTCCCATTACTGGGCCAATGATGGCGCCGATGGTCAGAATTTCAAATTTTTTAAGACTGGGCCAGCTCTCGGTCCAATAATGGCACATTCATGGCAAAGTTGATCAATCTTCAATGGCAAAAGACAATTGCCAGTGATGTGCCGACCATCGGCCCAGTAATGGCTCAATATTGGCACTTTAATGGCAAAAAATTTGTGTCGTTCATGGCAAATTACAATTACCAGTATTGGGGAGTAGCTTGGCTCAATAACGGCACAATATTGGCAAAGTTGATCAATCTTTAATGGCAAAATTCAATTGCCAGTGATATCACGAAGATCGGCCCATTAATGGTACTTTCATGGCAAACATTTTGTATCTTTGATGGCAAATTATAATTGCCAGTATTGGGGCGTAGCTTGGCCCAATAACGGCACATTCACGGCAAAGTTGATCAATCTTTAATGGTAAAAGACAATCGTCAGTGATGTGACGAAGATCGGCTCATTAATGGCTCATTATTGGCACTTTAATGGCAAAAAATTTGTATCTTTCATGGCAAATTATAATTGCCTGTATTGGGATGTAGCTTGGCTCAATGACGGCACAATATTGGTAAAGTTGATCAATCTTTAATGGCAAAATTCAATTGCCAGTGATGTGACGAAGATCGGTCCATTAATGGCTCATTAGTGGCACTTTAATGGCAAAAATTTTGTATCTATGATGGCAAATTATAATTGCCAATATTGGGACGTAGCTCGGCCCAATAATGGCACAGTATCGGCCAGTGTAGTGTAGCTTATAAGAACCCTTTTGCTTCCTCGACTTCAAGTCAGAGTAGCAGAGTGGTCAGAGTGTTTTAGGCTGTGGTGCGTCAGGTTCAGGTATCGATCCCCGCGAGAGGTAAGAATTTTTCAAATATTTGTAAGTTTGCGTTTAATTTAGGAAAATAAGCCTTATAAATTAATTAGTTAATTGAATAAAAAAAATTTATTTTTATTTTTTTCTAATTTTGTCAACTCTGGGGGAGTAATGGCTGCCAATATTGGGCCATTAATGTCTGCCGAGATCTGGCTGCCGACGTCCAACCGCTGTTAACACCACAAGAGTCGGCGCAAAGTCGGGCCAATATTGTCTGCCAAGTCTCGATGCCAGCTTTGCCAATACTGGGCCAGTGTTGGGCCGCGTTGGTTTTCGCACTTGGGTTATTAACACTTTTAGAAAATTACTAAAAAAAAATTGAAAACAAATTAATACACTCTTAATTGATATTAATGCATAATTTAATTTAATTTAATTTAATTTAATTTTTATTTAAAAATAATGTTTTAAATTAATATTTATTTTTCTTTATCTATATGAATAAAATCAGTCTTTTGTTTTGCCCAAAATTAATTTTTTCTTGCATAATTTATCATTTAAAGTCATTTGAACCATTATGACATCACAGTTTGCGCAAAGCATGTGTTCTAAAACTGTGACGTCATAATGGTTCAAATGCCCTTAAGTAGTACAGATTCCAAAAATACATGTCATAAATAAAGAGTATGTCTGCTATCAGCGATATTTTGTACGAGCATCACTTAAAAACGGCTAGACCGATCAAATTTAAACTTGGCGGACTGTTCGTTAAGTATTAGCGTAACTTGGAAACGTTGCCGCATATGCGATTACAAAAAATTAACTTGAACGAAGGTTATGACACTTTTTTTAAAAAATGCATAAAAAATGCATAGGTATTTTTCAATTTTTGGCTTTTTGATGCAACACCGTCTGTAGCTAGACGATTTAAAAAATTTATGAAATAAATACTATATAGTATTTTTATGAATTTAAAAAGTAGTTTACCTTTGAACTTACAAGAATATGTCAAATTACCTATATCTTAGATCAACTTAAAAAACTGGCATATGTTTGGATAGAAATTATCACATTAAAACATTTAAATTATTTTAGAAATTATGTTAATTTTAATAAAACAAGGCAAACTTAAAAATTTTTCTGACGTTTCCTGGAAATTAATAATTTATTTTTATTTGAGTCTCATTTTTTACAAAATTTTAATAAATTTTATTGGCTTAAAAAGAAACAATGTGAATTAACACAATTTAGAAAATTAAAAGTTCTTATCTTTATAGTATTAAAAATGTATCATTTACACAATTTTCTTATTATAGGGTAAGTTTAATTGGAATTAAATTTAAATTTTATTTTCAAATTTGCATGTAAAAACTTCTTCTCAATTATATTGCAATTTTTATTAATAATTTTAAGAAAAATTGTTTTTGAATATTTTCTCTGATTTTATTTTGATGGAACTGCAATTTATAAATTTATAACTTTGTAATTATTTTACTTAATGCGACTTAATTTTATAACATATTTTTGCCAATCATGCGTGATAAAATGATCGATGAAATTTTTTATGAAATTTATAAAATTTGTAAGATTAGCATTTTGGTGAAGTCAAGTCTCAATTATTATTTAATTTAATTATTACAAAAGTTTTAATGCAATTATCTTGATAAATAACAAAATTCTTCACAGAAATTCAATAATTTTTAGTAATTTTAATAAAATTTTGTACAAAATTCAATTATTTTCATAAATTACAATATTCATCCCAAGAATTCAATTATTTGCAAAAATTTATAAAAATCTTTGCAAAATTTCAATTATTTTCAAAAGTTTTTGCAATTTAATAATTTTAAATATTTACTATTTTAAGAAAATTTATCAACAGATTTAATTATAGAAAAAACTTTTTCATACAATTCTACGGAAAGATTCAATTATTTTTATAAATAGCAAAATTTTTCACCAAAAATTCAATTATTTTTATCGCAGAGTTTCAAATATTTTTAATACAATTTTAAATAAATTCTTTGAAAAATGCAATTATTATTAAAAATTTTATTATAACTTGAGGAAAGAATTCAATTTTAAGAAACATTCAATTATTCAATAAATCAATAAAATTCGACACAATAATTCAAATATTTTCATAAATAACATTTAATTCGTCGCAGAAAGTCAATTATTTTCAAAAATTTTTAAATAATTTTGCAAAAAAATTCAATAAGCTTGATAAACAACAAAATCGCATTTAAATAAAACTATTGATGTTTTGGAATAATTTTACTTTTGAAGAAATTTGTAAATAAATTTAATAGAACATTTTTTTGAATATCTAATAATTTTTAGAGTGAATGAGAATATTCTTTAGGGTCAGGGAAAAAGACAAAGTTGTGTTTGGAAATGAGGGAAAACTCAGGGAAAAATAAAGTTAAATTTTTGTGGCAACCCTGTATGAATAAATTATATTTTTATCTTTATTTAACTAATTTCTATGGTCCCCTAAAAGTCCCCTATTTCCCCTAAAATACTTTTTAGGCACTGTGAAGCCTGGATAATAATAACAAAAGGCGACACCCAAAAGGATTCACGGATAGAACCATTATATTCTTATAAATTTTTCATTGTCGAATACAAATCTGATCTTAAAAAGTGCCCATCACGTTGAGATTTTGAAAGAGGACTCAAAGTCACAAAAAACACTGTTTTATCGTGTTTTTAATCAAATGAAAAAAGTAATTCTGAGTTAGAAGTATCTTCTTATGCTTAAATTATAAAGTTTGAACCTTCATTTAAAAGTATCAAATGGAAAAAACCCTGAATCAATTAAACATTTTCATGTAACATCACTGTTTAATCACTCTATTTGTGCACTTATAGAACGGTATTTATTTAAAAGTTAAAATTTTACAATTTTTGCTTCCTCATGAGGAAGCTTTGCATTCGTGACGATTTTCAATTTTTCAAAAGAAGGTTATATGGACTCATTTTCATCTAGAACATATGTATATTCAATTATGAGCAAATGTCCAGATGTATGTGTGTGTGTATGTCACAAAAATTGTGTACAAATTATCTCAGACAAATTTTGATGGATTGTCCTGAAATTTTGCAGGTTTATTGCAGTCATTAATACCTAAAATCTGACACAAGGATTTTCAAAAATATCTAAAAAAAAAATTTTTATACAATTTTTTTTTATTCAAAAAAAAATTTTTTTTGTATTTTTGTAAATAATTTTTTTATTTGTTAATATTTTCATTAATTATTCACAAAATTACATTCCTGCCAAGAAAACGAATCGATTGATGTTTACAAAGTATATTTTTTATCAAAATTTATAAAATTAATAGAAATTTTTCTTTTTCACAAAAAATTCAAATTTTGTATTTTTTCATAATTTATTTAATATTAATATTTTTAAATGATTATTCTATCATAAAAAAGAAGCAATTTGCATATGAAATAGAGGTGTGTATTTAATCGAACCGAACATTAATCGACTCGACAACAGAAAATTCGAATCATTTCGAATTTCAAAAGTTTGCAAACCGCAATATAATTATATTTAATTTATGAATATTTCTTGCTGCATCAATAAGAAATTTACTTAAAATGAATGTATGCTTTGATTGTTATGTTAAACAAAATTGATAAATGTTTGTATGAATGTGTGTGTATGTTCCCGATTCTATGGGATAAATTTAATTTTATACATATGTTTAGATGGAGTTTGCCAAAATTTTGTAAGTGAATTACGTCACGAATTTATATTTTATATGTTGAGGAAGCTAAATGGTCATGAAATGAACAACTTGTTTTTATTTGATTTTGTTAACTGAATATATGTTGAAGCTTTACTTTAACACGGAAAAACGGTGGTGTATCAGAAGTTCCTACCCATTGCCCCAATATCTTTCATCAGAGCAGGAAAACCATGTTCGTTCCAAAGACGATCTTAAAATCTTTTTGAACGTTTTATGTCCGCCAAAATGTGTTCTAGAACATTATTTAAACATCCCTGTTCTTAAAATGTTTTGGAACATTATTTGGCGGACATGCAACATTCTAAAAATGTTTTAAGAACGTTTTTTAAACAATTATGGTTTTTTGCCCATAGGGTTGGTACAGCAGACGGAGCGATTTTAGGACTAAATGGCTTTCAAGTACCAACATTTTTTAAGAGGTAGAGAGACTCAGGGCCAGTTTCACCAACACCGATTAAAAGTTAATCAATGATTAAATCCTTAACAGACCAATCATTTTTATAAAAATCTCGACTTGATGAATACTCCTCGAAGTTAGGTTCGTATTCAGCGATATGATGAAGAATCTGTAGGAATATTATGATCCTATCATTGAATAAAAAAAGCATTTTTAATCGATTCGTATTGTTTATTACATGTGAACTCCGGTCTCACTTAAAATGGCAGATTTTCAAAAATTAGTATCGTTTTTTGTTAGGTGAGAATGATGTGTTTCTAATTCTGTTGCAGAGGGTTAGTATGGACCATAAAAGGATATTTTTAAATTATTTACTTACCATTAGCAAGCATTTTTAAAATTGTTAGAATGGTGATTGCATGAACCATGTTGAATAGAAAAAACTTATATTTCATCTTGTCATTTGGATTCACAATAAGCTAACAAGTGGTTAGAACACTTAGGAAATTTCAAAATAAGCAATGTAAATACTTAATCCTTTTATACAAACATTTATAATTTTAAAGTATTATAGAGTAAAATTTTATTTAATTAATTTTTAAAATTATTTTTAATTATTAATAATAATAAATTAATTAACTATTTAATTAGTAATAGCATTATCCATAAGATTTTCTCAACAAATAAATCTCGATTGCACGTAGAAAAATGTTTTATATCTAAATATTAATTGTACGGTACGTTATAATTTTATGATATTGTTTATAAATTGAAAACCACACTCTGTTTGAATACCTTAAGAAAAAATATTTACTGCATAATAAATTTGAAAGGACATTTTTGAAAATATTTGCAGTGGGTGAGAACTAAAAATAAATCACATAAAACATATACACTGTAACGTCCACTATGCGAATCACTGACTAACAGAATAATGTAAACTATAACTGAAATTAAAAACAGTTGGGACTGAATGGTACGGTGCAATGCAATGGTGTATTAAATTATGGTGTAGTGTGTGTACTCTTTGTATATTCTATCAACACATCCCTTTGAATTTAGTAACACGACATACAGCGTTAAAATTCACGCTTCAGTAATCTTAATTCATTGGACGTTTGGGATGGGTGAATATTTTTACATGTGCTACATACTATTTCTATGTAGATAGGACAGTTTTTGATCATGCTTTATACAGTTTATCAGATTCCTACTGTAACCAGGTAAACTTTTTGTTTGACCCTGAAATTCATAGAACTTCATATCAACTAATCAATAATAAATACGTTTATGTCCTAAACATTAAAACTAATATGCAGTGTCCACTATAAAGAAGCAATATGATTTTTAAATAATTAATAATAGAAAAGTAGCAGTTGCAAATGTAATAAGAGAAAGAAGGAAAATGAAGTTTCCAAATATTTCACACGCGCAGCACCTAAAAGCGCATCTAAAAATTTATTAAAGATTTATAGGAAAGTTTCGATGCTGTGTGGGTTTATGTATGCAACAACAATTTCATCAAGTTTCTTGCCCTTCAATGTTTTACAAGAAAAGAAATATTTATTCTTTCAAGTGGACAAAACGTTTTCTTACTTGCATGAATAACAAAAGCATGATTAACACCATTTATTTTATGTTTAAAAATGATTCCACGTGAATTTCACCTATATATTGGTTAATGCATCTTTATAATGCAATCATTTTTATTTGTTACATATAATAAATCTCGTGCCGTAAAGCTCCTTGGCTTGTGATAATCGAAATTGGATGAATAAATCAGTTTTAGATTGCCTACTATCAATTACTTTTTGGTAGAAGAAATTCATAAGAACGAATTTAAAAAGTTTTCTGAATAAATTTTAATGGGTACTCCTAATAATTTTATTAATGGGACATTCCACGTCAACACGGACAGAGCTCCAAACAAAAATTGCTTTGATGGATTTAAACGTTCTAGGGCTTAAAAGATTTCTACGTTCATGTACTTTAAGATGCCGATGGGCGTTTTTTGTAAAATTCCATTTCCGATGCCAATAGAACTGTCAAAAGTCAAAAGGTCCAAAAATCTCAAAATACTTTTATGAATTAAAAGCAAAAAACGAGGTAAATTATTCTGTAACTCATTCTTTATCAGTTTTTAGGGTTCCCGAATATAAATCTAAAGTTTTTTTTTTAAATCCAAAATGGCGAATTCAATATGTCGGACAAAATTCAAATTTGATCAGATACGATTAAAACTTGTTACTCGGGGGTTTTTAGGGTCGCTGATTACGAATCTGAAGTCACTTTTTAAAAATTCAAAATGGCGGATCCAATATAACGGAAAAAATGTTCAAATTTGATCCGATTCCCTTAGAACGTGTTACTCGGGGGCTTTTGGGGTCGCAGATTATGAATATGAAGTTACTTTGTAGAAATTCAAAATGGCGGATCAAATTTTTTAATTTGATCAGATTTAATTAAAAAGTGTTACTCGGTGGTTTTTAGCGTATCTGATTATGAATTTAAAGTCTTAAACACAAAGTAACTTCATATTCATAATCTGCGACCCCAAAAGTCCCCGAGTAATACGTTTTAAGGGAATCGGATCAAATTTGAAAATTTTTTCCGTTATATTGGATCCGCCATTTTGAATTTTTAAAAAGTGACTTCAGATTCGTAATCGTAATTAATGAAAAGAATAATTATGTGATAATAAAATAGGTTTGTTATATGAACTGTATAATAATTTTTGTTTTGTTGGATTGGATGAATTAGAAAATAATTTATTAATCTGTTCAAACTATTTGTTTGACATAAATCAATTCATAATATAAATTTGTTTCTTTTTATTACCAAATGGAGAAACGCAATTACAATTTAATTACCTAATCCTATTTACAAGTAAACTTGAATCCATAATATGAAGGGAATTAAAAATGATAAAAAATAATCCATGTGGAAAGATTTCCGGAAGTGACTTCCGGAATATTTTCGGAACTTTTCCGGAAGTCGTGTACTTATTTTCAAATGTATACTCGGTAATAAGGCTATAGAATAGAAAAGAATTAAAATTTTTTCATAATCTCTGAAATTTGACATTTTTTTAATTCTATGAATAGGTACATATATGAGTAAAAATTACGTCATATTATCAAAATTGAAAACTATAATAATTAAATATATATATAAATAAATAACAAAGAAAGAATTTTAATTTTTGTGTTTTATTTTTTCTTAGATATAAAAGAAATCGATATTTGAAATAAATTCGATATATTTTAATATACTATTTTATAATTTAGAAAAAAGTGTTTTTTTAAAGCACGTTAAAAACTATACTAATTTTTGTAGTGTAGTTATACCTGCCGTGCATTTATCGAATTGCAGGAATAAGGTACTAGAGGAACTGATGAGGGGAATGGAAGAATTCACATATACACGTAGGTACATCTATACCCACGGAATATACATTAGCGAATATGCATGTCATGTAGCTTATACATACATAAAAAAGGCCATACAGCAAAAGTAACTGCATATCCCAAGCTGTAGGTTTTCAAAATGAATGTTCTTTTATTTTCAAACCCATTTTGGGCAGAGGAGGGTGTCTGTTTTACAGAGAATGCCCCATATCCTAATTGAATACGTATATCTATATATATAAAATCAGACTTTTGTCTGTACATTGCTCAGAACATTAAATTTCACACATAATTATTCGTTTTGAGTATCAAGGATTCCAAATATACCAATAAAAAATTTCGCGTATGTATGTATGTATGTGGGCAATTCCACGTGAGATTTCAGTTGACCTCTTAAAATCGGCCAAAAATATTTTTTTTCTATTCTGTATTGAAAAAAAAACAGATACGTATTTTTTTATAATTTTTTTGGAGGCCAAATTTTTGAGTTACAAATTTTCAAAATTTTCGCTTTTTCAATGTAGGTATATTTTTAATGTCAGATAACTAAAAAAATATTGCTTCTTTTCATTTTTTGACAAGAAAAAAAAAGTTTTGTTTTTCTCTCTACTTTTGAATAATCATAACAAAAAAAATTTTTTTTCATTTTTTATTAAAAAAATAAAAAAATTTTATAAACAAATTAATTTTTTTTAACTTTGGGTATGATAAATTTTTAATTTTCTTTTTTTAAAACATACCTGGAAATGATAAGAAGGTTTTGCAAAAAGTTTCAGAGTGGGCCTGACAAGTTTGATGGGTCCAAAAAAGTAATTAATCTGTCCGTGCAGGTCGCACGCACGTGGCACAATGGAATTTTTTTACAATTTATTATTAAAAATTGTCTAGAGCCTACAAATTTTATCGGATTTTGATTATTATTGAATTTTTAGGCTCTAAACAATTTTTAATAATAAATTATAAAAAAAATCCCATTGTGCCATGTGCGTGCGACCTGCATGGAGAGCTTAATTATTTTTTTGGACCCATCAAACTTGTCAGGCCCACTCTGAAACTTTTTGCAAAACCTTCTTATCATTTCCAGGTATGTTTTAAAAAAAGAAAATTAAAAATTTATCATACCCAAAGTTAAAAAAAATTAATTTGTTTATAAAATTTTTTTATTTTTTTAATAAAAAATGAAAAAAAATTTTTTTTGTTATGATTATTCAAAAGTAGAGAGAAAAACAAAACTTTTTTTCTCTTGTCAACAAATGAAAAGAAGCAATATTTTTTTAGTTATCTGACATTAAAAATATACCTACATTGAAAAAGCGAAAATTTTGAAAATTTGTAACTCAAAAATTTGGCCTCCAAAAAAATAATAAAAAAATACGTGTCTGTTTTTTTTCAATACAGAATAGAAAAAAAATATTTTTGGCCGATTTTAAGAGGTCGACTGAAATCTCACGTGGAATTGCCCATGTATGTATGTGTGTGTATGTATGTATGTCACAGAATTTTTGTTCGCGCATCACTTAAAAACGGCTGAACCGTTTGCAACCAAATTTGGCAGAATGTTAGACCTTCGGCCAAGGAAGGTTTATAAATTTACAGATTTGAAAAATATTAATTAGAACGGAAGATATTCAATTTTTTCAAATAATTAAAAAATCAAAATTTTCAAAATTTACATTGTTTTAAAAAATGCTTTCAAACTTTCTATAATTGAGTATAACATGTTATTTAGTCACATTTTAGAATAGTTTTGCCAAAAATAATGTCCTATTACTAAGATGCAATTATAAAAATGCACTGGAATCTAGATCGGCGAGCTCGGGATCGTTGAGACTCTGTTTACATAGTTTGTTGGCGAGGAAAGGTGGAGGGCTAGCGGGGACTTTCAAATTTCGATCAATGCCGTGCCTAATTGTAGAAGAAAAAGGTTCTCAGTGCCCGATGCTATTTATTTTATTTGATAACTTCATCATTATTTACTTTTTTTCTTTTTAATATAAATACATTTTATTTTTGTATAATATTTTATAATATTTTGTTACTTATATTAATTTTCTAACATGAATTATTTTTTAAAAGAATGGTGCAAACAAAAAATACTTCGTACGGCCCTGTTTGTGTTGCTTCTCAGTCTCAACTAATCCGCTAGATCGGTGAGAAGCCATCCCCGATTAGTCTCACCGATCTACACCGAAAAAAATCTCGATGGTATTATTAACTATGACTCTATAGTTAATCTTAATCTAGTAAAAGTAATAAGGATTCCTAATCATTATGGTTAGGATCGCTAGGTTGATTCAACAAATTCAAGCCTGGCAAAAACAACCCTGCAAATCCTAGTCAAATTGACTAGGATTTTAGTAATTTTGCTTATTTCCATAATGCGCACGCGTCTGCTTCTGTTCTGACAGTGTTTACCTCTATATCTTTCGCGTCATTTATCGTGATTTCGTAAAACGATTTTTTATCATTACTCGCGTCTATTTTTTGTAGGGGCCCTGGTTAAAAAGCCGGACAGATTTCGGACTAATCCGAAATTTGTCCGAAACAATGCGGTTTATGGTCAGGTTTTTGTCACCCGCAATTAGTCCGGAAAAATCCGAATTCTATACGGTTTGTGAACAACTAGTGAAACCGGAGTTGGTCCGATAAAGTCCGAAATTAATCAGTTATTTTAACTAGTGAATTCGGAATTAGTCCGAAACAATCAAAAGTTAGTCCGGACAATTTAGTGAATGTTAATAGAAAAATAATTATACAAGTTACACATATTAATTATTATTACTTCATGGTACATTCAACATATTTTTCGATTTACCTATCGCAATTTTATTTACATTAACTTAAAATTTCTAACGCTTTTGGGGATTCGAACCTACACCTATCTAACATTATATCGCACCGAAATCGAATACACTAACCACTATACCACGCTCGCATGGAAGTTCAAATTCATAATAGAATTTATGAAGTGCCACGAAAAGAAATGACAAGAAACTAACACATGAGTGTTAATTTTAATATTGAAACAAGATAACTAATAATACCTACTAGTAAATTTGTAAAAACAAACTGACTGCAGAATTAAATATTTTATTTACCGTAACTAAATACCCTGAATAAAAAGTGGAACCGATTTCAGACTAATCCGGAATTTTTCCGCAACAATGCGGTTTATTGCGGAGTTTTTTTCACCATATGAATTAAAATTGAAATCAATACCGTTTTTTATAACTATTGAATACGTAAATAGTCCGGTTTAGTCTGCAGTTAGTCAGATCATATGCAACTAGTAAACGCAGAATAATCCGGTTGGTTTAACCAGTGAATCCGCAGCTAATCCGAAACAGTCTGCTTATGGACAGGTTTTTATCTCTCGGAATTTGTCCGGATAAATTCAAACTCAATGCGGTTTGTGTATAACCAGTGAATCCGGAATTAGTCCGATCTAGTCCGAAGTTAGTCTGATAATACGCAACTTGCAAATGTGAAATTATTACATCCGGAATTAATCTGGTTTTGGTCAGGTTTTTGTCACACGAAATTATAATTATAGTTTGAATTTATCTGCATTTAATACCAATTGTTTTAAATATACAAATTCAATATTATACCAAAATCATTTCTGATTAAGTCTTTGAATTGGATTAAATATGAATTGTTTTGAACTGTCTGTGGATTGTACATATTTAAAAATTCTTGTAATAATAAGACTTATTTTCGGACTGGGGTGTTTTGATCGAATTCTTTACATACAGATTTCGGATTGTTCCATACTTGTTTCGAATTAAATCTTTTAACTGGATTAAATTCGGATTATTGCGGACTGAATTCCTATTCTTTACATATTGATTTCGGATTATTTCGTATTTGTTTCGGATTATACTTTTTAGTTGGATTAAATCTTGATTGTTGCAGACAATTTTCGGATTCTTAGCATACAGATTTTGGATTAAACTCGGATTGTTGCGGACTGATTCCGTATTCTTTACATACTGATATCGGATAATTCCGTACTTATTTTAGAAGAATTCTTCACCGGTCATAAATTTGGATTGTTGCGGACTAATTACGGACTGAATTCGTAGACATTCAGGATTACTCCGGAGTGTTTTTGGATTCAGGTTTTCGTTCGGATTGATATCGGACTACCGCGGATCATTTTCGGACCTTTTTCGTACAATTTTCGGACTAATCCGTACTAATCTGTCCGTATTTAATCCGGAATTAGTCCAAAATTTTTACCAGGGGGAGAGTCTCCAGTTGTGAGACACCTCCAGTTGTGAGACAGTCAATTTTTTTTAACATGCAATATTAAAAAGACGATTGGTTTATATAAAAACATTTCTTTTTATATGAGCCAACTTTTTCGTGTACGCCGAAGCGGATATATAAACTGTTTTTGTTAAATACCAACACTGTGTGTAATAATCGACTAAAAAGCGTTTTTTCAATAAATGCAAAGTACTTTTTTCCCAGTTAATTAATTGGAAAAGGTAAATGTAATGCATTTTCTTTTAGTGTTTTCCTTATATTTTGTGATGCAATATTGCATTGTTCCAATCTACGGTTGAAAATAATTTAACTTTCCTTTTTCAAAATAGCGCCAATTTCTGGGTGTGAGACACAGCATATTACCAGTTGTGAGACGGTGTCAACACCCATCCAGGGCGTAATAGTTACCGCTAGACGTCGCTATAAGCTACTGTTCTTGTTGCGTTTAAGATGTTTCGAATCTAGGGCTCAGACGCCCCGAGTCTGTCAAACATTGTTCCCGCATGTGAGAGAACAACTCGTGACCGAAACTAAAAGTTGTAAGTAATCCCGCTTCGGGACGTTCCACGTTTTTTATCGGGGCTTGAGACGTCCCGATCGAGGGTTCACATAAGAACATTCAAAATTATCACTCAAGCCTCGCACGGGACGTATTAGTTCCCGGACTTCTCTCAGTGTACTATTTAAATGCTGTTTTGATTTTTTTCTAGTATTTTTGGGCATGTCAAGTGGAAAAAAGTCAATTGATTCAGAAGAAATCAATTTTAATGCTCTTGTTGAAGCTATTAAATTGTGTTTATTTGGTAGTCATATTTTGGCGAATAAATATTATTATTTAGTATATAATAATATATATTATTAATATATTTAATTATTTCTACTAAACATAACGTTTAATGTCAAACTTATTAAATTTTAGCAATTTTTAATGAGTGTCTTACACCCGGCAAGAAGAGGTTGATTAAAATAGATTAAAATATATACAAATATCGCTAAATTCTGAATCATTTCAATGCCAAACTTATGTCATTTTTGAACTCCCATGTTTTAATTCATTTAAAGATAATTCATCTGCACACATTTATATTCTATTTAATTCGGTATACATTTTACTTCTTATTGGGTAATTAGAATTGAAAACAATTTTATTCTGTTTAATATCATAAAATTTGTAATCATTAGAATTCCATTTATGACTTAAATATTGCTGACACTTTAATTCGTTTTAATGAAAAGGTAATAAAATGCATTAAAATGACTGCATATATGGTCAAAATTCAATATTATGCTTTTAATGCCAAACCAATGTCATTTTTGAAATTTTGTGTAAACATTTTAATCTATTTTAATCAACCTCTTCTTACCGGGCAACTGGAGACATTTTTTTTTTTTTGAAAAAAGCGATGTGCTCGGAAAATGTATCGTAAAATTTTTTGAGTTCATCGAAACACTATACTTTCTTTTAATAAAAGTTGCGTATTTCTGTTACCTTTCGAACGGTGTATTTTATTTACAATTTCGTTTACCCGTTTACAATTTACGGGTCAAAAATAAAACCCGTCTCACAACTGGAGACTCTCCCTTACATAATTATATTATATTATTATTATATTAGTCAATTCTTTCAGACTTTTTTGGTTAGGTTTCAATATAAATCGTCGAAATTTTTAGGCACGTGGTGACAACATTTTTACTATTTTAATCGCGCAGTGTGTTTGAAAATTTACCTTTGCAATAATTTGTGTATTTAAATTTATTTTCATTTGAATGGCATAAATAATTAAAAATAAATAGTTTTTGACAAGTGTATAAAATTGTGTACTCGAAATGTGTAAAACATCATCTGGTTAAGCAGTATTGTATTTTGACTCGAAAATCTAGTGTCTATTAAAAAATTAAAATACCAAGTCGTGTTTAGTGTAGTGGTTATCGTTCCGGGTTTCAAAGTGCGTATTCGTTAGGTTCAGGTGTTCGCGTCCCCCTGCGTCAAATATTCATTTCATAAGTTTTAATTAATTCCAAGGTATATAAATGCAAAGTAAAATATAAATATGTTTAATAAAATAATTAATTATTTTTTTTAATTATACAGTGGAACCTCGATTATCCGAACTAACCTAGGTAAGGCCAGGTTCGGATAATCGAAAGTTCGGATAATAGAGGTTTTAATGATTTTCATAATTAAAGTAAAAAAATTGGACAGTTGAACTATATATATATTTAATTTAATACATTTTTTAAAGATATATAAGTATATTGTATATGTGAATATATATTAATTTATAATAATAAATTAATAAAACAGAGAATTCATGATTTTTTAAGATTTTTTTGACATAAATTTCGTTATTTTGCTTTGAAAGATGCTAAAAATGTCCCGCGACAATAGGAATGATAAAAAAAATAGAGAAAATAAATGTTAAGATTCGGAAGGCCAAGAAAAAGTCCGGATAACAGAAGTTCGGATAAAATGATTTTTGGTTCGGATAATAGAGGGTTCGGATAACAGAGGTTCGGATAATCGAGGTTCCACTGTATTTACTTTTTCTCTTTTATTGGATAATAGGAATTTGATTAAGAATTTCAAATAATTATGATACACAGTGTAAATCTAATATAATTATCCTAGTCAATTTGACTATTTTTTCTGATTACATCGACTAATTTTCCTGGTCACTTTAACTATGCTTGAATCTTATTACTTTGACCAGGATTCTATAGTTGGCTCCTCTCGTAACTAGGAAACCTAGTCAATTCCTGGTTTACGGGTCCTAGGCATTTTTTTCGGTGTAATATTTATGTAAACAGACCCGAGTCAAAATTTAGGCCCTACTTTCAGCTTAAACATATATAGATTTTATTTAGGTTTTAGCAGTCGTAACGTAGGGTCTAATTGCGACACAATTATTTCGAAATAGACTCTACTTTGACTCCAAAAGCTGGTGTAAATTTAGGATTAATTTTTAATACCTACATTAATTGTATAGTACTACAAACGCATAAAGTACTACAAGTTGACAAATACTGTTCCTGAATAACAAATTTGATAGAAAACAGTCTGTCACTGATTAAAATAGTAATATTTTCCTAACGAAATAGTTAATGTTAACTTATTATTAGTTTTTCACAGTAAACTTTAATTTCCGGTAAACACCCTTTCAAATGTATTAGCAGAAACTAAAACCCGTCGAAAACGGGTCCGACAGCTAGTAATACATAATATTATAATTATAATATATTTAATAATTAATACACTGTAAAAAATTTAGGGAGTTAACGGACTCGGGAGTTGGGAGTGAAATTTTTCGAGTTAAAAATCAACTCCAAAAGAGAGTTAATTTCTAACTCCCTTCATTCAACACCCGCGCGAGTTATTTTTTCTATGGGGAGTTAGCATTTGGGTGTGAAATTTTAACTCTCTTTATTTAACTCCCCCGGCATTAACTCCCCAATGGGTGCGACTTTTATAGACCCCCCGGGGGAGTTAAAATTTAACTCCCTTTTTTTACAGTGTATAATTAGAATATAGGGGAGACTGGGGCGAATGGTAAAACTGTGAAAACAGTTTAAAATCATTATCTTTCGAACGGAAATAGTCAGAGCATTGCAATTTTAATTATAGAAGGGTGTTATCACTCTAAGTAAATGTCCGGAGTTAAGTGACATTCTGTTCATTTTTGTGATGTCCATATTTAAGGTTTGTTTTCACCCTACTTTTGAAAATTTTTTCATAAAAGAAAATATCAACTTTTAAGTATATTTTTTGAATTTATTCTCATCGCGATTTTTTTAGGTCCTTATTGGGGTCCCCTGAAGAGATATCTAAAGATATTTGCTTAATATCTTTAGTCAGATTTTTTTATATTTATTGTTAAAGCCAAAAACGCACCCTGGGGCGAAAAGTTAAATGTATTTTTACGTGTTGTTAAAAATTTTTTTGGGTTTATTTGTTTAAAAATGATTTATTTGACATTAGGCAAGTACTCTGTCAAAAAACAAAACCGTTCACGTAAAGTAAACCAAAATTTTTTTTTGAATTTCAATTTATTAACTTTATAACTGTTCTAAAGCTTTTGTTAAATAAACACAGATCTTTTATTAACTAAATTACTTGTTTGTTTTAGTAGGTTTAGAAATAGAATTTAACATTTAGCCCCAGCAAAAAAACAAAATTTTCAAAAAAGGGCAAAACATGTATTTTATGCGAAAATATCAGAAACTTTTTTATTGAAAGTTGTAGAGGACAAGTTGCCCTACAATATTGATATATAAATATTTGCATCTAAGCGAATTATATTGTCTAAAAAATCATTTATGCAAAATTTAACCTTTCGCCCCAGTCTCCCCTAGTAATATTTAAAATGATTCCCTCAAAAATTTGTCTGAATTTGTCTAGGGGTAAACGGTATATAGTGAGTGCCATTTTAAAGGGTCATGTGTGCTATAAATGGGGCATTCTACGCGAAACCGACAACCTGACCCGTGCAGAAACATTTCCTTTTTACAGAAGTAATAAATTTTTATATTTTTTATTCAAATAAACCTTTCAATTCTTTAAAATGTCAAAGCTTCAACTATTATTAATAATATTGTTTAATCATTGACGAGAATTTACCTCAAATTTTAAAATAACTTACACGCATGAAAACTTGGTTAGTTGAAATAGGGACACATAGCTTACAAGTTTGCTTTGCTGTGATATCAAAAAGGGTCACTATATGACAACGAACTCACTCAAATTTTTATTAAAGTTGGTTGTCAGCGAAGTAGACCGCTGCCATTGTAATCTTCTTAGTTGTAATATAATTTTTTAAATTATTTTTCGCCCGGACACTAAATACATGATTTTGTGAAAGCTTTTTGCGCCTTGAAATTTTAAGGGGGGTTCTGATTGCGGGAGTCCAAAAAATTTATTTCTTTTTTATTGTATTTTTTGAAAGCTGTATATATGTAGAATATGTGCGTATAGCGATTTTTTTATCCAAAGAATATTTTCGTTTTTATAGAGTCTTGAACTCACCGGCGTCCCGAGCACTGAGTAACAAATGTCAGACAAATCGAATCGATTTTTAAAAATTTTGCAAATCTGACCTCAGAATCGTAAACAGCGACCCTAAAAACCTATAGATATTTATCATATACGCAAATTGAACAAAGAATTGTAAAGAATACAATTATTACACAAAAATGTTTCTTAAACTTTAAACGCGTTTTTCTCGAAACCAGATTTTTCAAACTCGTGGGCATCGTAGCGTCTAAACTATTTAATCAATCAACTTCGGGTTTGCGGCTAATTAAAGGTAACTAAATTCTACTGGGGTTATACCTATAATATATGATAAAATTGTTAACAATAGAGATTTTTTACAAGAAGTCAAACATGAAAAATTAATGCAAAAGCGCAGTTTTTTTATAAAGTGTCCGGCATTTTGTCATTTGTTTAACTTTTTAACTATTTTATAAGTATAACCTATTCTTTATAATGTCATCTTTATAGAAAATTTTGAGTTTTTGTTTTAAACTAAAAATTGCGCAGTGTATGAATGCCCACCGTTTTTCCTATTAAAAAAAACATCGTTTTCTAGATGCGCCATATTGGTTTAGAAATTTAAGTAGTTCGCTTAATTAATATATAAAATATACTTTACTCAATATTTTAATGTTGATAAATTTTTAAAAAACCCTTTCCTTACAAGGGGATAGCCTAGGGCCTCCTGTCAAGTAAATCCGGCCTTGAGGTCCTGAACTTAATTTAAAAAGTTATATTGACTACCGAAAAGTAGTAAAAAAGAACTAATAATGTAATTGGTGTGATCAGATTTTGTAGTTGTTCTTGTAATTTAATTACTTTTTTTAGTCATCTGAACTATTATTCTTTAACTACATCAAAAGTAGTAAAACCAATTACACAGAAATTGTTCGCAAAACTAAACAACTTTTTGTAAACCCTGTAAGTGAAAAATGTAATAAAAGTTTATAACATAAAAATTATTAAGACTTTAAATTGGTTTCAAAAATATTGCGTAGTCACACATAAAAGAAGAGAGAAGGTGACAAAAAGAGGAAGGATGTTGGATTTTGTGTTACGTCACAATTGTATAAACAGTTCCTTAGCCAACCATAGAGATGTAAGAATAGAGATCAGAGAAGAATATAAGTAGATTCCATGACGTTTCTATGCAGTCAACTCCAGCGATGGCAGATTGCTCAAAATTCAAATATTATTTCTATATATTTTAACAGTAACTCTTTTTAAATGACCGTGCGTTATGTAAAACAACGTATTTTTTAATAAATATTTCACAACCTCGAATTTTATTAAAAACCGATTTTAATAGTATTTTTTATTTATAAATAATATAGTGGTAAGAGAATCCGGAAACAGAAAACGCGAATTGCAAATATCTAAGTAAATAGCATATTCAAATTAGAGAAAAGTCATCTTTTAATTGACTGTTGGGTATACCTATTTTAAACAACAAAATTGTTTCTTATAATAAACAAATGTTTTATCCAAAATGTGAACATATGTTATTCTTGCAATTCTCTTATCAATTTTTTAAAAATAATATCAAACACAAGTTCCTATGCGAATGAAAAAATAAATCAATAACAAAAGTTTACAAATGTTTGCGAAATTGATTTTCGTTACTGTTCTCAGCAGCTTTTTAATTAATTTCTATGCGTGAATAAATAAAAATGTGTTTCTCAAAGAGTTATTAATTAGAAATTAGATATTTTTATCTTCATCTGAATTGAAAACCTAAATTAAGTGGATGTTTCTGTGCGCCCGCGCAAAGACTCACCGTTGCTTTTATACAGGCTCTTATCGACATTCAAACAATCGCATGCCTCTTTACACTAGTTCTTTGCGAGTAGTTGACAGAAACAGTTCCTTTTCAAAATTTTTCAATTCTTTAAATGCATTAGAGAGGGCATTCAATAATTAAATGGACTCAATTATAATGATGGAAATTTAATAAATTCAACAATTAAATGGAACTTTCATTATTCTCAATAATTTTAAAAATTAGAGTAATCATGTAGTTTATAACGTCTTCGAGTATTGTTTTAAAGTTACGAATTAATATCAACAACTTAAAAACGTTACTATTAAAATTAAACGTTTGCAAAGTGATGACTTTAAAATAATTAGAGTACTAATTTTAATCAATGGAGTTTAAATTAGCGGTGTTTATAGAGAATAATAATTATTAAAATGTATACAAAAATGAAAATAATAGCAATGAGTAGAAACAAATTTGGTATTCTTATTTTACTGTTCAGTATTGTAATGCAATTATGTTGTCAAGAAATGAAGCATTTACCCTGTCCCACGGCACTAACAAAACGTCTCTCCAATTACACCATATTAACCAACAAAACTCTGATCGATGGACACGCATCTTACTTACCAGATTTTTATTGGGTTGACCATGAAAGTAACAATACTTATGGATGTATGTGCGATTATTTATCGAAAGCCTGTATCAGAAAATGTTGTCAAGTTGGAAAAGTGTTGCAAGGAAGTTCATGTGTTGATTTTAAAACTATTAATGGTTCGTTACCTTCGTTGAGACTTGATAATCAAAAGTTAGTTCCTGACTTGTGGGAGACTGGTAGTTTCGAAGAAGCTTTTCACATAGTAGAAAGTATGGTTGTGTGTCCAAGTGGATTGACGAGAATAATCCTCAATCCAGAGTATCCTGAAGATATGTTTCTCCTCTTCAGGAATGGTACACTTGAAAGGGGGTCGGGAGAGTATTATTTACCTTCTGATTACTGCTTGGACTGGACGGATTATGTATACAACTTCTCAGCCGTGCTTTGTGAAGACGACTATAAAACTGTTGCCGAAAATACTCATCCAATTGGCATGATTATTTCTGTCTTGTTTTTGCTAATTACTTTCATGGTGTATGCAATAGTGCCAGAGCTTCATAATTTACATGGAAAGACATTAATGTGTCATATGGCTAGTCTCATTGCAGCGTATACTGGCTTAGTTATTCACAAGTTTGACTTTGAGTATCTATCGCATCACAGTGTCTGCCTTTTCCTAGGTGAGTACCTACTTTTTCTTCATTTTTTATTTTACGAAAGGAATTCTCAGTATAAAACTTTTTTTTCGTATCAGTTTTTGGAGGCAAAGATTTGTAAAAAGATATGGTGTTCTTATCTTGTAAAAACCACTAACCAGCATAGGTTCATATCAATATTCCTCTTTATTTACCTGTTGGTCTAACATAAGAAAAAAACACACGTGCACCTCAAAAATCTGAATCCAAGTAAAATAAACGCTAAAGAATTCTTTTAAATTAATTTAAAGCGCAAAAATATCAACCTTACAGGTGGCGTTACATTCTATATGCGTTTTTGCATTAGTTGATTTTATGCTGCATAATGGTACTGTGGAATGAAAATAAAATTTTTAAATTCAAGTAAAATAAAGAAAAACTTATGCCATACTTAACATAAATTTTAAAAATATATGATTGTTGAAAAAAATAGGAATTATGAAAATTTTATTTTCTTAGTTTCAATTTTTTAATCATATTTAATAAATATAGCATATTAGTAATGTTTGGTGCTGCATACATAAACTTCGACCTTTTACAGGATTCTTGTACTATGGATGACCGTCTGCGTCTGTAGCGTAGTAGTTAGTGACTGCTTTAGATTAAAGTGCATAGTTCATCGGTTCGATCCTCTTTGCGTTAGAATTTATTTCTCATCCAATGTATATATGTTTTAAATATGATTGTACGCCCAAAAAAATATTTCTTTAAAATAAAGAAATTCTTTCATTTCTTCACATTTTTCGCCACCGTTGAAGTTTCTGCGATTACGCGTAGACTGATTCAAATATTGAAGATTTTTTTAAACTAAATAAGAAATATTTTTTAGCCCTCATTGATTTAGTTTTCGGTTAACTTTAACTGACAGATAGCCATAAGAAATGACATGCGATAAATTTATCAGACAGACATTTATCTATAGAGGTGGATCAAGTGGGATTTAGTCAACGAAACAAGAATAATGAATAATTTCTTTAAATCAAAGAAATTTTTCTTTGACCCGAAATAATACAGAAAATGTCTAAATCGGTAGGAAATTTTCTTACGAATAAGAAAAACACAATTTCAATGACACAAATTTCTTTAAAAATATTTAAGAATTAACAATGAAATAACAAATTTTTTTTCAAAATATCAATATTTTTATAAAAAAAATTATATTTTCAAATTTTATAGGTTTTTGAAAAACTAAAAGGTGAATTTTAAAATAATAGTAATAAAATAAAAAATATATAAATAAATAATAATAAAAAACCGCTACCAAGTTGTATTCTTTTTATAATTTTGGTGCTCATTTCATGAACACTTTACTTCCTCATAGAGATAAAAATAATAGAAATATATGAATAACTTTTTATAAATATAGTAAAAGTGATTGAATTTTGAGTCAATCAATGTATTTTTAAATACCCTACAAGATAGTTACAATAATTTAATAGTTAAACAAAAATTTTCAAACAAAAAAGTTGAGAAAATGTCATTTTTCACAATTTTTGGTTTTTAAAATACCAATAATTTCGAAATTTATTATCGAAGTAGGTTCAAAAATAGGTCAATCGAAGCGTTTTTTAATGCTCTACAAGTCGGTAACGATAATTTTAAGATTACTTCTACATTTTTCAACAAAATTTTCAAAAAAGTCTTATTTTCCAAAATTTTGAATTTTTAAAAGTTTAATATCTCTGGTTAATATGGACGAAAAATGTTCAATTAGGGCTCAAAAGATGCGTCTAAAAAAACTCGACAAAATCATGGAAAAACATTTATAGGTGTCCTAACATTTTTTTAAAGTTATGGGCAAAAAACGTTTTTTTGCAAAATTAAAAATCCAAAAAAAATTTAGTTAAACTTTATTAATCTATCCCAAAGTACTCTCATTTTATGTCCGCAGGTGAGATCTACAATTTAAAAAAAATTCAACCCAAAAGCTCTTCATAATTTCGAGATATTTATGAAAATGTGATGTTTACACACACACACACACACACATACGGAATGACATTTTTTAAAAAGGTCATTTTTGAACTCCTGAGGTCAAATAACATAAAGATTTGTCAAAAAATCGAACTCGAAAAATTTCGGTATTACAATACTTCCTCTATGAGGAAGTAATAATACAAATAAATATAAATAAAAATCCGCTTTTTAATCCATTCCAGAAAAAAGTTTTTTTGCCAATTGAATACAGCAGCTTTTTCAACAGAATAAGACTTGAATTAAAATAAAAAATTCCCAATTTTATCTTCAAATCATTATTAATCTTCTAAAATAAAACTTATAACACTTATTTTAATATTTCTTTAAATAATATTGTAAGACAAATTATGCACAATCGATTTTAAAAAAATTTAATCTGAAGGGGTTTTTCTGCCGTTCGATGCAAACTGATTGTGAGTGATTTGTACCCGAGCGCGATTTTTGTTTATTTATTGCTCCTCTCCTAATAAACCACTGCAACCGACACAAAGTGGCGTCACAAGAGTCACTCCAATAATGCTGCATTCAATATGAAAATTGTATCTAACAAAATTCTGGCTAATATAAATATTCTAACTAAAAATATTAATAGGATATTCATAGGTCCGAAATTAAATATCTGTTATACTCTATTAGTACTGCACGCGGACAATCCAAAAATATACGAGTTTTTAAATCGCGATTTTTTAAAAAAAGCAAGTGCCAGAAAATAAAAAATATCTATATAGTAACAAAAATAATTGCGAGTAACATAAGCTGAATTTGGATTCGCGTTTAAACCGAATTGAGACGTTACCGTGAATTATTTTTCCTTCTGGTGAATTCTTTTCTTCTGAATTTTTTTAAATCACGTTTATTGACCCAAGTTGGCATTAAAAATAAAACGAGTGATTGTTTTACAGAGTGAAAATGCCGATTGCGAACAGGAAATTAAAATGTCCGCTGTTTATTGGTTTTCATTTCTATTTCACCCTGACTTATTTTTAAAAAATTATCTCACTTCAAGAAGTAAAATTACATATAACATTACGTAAATATATTACAATTAATATTTAGGTATAATGTTACTATATAATATTACCACGCTGCAGAAATTTTGATATCCCAGTAAGTTCACTGCGATATTACAGGTAATACTAAGAATCCAATGTAATATTACAATAATGTCAACGCAATATTACATGCACCTTGGGCAAGATAAACCATTTTTTTATCCATATGGTCGGATTAACTTTTTTTTTATTTTGGTCTTCGACAGTTAAATTCAAAAGGAATAACTTTTGTGTATTTTATATATGTATTTCCATAAATGGTTTTATTAAATTATGTTTTCAATAAATGATTTTATTAATAAGTTTGTAAACTCTGGTTCCTAGTTTCTCTGCTCTAATACGTTTAATGTAAAGGTCAAGTAAAAAGATAAATTTAAGCTTGGACACTTATTGATTAATTTATTTTAAAGCTAATTAATGAAATTGCTATGACAAAATTTGATTTTAAAAAATTTTTTCCGAGAAAAGTACCATTAACAAAAGTGACCTACTTCCGAAAGAATCACTTATGTCTATTAAAAAAAACTGAAAAAATAATTCTTGTTTCTAACTTTTGTTAACATCCAAATTAGTGAAACAGGCCACTTGAAATAAAGAAATTGCTAAAAAATGAAAATGTGTAATTATTATTAACAATTCTTTTAAACAATTGCGATTTAAAGTATTTATAATATTAATAATAATAATATTTCCGTACTTTACTAATTTTTGAGAAGTAATAATTCTTTGTAAATTAAATAGTTTACAGTTGTTTTAAAGTTTTCTACATTAATAGTAAATTCAATCTTTTTAATTTACCAAAAATTATAGTTTTTTATAAATGAAATATTTGGAAATAAATTCATTTTTTAAGAAATAATATGAAATACATATATATCTTGTTTACAATTATATAGTTGATTAATTATTTTTGAATAATTAAACTAGTGAACATATAAAAATAATAGATAAAATATGTTTTTAAAGTAGGTCCATTAAAGAACCTAATTTTGCAAATTACGCAAAAATTCAACTAATTTCAAACAAGAATCAATAATTCCTTTTGCACTTTTAAGAATTTTGCTATGCTTTTTTACACATATTTTCTAATTGCTAAAAAGTGTCATTCTTCAGCACCTTCTCCACTTTACACTAATATTTAAAGAAAAGTAATAAATATTTTAACATAATTCTTTTTATTTCATTCTCCAGAGCCCCAGAGGTCGTACAGATTCATTTCTATAAAAATCAATTTTTAAAAAAATTAGGCCGCAACGACTTTATTCGAAATATAATGGTTTGACCCATAAACAATAAAGGTTTATGGACATTTTTATTGCAATTCAAAGAGACTTTATCTCTTTATGTGCCCACAAAATTATATTAAATTTTATAAACTAGCCAGAAAGTCGAAATGAAAAAATAAAAAAATTATATCTTCTTTAATTTATGTGTTTATAGTTACTTCTTCAAAAAAACCACATTAAATAAATCGACAAAATTATTTTTAGCTACAAAGTAATCGCAAATTTAGTAAAACAGGAAAAAAAATTAAATTGTTAAATAAATTAATAAAAAATTAACTTTTTTGTCAACGCATTTCAGGAATATTTTTATATTGACATGCTGTAAAATATTTTGCAAAATAAGAAACCTACTTCAGAAATTTTTACTCTTAATGTTTGTTGAGATCAAAAATATTTGAGATGCTTTACGTTAAACTTCTTAAATATCGTCAATATAAATATAAATAACATATAACAATAGATAAAATTAAACGCACAAAATTTTAGGGTACGTTTGTAATTTTTTGAATAATAGTACACAAAGAAGATCAAGTCTAAATATGAACCGCTGATGTTCAATTCTTTATTACATCTAAAATAATGAATAAGAACTGATTTTATATTAACACAATTAAATAATTATAAACTTTTAATTATGATAGAAATAACACAAGCATTAACTTGAAATGATTTTCATCTTAGGTACCTTCGATTGGAGCGCGTCACATACTGTTACATATTTTAACCCTTTCGCGACAAGTAAATGAACTGACATGACGGCACATCGAGGAATGCATGAAAGAATCGTCTATTTGCGTTGCGGATTCGGCATTCACATTTATCACATCAGGATGCAATAATTAAAAAAATTAATTTTGTATAATCATTTTTATTAATGTAGATAGCAAAATAAATTAAATTTGATTTATTATTTTCTACGTGGTAGACTTTAGTATAATTATATTTAAAAGATAATATTTTTAATTTTATGTCATTTATAATTATATGATTATTTATAATTTATTTTATATTATTTATAAATTGATATCTTAAATTTTTGAGACTTTAATTTTAAATAATGGGAGTGTTTAAAAAAATATTTAAAGAGAAATTAGATTCGCAGATATGTGCGACAGAAAGCAATTTAAGAAAGTGAAATCAATTCTAACTAATGAGCCATAAAAGCACAGCTTATTAATGGGGTCGTTTAAATACCACGTGGAGTTTTGGGGGAAGGGGATGCTCGTCAAAAGTCAACGATTGTCCACGATGGGGGAAGGGGGATCAAACAAATGTCCATAATACCATAAATTTTGAATTTTCACACGAAACATTGCGTTTTATGTATTTTAAATTTTTTAATAATTTTAAGAAAATGTTTATGTAGATTTTTTGAAATATTTCTAACTAAACATTTATTAATGTTGACTTCAAGAGTTTTATTTCGTTTCAGTCTATATTTAAATACATATGCAAATAAATACCTAAAATTATAAATCGAAAATTCGTTTATTTTGTACTTTTTTCGATTATCCGGATAGGTGCCTGCATTCATTAGTCCGGGTAATGGGGTCTCTACTGTATATTAAATTACGCTTGACTTTTGCAATGTTTTTTGTTCACGCCGTAATTGCATTCTGATGTGTTTAATCTAACTGCTGAATTTACATCGGGCACTCCACTTAATACCTAGGCAAATTGATGATTCTTTGATGCATTCGTATATATATTTGGTGGCGAAGACTTACTGCCTAAAAATTTTAAACTTAATACCGGATTCGTCTACTCGCATACAATTTATATACATCATGTAATAGATAGGTTCTCAAACGTGAAGTGAATACACGCAAAGCCATTTTCAGTTAAATAAACAGACGCATTAGTCCAAAACTTTTTACTCGATGGTTTTTGAGGTTAATGACTATGAAGCTGATATCAGATCTCCAAAATTCAAAATGGTGAACATTTTTTTAACCCCTTAACTGCCGGCTGAAAAACACTAAATGTGCCCAGAATGCCAAAAATAAAAAATCGTCCAATTTGTCTGATACTTGTTACTCAGGGGTTTTCGGGGTCGCTGATTACGAATCTGATGTCGGTATTTTAAAATTCAAAATGGCGGATCCAATATGGCGGACGGCTTTTTAAAAATTAATCCAAATTACCTGAAATTTGTTACTCGGGGGTTTTTGGGGTTGCTGATTACGAATCTGATGTCGGTTTTTCAAAATTCAAAATGGCGGATCCAGTATGGCGGACGGATTTTTAAAAATAGATCAAAATTAGCTGATATTTGTTACTCGGGGAGTTTTGGGGTCCCTGACTACGAATATCATGATGGTTTTTAAAATTCAAAATGGCGGATCCAATATGGCGGACATTTTTTTTAAATTTTTGATTCGCTTGAAAATTATCATTAGGGGGTTTTCGGGGTCGCTGATGATGAATCCGATGTCAGTTTTTAAAAATTAAAAATTGCGGATCCAATATGGTGGACATTTCTATGTCAATTTTTCAAAATTCAAAATGGAGGATCCATTATATCGGATATTTTTTTTTTAATTTTGGATTTTCTTGAAAATTATCACTTGGGGGGTTTTCAGGGTCGCTGATGACAAATCGGATGTCTGTTTTTAAACATTTAAAATGTCGGATCCAATATTGCGAACATTTTTTTATAAAAATTTTGTTATTCTCATAAAAGCAGAACAAATTTTACAAATGCCGGTTTAATAGAACAGCTATAAAGAGCGTGCAAAAATTAAAATTCCATTAAAATGTCCTAACGCATTTCACCTTTCCAATAAGTTCATGGGTGAAGTGCATCTTCACGGTATGCCATATTGGATCCGCAATTTTGAATTTTAAAAAACTGACATCGGATTCGTAATCAGCGACCTCGAAAACCCCCGAGTAACAAATTTCAGGTAAATTGGATCAATTTTTAAAAAAGTCGTCCGCCATATTGGATCCGCCATTTTGAGTTTAAAAAAACTGACATCATATTCGTAATTAGCGACCCCGAAAACCCCCGAGTAACAAATTTCAGGTAATTTGGATCAATTTTTAAAAAGTCGTCCGCCATATTGGATCCGCAATTTTGAATTTTGAAAAACTGACATCATATTCGTAATCAGCGACCCCGAAAACCCCCGAGTAATAGATTTTAGGCGATTTTAGACATTTTTAAAATAAAAATGCATTGTATTGTCCATGGCAAAGATTTTAAAAAATTTGCTAAAAGTGTTGTTTTTAAAAATTTATAACATTTTTATTATTCATTGAATTTAAAAACAGAAACGTGTGTCGCATTCTGCATAGCATTGACTCTTAAGAAATCATTTTATTTTTAATTTTTAGCTAGTTTTGACTTTTTTACATCAATTTTTATCATGGCAAAGATTGTCAGTTTTCCGGCAGTCAGAGCAAAGTCCGAAATGGCAAAGATCTTTGCCATCGGCAGTCAAGGGGTTAAAAAGTTTTTTTCCCCATGCATTATGCACGGGAAACCTTTGACATCTAAATATTAAAAAGAAAGAATAAGAAAAATAAAGGTATTTTTCGATATAAAAAATTTGTTGGGGGTGAGAGCATAAAATTTCCAACTTTTTATTATCCGCATGTATGTTTGGGCACTCAATATGCACACTTTAATCCTTTAAACAAATGTTTTTTGTTCCAGCTTACATCATGTACTTCTCGTTTATTGCTAGTTTCTTCTGGCTAAACGTAATGTGTTTTGACATATGGTGGACTTTTAGGTAAGTAAATTAAATGAAATGACAAAACCTACTATTATTTAAATCCCCTATATAATCAAGTAGGCTATCTCATGTTTTTGGAGTCGCTAACTGTCCAATCCATTCGTCTTAATAATAAAGAAAAGATTTTTATGAAAAAAATGAAATTTTTAGCTTTAATGATAAATCGTCCAAGCGCCCGTCCTGCCGGAAGGACGTTCCGAAAAAAAGGCTTTTAAAAAAGGAAATTCAACTTTTCTTTTCTGGCACTCCTTGGGATTAAAATAGACGAAAAGACGAAAAAATCCATATTTTTGACTTTTTAAAATAATAATTTAAACCATTTTTCAAAGCCTTCAAACTAGCTATGTTTTTAAACAGTGAAAAAAACATTTTTTCGTAAATTTAACGTAAAATCCCCAAAAATCAATATTTTTTGACCGGACAAGTCTCTTTCTCTTCAGAAACGTTCAAAGAATGAAACCTAATTGTTTAATTAAAAAATAATTCATTTTTAGTATTGTTCAGTATATTTGAGTATAGACTCAGGCGCGAGTCCCTTAGAAATTGCTCTATAAAATTAATATGGAAGCAGATAAATATAAAACTAAGTATATCGTTGGAAAGGTAATGAAACAAGCTTTCAAATGATGTAAATATCGAGTCTTTAAATTTATAAACCTGAGCTAGGTAGTCTCTTAAATAAAGCGAAAAGCGTCCTGCCGGCAGGACCGGGCTTCGTCATTCTGTGACTAAAAATTATGTGAATTTTTGGAACATGTAACTTCTTCAAACTACCCAGCCCTTAGTTTTGAACTTACAAGCTCGATATTTATATGCGCTGAAAGCTTGATTCGTTACCTTTCCAATGATATATTTCGTTTTTTATTTATCTGAATCCATGTTAGTTTTCTTTAGTGATTTCGGAGGGACTCACCTGAGTCTTTTTCGTCCTGCCGGAAGGACGTTGGACGATTTATCATTAACTGTGATTAAATCTCTTAATTTCCAATACAATATATACTTTATAATATAGACTAATCGAGTCGTATAAAGAAACTGATATAAAGAACAAGATTTTTTATTTGTTTTCATACAGAGAATAAGATTTTATTGCAAAATTTGCTAATAATAAAACGAGTTAATAAATCGCAAGTAACTTATATGTATAAAGTTTCATAGTGCTATAATAAGAGTTAGCATTTTCTAAATTAAAGAAATTATGATACACGGACTGGTACACAAACACGTACATGAACTAGTAAATAATATCTTAAATGGAAAAATGTTTGTGCGTGACCCTGTATGACTTCATGTATATTATTTTTACTGTTTCAATCCCAGTTTCAGAAACTTTTGTAAGAAAATTGACGTGAACTTTTATATTTAAACTTAGACAAGAATTTTCAACGTAGATTATTTATTTTATGCAAGTCAGACGTATTATGATCACTTTATCTACCTATACAGGCGCATACTAAGTTCCCCCTTATAATCCAGCGACTTATTTTTATGTTCTAGTGGTTTTAGAATTTCACAAGGAAGTTATAAGCAACGAGAAAGCAGAAAATTTATCTTGTATTCAATTTACGCATGGGGATGTTCTTCACTATTAACGCTCGGTTGTTGTTTGATGGAATCGCTTCCAAACATTCCAGATAATTTTATAAAGCCCGACTTTAACAAAGATAAGTGTTGGTTTCAGGGTAAGTCTTAAACAAATTTGAACAATTTGAACTTTCATTTTTAATAGAAAAAATTATGCCCTACAGACTAAGGGTACTTCTAATTTTTACACGATTTTTAAATTTACAATAAGCTGCAAAAAGAATAGAATAGATGCGTTTTTTAAAACACTTTATTTTGTATAAACCTTTTTTTTATTTTCAAGGAGCTATGATTGTTCTGTAATGATTACAGAACTTTTATGTAACTCCTTAGACGAAAAGTCACAAAGAATAAAGTTTAGTAAAATTGCATTTAAAATTGTATTTAAAAATAAACAATTGAATTCGTAGGAAAATTAGAAAAACTGATATAGGTGTTTGATATTTTCAATTTACAATTGTTTAAACAAAAACTATTTCATCCCTCTGACCTTTTCAAAGCTTCTTTAATGGAGCTTGCCTCGGTTTAGACTCTATTATTTATGATAACTAATGTCTGATTACTTTTTCTGCAAGAAATAAATTCAATTTTCTGTTGGCGTCTTTCTCAAACGACAGAATTTTTGGGAGCACGATACACATAATTACGATGCTCGGATCACAATTCTGCAAGTTCGCACCGACAGAGAGAGCAATATACGTACGAAAAATGACAATGCCCTATATTTGCACTATTTTGTTTTTTATGTCGTGCACTGTATTTAAGAGTGAAAACTTCTTTCCCTGAAGCATCATCACAACACCCTTCTAATCAACCTGCAACTTCCGTATGCATGAATCGTGGTTTTAGAATCATCTGGTGCAGCTAATATACCAGTTTGACTTTTAACTGACGCATCCTATCGTCCTTCTGTAGGCTAAGAAAGTATAGTACAGAACCTACTGCATTGATATATAAAATCTTTCTTCTAGATTAGTTTACTGTCATTTCGTACTAGGCCCTTTTATATTCTAATAAGTGAATACGGTATCCCACTTTACTGGATGTAAATTCTGATCTTCCAAACATTTCTGTCTGATGTATTTATTTACCAGCTTCTCCTATACGCTCAGTGCTCGTTATAGAAACTACACTTGTCTTTTTCTATATGAATTATGTGCGCACCCTAGAAGTAGATATCCTCTTATTGTTTTCATCGTGAAGGTTCGCATACACTTGAATGCTTTCTGTAAAATGATCAGGTATTTCCCCATTTCCTGTTAGTACTTTTGTAAATTAATTGGAGTTAATGGCCCATTGATTTCTTCTGATTGAATTGATTGATTTGAAACAGTAGTACAGAACCTGCTGTATTGATATATAAAATATTTATTTTATAATAATTTTTATAATGTTTTTATAATATTTCTTTTATGATAAACAATATCAATACAGCAGGTTCTGTACGACTTTTTCAAATTGATTTCCTTTTCTGATTATGATTCCCCTTTGTATTCTCGATCTGGACGAAGTTCTCTCGAGTGCTAAGTATAACACTGTAAAACTAGACTTCCCAATGATTGCATCATTGCAATCGATTCTTTGAAAATAACTCCAAAAGGAGTATATGAATGACCACCCTTTTTTATAAGATATTAGAAAAAAACTTAATGTACATAATTTTTTTTATCCTATAGAGGAGCTAGCAAAAGGATTTTACTTTTACTGTCCAATGGGTGTTACTGTGATAATTAATATGTTCTTATTCATTTCAACTTCTATAAAAATCTCAAAACATAAAAAGGATACAATATGTCACTTAAGAAGTAGCGAAAGCAGACGTCACGATGACAGCAAACAATGGTAAATTTTTTAAATATATTAAGCTTGTAGTGCATGTGAAAGGCAAATACATTTGATCCGGATCCTTAAATGTATGCAAAGTAAATTAATAACTTCGTTAAGAGAATAATTCATAAAATTTCATGTCCCTTAAATATTTTACAGGTTTAATCTATATCTGAAACTTTTTATTGTAATGGGTATTAACTGGTCAATGGAAATAATATCATGGCTTCTTGGAGATGAACCAAGTTGGATTTTTTATATTACGGACATTGTGAACTCACTTCAGGGATTCACGATTTTCGTCATTTTTGTTTGCAAGGAAAAAATTAAGCAATTACTTTTAAGACGTCTAAGGAACAGAGAAAAAATTAGGAAGGGCAATTTTCAAATCCATTATCAAAGTTCTACTAAAACATGCACTACTATAATGCCGTTGAATGATAAACTCGTGAATGATTAGGGAAAAAATTCGTTAAAACAAAGAGGTGGTGAACCTTTTTGCTTTAACGAAATTTTTTCCTAATAATATAAACTTCTGTGCTATACATATGGAGCATTATTTCTGAATTTTTTTAAGCAAGAAATGTTTTATATTTAACTATTCAGTTTAGGCTATAAATATTAGCTGACGTACAAACTTATCGACTCTATCCTTTCGAGGATGTGGAGTATAAAATAGAGAAGGCCAGCAATTTTTGTTTATCCTTTTCTGTTTTATGCTTTGCGTTCGCGAACAAATTTGCCAAGTCTATTATCCGTTAGTTCACAAGCTAGCATTAGGCGTATGTACTTAATTTCAACAAGACAACCCAAAAATTAGATGATTCTGACACCTAAGTGGTTATTCTAAATTTTCTTTTTACATACATTTTACGTTATCCCATTAATGTAGAGATGATCGTACCATCTTGCATGGGGGATCTCACTTATAGCTCAAACTTTTAAATATAATTTAATGGAAATTTGTAGCTTCTCTTCAAGTAATTCGATTAAGATGGTTCATAAATAAATATTTTTAAAAGAACTTAACTTTATATGGGAATTCTACTTCCCAATTCTCAAGACAATTAACGGAGAATTCATACTAAGCATATCAGAATAAAGAGATCGTTACGGAGAGTGTGAAGATTCTTAATCCGATTACTTTTAAGTGAGCTTCAAGTGTTTGCAAATGTACGTTCCAGGACATTTTTTCACTTGGATCAGTTTAGGAATAATGCTTCTTTTGGCTATTTTCCAAAAAAAATTCTTTTGCGACATTGAAGAAAATACATTAAGAGAGAAAAAAAGATTGCTAAAAGTATAAATAGGTACATAATTAATTAAAGTAACTTATAAATAAACCTAATGATTAAAAGTAATATAATATTATTGCTCTCTGCCCAAAGTTTAGGCAAATTAACATATCGTCGGGTTAGTGCAATATTATACTTATGCGGAAAACAAAACAAGGACATATCTGTTCAGAATGTAAGGGAAAAACCAACCAATTCTGAAATTAACCTTTTCTGTCCAATTCTAATTGTACTTTTATTTAAATTTTATAAATAGTTACTTAACTTTTCCTGATATTTTATTTTTCTAATAGAAGAAGTATTATTGATATGAAATTATAATTTAAAATCTAACTAAAAAAGCTAATTTTTTAATTGGAACGTTTTTGCTTTATATTTTGAATAAGCATCTTCTTGCCTCTTTTTTTGAATAATTATGTTCTTGTTTTCTTTTCCTAACAAGTGTGATATCAAAATATTGCACTAATCCGACGATATTTTCAATATCATTCAATTTGGAATATCATGATTGAACTCTTACTCGAAGAATATAAGATTGATTTAAAGAATATAAAGCTGTAAAAAGTATTTCAAGAGAGAGAATATAGGAACAAATGCTAATTTTTAATAAAATGAACAAGAAGATATCTTTTATCATAAAGTATCTATTTTTATATGCAATGTAGTTTGATATTTCTTAGAGGTTGCTAATATAGACAAAATTGGAATTGATGTTATTAAAATTTCCCAAAATTATGATAATTTATTATTGTTTAACAATTCATTCACAACAGTTAGTTACAATTTTTTAACTTGTGTGTTTTGCAACCTCAAATGAAGAAATCAATTTTTCAAAACTTTCAAAATGTACCTGAAACTTTCTTCTATATAGAAACAACTTTGTCATAGTGATAGACCTGCTGAAAAATAAGTAATTTAACTTTTTTCATTACCAAAATGCTTTTACTGCTTTCGTCGATTGCTATTCATGTTACGCTTACGTATATTGTATATACATATATATATATATATATATATTTATTTATTTATTTACAATTTAATATATTTTAAATAATTTAATTATGAGACGCTCCACGGTGAAAGAGACCCACCCCCCAAAAAATTGTGGGTTATGAATGTTAATTTTGAAGTGATAATACATATAAAGAGGATCAACTCTCAGTACACACTAATGATATTTAAATTCTGATTACATTCAAAATATTAAATAAAATTTTTTTATTTTATGAACTTAAAAAAAGCTCTACTAATAAAGGTAAACCGATCATAAACACAATCTATAATTTTTTTGGCTGATAGATCTTTTTCACCGTCGAGCGGCAAATAAGTTTTTGTATAATTTTTATATAATTTGTATAATCTTACAAGCAAAATAAAAAAGTTTAATACAAAACGCAGTAAATGTAGTTATTAGAAATTAATCAAAGTTAATATTGCAGGCTTAAATTTTTAAGTATAAACAATCCGTCCATCCTGGAGAAACATTAATGAAATGATATTTTGACTAAAAAACAGTAAAATGTCTGTTGTTCCTAACTACTAAATTACTGTGTAAATATTGAATGACTATCATATCTAAAAAGTTTTTAACGTCTATCCGCAATTTAATAGTATGGAAATAATAATTATTGCTACTACTATAAAATTTGCTCTTTTAAAAAATATGAATCTCTGCAGACATGACGAGTAAATTTTTTATTTAACTTTAATAAATTAAATTATAAATTAGTATCAAAGCAAAAATTCAATAAAGAAGACTTTATATTATTAGATATTATACGTAGGAAAACATTAATTAAGGTTTTTCTCTCAAAATCAATTTTAATAAAATATTTTTGATACTTTGAAGACAAGTTGAAAAAGACATTATTTTTTATTAGAAAAAGGTTAACTCAAACATCCATCTAGTAATTGTTAACGATTATTTGATTCTCTCCTTTAAAGTATACTTATTGTAATATTTTATTTTCGCGCTATGAGGGTCACGTGTTTGTTTTGAGCCGGAAGGTTTACATTTGCGAACGTTTTCGAGAACCTTCCAGAATGTTCGAAAACGGAAGTTCTCATATTAAAGCGTCTTTTTGCCAAAAACGGCTCTTCAGTTTTTCACGAGTCATGTAAATGAGAGGTGCGTTAGCACGAGCAAAAAAGTTGTCGTTGGCGAGTGATCGCGTTTGGTGTGTGTAGCGAGATTTCGAATCAGTTGTAACTTTTAATGAGAGAATCGGTTGTTAAATCAAATAAACTAATTATTTTACCTTCAATTGTTTGTTTAACATTTGTTTGGGCTTTGAAAGCACGAGTTATATCCTGACGAACCTGAGTTTTAACTAATTCATTAACATAATAAAGTTTATTAATGAATTCAAGTTTAATAATTTGACATTGAAAATGCAAGATATAGATTAGTTCATTCTTCATTTTAAAAGTGTAATTAAAAATTACTCATAAAAAATAATATATTGTGCATAAATATTGTAAGAATTACGTTTCCAAAAATTTAAGTAACTAGTTCAACAGTCTTACTCTACAACGAATATAAATGAAATAATATATTTTCATTTTTCTCAATACACAAAACTTTTAAGCATGACAGTAAATGGGAGAAAATCATTTAATATGTATAGCAAGTGGTAAGGTTATTGTAATCGAGGAACGCAACAGATTTTAAAAAAGAATTATCGTAGATTGACTATGAGGATAAAGAATATACTTTAAATGAATATAACCATAAAAATATAATAAATTACATAATTAATATTTCTCTCTCTCTCTCTCTCTCTGGCTATGCTTTTTTTATTAAAATATTGTTACTATAAAGTTAAATGTAACTTAATCACCACTTTGAACGTAATTTTTTTTTATTATTTTATTTTTATTTTTATTATTTATAAATGAATCTTTAATTTAAATAAATTTGATTTTATAATTATTGTAAATGATGATTTGAAAACAAGCTTTTCAACGCACTAAAGAACTTTGGCCTTACAGAAGGCAGCCGGTTTGGAGTTATATCATTAAAGAAATAAACAAAAACCGATATCAAATTCGAATTGTGAAATACCAAAGAGTTCTCACTCATTCTTTTCCACTTTTTTAAAAAGATTACATTCACACTGATTTCTGCCTGAAAATGAGAATTTTCGTTCGAAATTCGAAAAAAAATTTCGTTCATAAACTTTGTATCAAAGCACGAATTTTCGGTTGAAAAAAGATTTTAATACATTATACGAATTAATATAATGAAATGCAAGCTGTAAGTAAAGAAACAAAAGGGACCTACGGATTTAAAAAATAAACTTTTACTTTTTTGCTTTTTTGATATTCTTATGTAATAGATTCTGCACTCTTTTCAATGCTACAATATTAAAGTATATTGAAATCGACATATTAAATTTTGGAAATCTGATCTGATAACAGTTTTATAAATAGCGGGTCGAAAACTTCCAAGTAATAAGTTTCAAGCTATAAAAACTTTCAGGCGCATCAAAATTCACTTTTGAACTTCAACTTCACTTGTTGCTTTTCTCGAAAACTTATATATTCGAACCGTATGTCAATTTAAACATTTTTTGTGACAAATACGTTTAAAACTGTACCTACTTATATTAAGATGCGTTATGAAATTTGAGGAGACATTGTAATTACATAAAAAAAGAAATATTAAGAAAGATAAATGTACATAAAATAAAGATGTAAGATTAATAAAGTCAAGTTTGATTCTTCTCAATTATATGTAATAAACCTTTTTTCTTTTCAAATACACAAAAGTCATTGACAATTAAAGAGTACACTATTCACAATGCTCTTATTTTTCTAATTTTTAATTTTTATAAAACATTTATTTCTATCGCAAGTGTATAAATATAGTAGTAAAAAACTATTTAATTAATAAATAAATATTGTCCGTGGACAGACCACAATTTTGTTCTAACAATAACATTTAAAAAATTAATTGAAACGATTTGTCATTTGGTACATTTGCAGTTGTTAGTGTAAAAATAAATGCTAAGTTTGTTAGCCAGATATTTTAATTAAAAAATACAAAAATGACATAAATTTTTAATCCCTTAAAATTTTAACTTTTTCAAAAATAAAAATTTCTATTTGCACATTATTGTAAATCAGGAAATTATAACCTAATTAACAATATAATTTATTTATTACTACCTATCTATTATTATTATTAGGTATACTTTTTTTGTTCCTTTTCTGAAACATTTATGCCTTTTCCTAAATGTTGATAATTGAAAATATAAAAAATTCGGCACATAAATGTCTAATATATCTGGAGAAAAGATTACGATCCTCATAATAGAAATATGCAATTAAATTTGTAATTATTTATTTATGAATTTCTATTTCGTAAAAAGAGTAGTTATTGATATGGGGTGAGTGGAGAAAACTTTTTCTTTCACCTTAAGTAGTGTTATCTATCTAAGTGTTATTACTGATAGTTTTCGAGGATTATAATTTTTTATTCAAAGTGAATTTTTCTTCTTCTGTTTCCAGAGGAATGCTTATTTATCAAATGATCGAATTATGTAATAACTTAAAAATTTATTAATTTTAATTTTAAGTTGGATTACTATCTTATTTGAGTCCCTTTCTTTAATAATTTTCATTATTTTCGAATATTAAGTAATTAGTTGGGAATACGAATTTGCATAAAATATTAAGTATAGTACTTGTTTATTTCTTTTAGAAGTAGTTTCTCTGTATTTTCGTTCACTTCTATAAATCTTTTGTTAGCCCTACTAAAATAATAAATATCACCGGTATAAATATCAAACCAAAGAGCGTGAATATGTAGATCGTGCCTTTCTAATCGTTTCTTCAGAAATCCATAGGAAGCTACATTTTGCAACTGTTGTAATGTATTAATCTGAAATTAAATTATTTGTTAAAAGCATACTACCAAACAATAAGAAATCGTTTCTTTTCGATGATAGTAAATATTGATTTTTCAACACTTCTTTAAAATTACAACTTTCAAAGTTAAATAAAGTTTCCAGTGAAAACAAGTGTTTTGCATTTAAAGAATGTACGTCTTTAAAATAATTTCGAGATTACCAATCAGATGCTCATTTCTTTGGACTAAATATAATAATGATGCTTCTATCACTCCGTCGTCAAATAATTGAAAATTCAAGTTAACAATCACTCCGAGTCAATGTTTCTAAAGTAATTCTTTCGTTTAAGAATTTAATATAATAGTTACTGAGATTTTGAGTGTCATCTTTTTTTACTTTGCAATGACATTAGATTTAGAGTTTTTATGTTGTTTTATGCGGACTCCCACCATTCATAAAGGTCTGGGATATAAGGCAAAAAAGTTTGGGAAGCATTCTACACGGAGAGACCGAGATTACTATTTTTTGTATAAAATCACACTAGAATTTACTATTTTCACATTGCAACCACCGGAAATAAGGGGACTTTTTGTATTTTTTACTATTTTCTACACTAAGTCACTAATCCGACAAATGCTCACCAAATTAGCAAAGTTTCTTACTATTTCGTCCAATAGTTCCAAACAACTGTAGTAAACTCAGAAATATTGTGTACGTAAAATTACTATAGTCGGTTGTAAATGCAGAAAGAAAGAGTGAAAGAAAAAATACGGATTTTTGTCGCCGGTTTCCCATCAATTCTTGACTAATGGAGGTATAAACTGGAAGGATTTTTACATACGCAGGCACACACACACTTATATATTTGTTGGATAAACATTTGAAGACACACACATGTTTATTTCACTTATATGTATAGACGCGGTTAATTAATACACTAATACACAACTGCACGCACGACAACGAATTTCACTGAAAGCATACATCTTTGTTTCCTTATATATTGAATGATGAAAATTAATAGCACTCACGAGAAAGCAGTTTACTTTTAACAACTTATTATAAGACATAGTTCTTGGGACATGACTGCACTCGCTAGCCACACTTGCTCACCAAAAATTACTACAGTGTATAGTAGGTTTTAGTGGAAAATGTTTTCATTTGTCAGATTTTGTCTAATTAAATTAGAGAAAACTATAATCAATTTTCGCTACATTTACAACTCTTACACAAAATATTAAAACTTGCTATTTCAATGTAGCAAATTTATCTATTTCTTTTGTAAATTTATCTAATTCTGTAGTACATTATGCTAAAAGTCCCCTTATTTCCGGTCATTGCAACCATTTTTAGTCATTTTTACGAATGTGGGTCTCTCCGTGTATATAGTGTAGCATGTTTTTATTGTTATTGAAGTTATAAACTATGGCAACTTTTTGAGCAAAAGGATGTTTTGAGTAGCAAGTAATAGTGCGTCCAGAAGAAGAGTTTTTTATACCAATCAGTAATAAGTTCGCTATACTCGTTAATAAGAAGACTATCAAGAAAGTTAATAGAATTATTTTTTTGTATCTCAAAGGTAAACTGTAGCCTGTAGTCATAACTATTAAAGACGTTAACCATTTCATTGATTTTATCTTTTGAGATGCAAGTGATTGTATCATCAACGTATTGATAATAAAATATAGGTATAAAAGAAAGTTTTGTTTCACATGAAATTCCTAAGTCATCCAAGTCCGCAAATAATTCAGAGACGCATGAACCCACTGGGGTACCATAATTTGTCAATGTATTATTGAACTTGGAAAAAATATTGTTAAAAATGAATTGGAAAGATTCAAGTAAATTGTCTAAGAAACAGCATCCAAGCTAATTATAATATGGTCGTCAGGAATAGAAAATCGTTTAATCTTGTTTATAAAATCATAGATCATGATAAATCATAGTTTGCTTATAGAATCATTGAGTAACGTAAAAAATTATTTGAGATAAGAAATGTGTTGGTGAGCCAATAGTAGAAACAACATGTCTTAGGGGATTGTTATTTTTATGGATTTTGGGTAAGCTTAAAAAATTTAAAGAGGTTTGTACAAGTTTGCGTAAGTTCTACGATATTATTATTTTCTCTCAAAAAAATTTAAATTTGTTCATTAATTTTTATTAATACAAATTAATTTATAACATTCTTAATAAAGTGGAAATATAAATTGAAACCAATTTAAGCATATTTAAAAAGGAAATTATAAGAGGTCAATCCATACTATATTTCACCTAAAGTCTTTACAGCCTATTTTAAAAAACATTTTGATACTTCGTATTAATGACTTAATATCCGTGAAATTCATGTTTGCATAATAATTTATGTATACAAGTAAATTTGCTCATTTTTAACACATATCAATCAAAAAATGTATGTTGCCTAAATTATTTTCATGCTTTTTATTAAATTTTCACAACAATTGAACTAACCTTTGTCCGTGCAACTCAACTTAAAAATTAAAATTCCAAGTTAAATTCAACAAAATGTTTTGGAAATATTTGTAAGACAATGAATTTGATGGATATTAAACAGCATTTCTACAAATTATGAGATTTTTCTAAAAATAGTACGCAACGACTTTAGATGAAATATAATGGATTGACCCAATACTTATTTTTGAACTTTCATTACATAATTTAATAATAAAAGATTAAGAAAGATTTTATATTGATCGAAAATCAAGAATATCATCCGAATAAACGTTTGACGCTTACGTAAAAAATATTGAAAGTCGTAGATATTCAACATGCTTGAAATTAATGAAAATTTTTAAAAATTCGACTTTTAGTATTATATTTGGGATTAACGAATCCAAAATCATATTAAAAATCATTATAATTTATTAGCCTGATTGAATAAGATTTTTTTCTATCTCTTTCCATGGCAACGAATAAATGATTAGGTAATGATTTTGGTAATACAAACCATTGTTGGCGAAGTATTGACACGGCGAATTAAGAAAAAAAATGTTGGAAAATAGAAAAACTTAAGGTAAACTATAAAAATGAGAACAAATATTTGTTTACTGTTTTATTGCTTCTCGTTAACAAAAAAAAGTTACTGAGTTAAAAAAACGGAGACGCATGAATATTTCCCAAATGACAAGTAACCGAATTGTCATTTAACCGACCTGTCATTGGACAGACCCGTCATGTAACAGAACTGTTTCGTAACAACCTATTTCTTGGAAATTGACAGTAATTCAAAGAAATTCATACAAATTTCTATGAAAAGGGTTGTTACAAGACAGTTCAGTTAAATGTCGAGTCGGTCAAATGACAATTATTTTACAAGGCGGGTCGCTTAAATGACAATTCAGTTACATGACAGGTCGGTCAAATGACAATTCGGTTACATGACAAGTCGGTCAAATGACAATTCTGTTACATGAAAGGTCGGTTACATGCATTTCGGTTAAATGACAATTCGGTTACTTATCATTTGGGAAATATTCATGCGTCTAAAAAAAAACGCCATAAATGTGATCTTTTAATCAATTTTTCGCGAAATTTATTAAAAAAACCCAAGTTTCCGACTTGCAAAGTTAATATCCTCATAACTTTTTGAAACATTTTTTTCAGGAAAACCAAAAAATGCAATGTCGTCTAAAATTGTTTAAAAAACAATGTTCTGTGAATGAAATTGATTTTCAGACCTGACCTAGTCAAGCCTGCCTGATTTCAAATGAATTCGGTCATTTAAAAGTTGATCCAACCCCAATTTATAAATTTCTTCTGAGTGTAGAAATTCTATAATGTCACATTTAAGACCACCAAAATTTTATTTGCAAGTAAATAAACAAGTCCAAATTAAAAAGTAATATCTGGACAGCTTTTTGAGTATTTATGACAAGTTTAAAGCCAACTTTTAAAACCTTTTAGAGTTTAAAAACAAAGTAAAAAGTACAAACCTGAGATAATTTATCCTGTATGACAAACTTATTTTCTGGATCAATATAAGCTATAAATTTTCTTAAAGGTGTTTCAGCTTGGAAAACAATTGGCTCTCTAAATCCGGTGACTTCCAGTTGCTGATACTTTGCCAAACTGCTACTTCCATGAGCACACAGCCACGCTCGTAAAGGAGAGATTCTTCTGTTATTCTGCAAAGCATTATCATTAAAAAACAATAAGTATTCGTTTAACGTCAAATATCGTGAATCTGTAGGTTCTTATGTTCAAAATAAATTGAAGCAATAAATTTTATAACTTTTTACAGAAAAATTAATTATCTGCAGCCTTTTAATCGCAATATAAAACACCGAAATACTTTAAACAATATATAATTTGACCATTTATTTGACAGATAACATAATTTATTTTATGAAAATAAACAAATTGTTAGTTAATTAACAAAAAATATGGATTAAAAATTTTTTTTTATTATTAACCTTTTTTTAGACAACTTACATTTTTCAAATATCGCGTCAAAAATTTCTAAGCTTTCATAATGAAATTTTATAAATTAAAATAAAAGATAAAATTTTAACTTATTTTCATCCGGCATTTTAAATTTTAGAGAAACGACTTCGGATTCGTAATCAAAGACCCCGAAAACTCCCGAGTAAAAATTTTTGAGTGAATTCGTAAAGTTTTTCAATTTTTTGAAACTAGGTGCATATTTGTTTTCAAAAATTTAACTTTAATTAACATTTTGGTGTCGCCATTTTGTTTTTTAATTAAATCTATGTTGCGATATTTGAGAGATGTAAGTTATCTAAAAAAATGTTAATTAAAAAAACTTTAAAAATCCATATTTTTTTATAATTACAGGCATCACAGTACCTTTTTTCCTCGAAAAAGGTGAAAAGGGGAATTTTTTTTCCTCAAAAAAGAGATAAAAATTTATTTGTTTATACAACTTGCATATATAATTCAAATTTTTTACCACATAGCTTCCATAAATTTTTTTAAAAATGATTCGATTTTAATTAGAGTTGCCACAAAAATTTAATTTTGTTTTTCCCCGACTTTTCTCTGATTACCAGACAAAATTTTGACTTTTTCCCTGACCCTAAAGAATATTCTGCGATTCACTCTAAAAATGATTAGATACTCAAAAATGTAAAATTATTCGAAAACAGCAATAACTTCTTTTTAAAAAAAAATATTTAATCATTATTATTTTTCCATATTAGGAATTAAGATTTTCAAAACATTCCAATTCAAATCTTTTTAAAATTCAACATAATTTATGAGAATATTATTATAAAACATGAAGAAAGTGATCACTCCGAGTCGAAACTCGGAGTTAATTTTAAATAATTAAAGATAACCGAGTGATAAGATCATTCTTTTCTACTATCAAAAATATTTTTACTGTAACTTCTTCAAAATTATTTTCATCATTTCAAATTCAATTATTATTTTCTACAATTTTTAACTAAAATTCTTCTTTAAATCAATTATTTACAATAATTTAAAAAAAAATTCTGAGAATTTTCAAATGTATTTGTTTACAATTCAATTTTACGAAATTTCATCGATTTTTCGGAAATTCTTCAATTAAATATATATATTCAAAAATAAAAACTTCGAATTATTTCAATTAAACTTTTTGAAGAAAAATAATTCTACAGAATTGTTAGTTAAAACTGTGAAAACATTCAGATTATCAAAGATTTCAATTTGAAACTTTTTTAAAATTCAATTATTTCTAAAAATTCACGCTATAATGCTTTTAATATCCAGTTATTATGTAAAATTTTAACTGAAATTCACTTAAATCAATTTCTATTAGAAAATTCTACGAGAATTCAATTATTTAAATAAAAAATAAATAATTTATATTGAATAATTGAATGTTTCTTAAAATAGAATTCTGATAAAGAATTTTAAAAACAAACTTTTAAATATTTAAATTTTTTTGACGAATTTTAATAAATTTTTTAAAAATAATTATACATTTTTCAAGGCATTTTAATAAAATTATTAAAAATTTGTAAATAATAGAATTCTTGTGAAATTATTTTATTATTTTTGAAAATAATTAAACGTTTGCGTAGAATTTTAAGAAAATTTTTTTTTAAATAATTGACTTTTAGAAAATTTTATTAAAACAGTAGATATTCAATATCATTGAATTTAGAAAAAATTTTGCAAATAGATGAAATTTTGCCGAGAATTTTATTAAAATTTTTGAAAATAAATGAATGTCGAAGAAGAATTTTATTATTTATAAAGAGAATCGAAATTTTAATGAGAATTTCTTTACATTTTTTAATATAATTGAATTTCTGCAAAGAATTTTATTATTTTTGAAAAAAATTGAATTTTTCCAATTATTTGAAACTTTTCCAAAATTCAGATTTTTATTTAGTGTTTTTATCTAAAATTCTTTGATAAATTCATTATTTTTAATAATTAATTAAATTTATATATATATTAAAAAATTTAACTAATTTCAGAATTATTTAGATTTTGAGAATTTTTGCAAAAATTTAAGTTATTTAGAACTTCTAATGAAATTCATTCAAAATTGAAATTTTACAAAATTTAAAATTAAAATCTTTTCAAGTTCATCTATTTATGAAAATTGTAAACGCAACTATTTTAAAATTCAATTAATTTTGAAATGTATAAATAAAATTATATTCATTAAATAATCTTTAAGTTATAATTTTATTATAGTTCTTAAAATTATGTTATTTAAAAAGAAATTATTGTCAAAATGGAAAAAATTGAAGGTTTTGTATTAGAATTTTTGTTTTTTTTAGAAAAAAACTATTAATAATAATATTCGAATTATTTGAATGTTAATTAATTATTTTTCTGGTGGTCTGCATTCTGTTGAATGAACCACCTTATAATTTATAAAATTCTTTACAATAATTAGAATAAAAAAACATATTATTGGGTGATTAAATTTAAAATGTCATTTTTGATCCTACTAACTTTGATTTTTCGATGTTGGATTTTGAACTTAACGATACTCTATTTTGGTTGACTGGAATATATGATGGACAAAAATAATAGTGGTCGAGCAGGTGGAAGCAAATTTTAATTTTCACCAGGTGAAAAACGATAGGCAGAAATGATAAGAAATTTTCTGTTTTCGTTTATTCTTTTCTCAAATAAATTCTTGCAACTTTAAAAAGTTAAAATATTTCAAATTACAATAATGAATGTTTCAACATGACTTAAAAAATATTTGTAATGAGTTCTGCTACAAATTAATATACTTTTGAAGACCAAAAAGACATATGAACATTGAGGGACACCACTGACATTTTTGAAAGATTTCACTAATAATTTTTTTTTGATAGTGAGAATAAAATCAGCTTATAAATTACAATCCAGTATCAAATCTTCATTAACTGCATATAAGGAGTAAATTCAACACAAATTTATTAAAAATAAAATAATAAGCTGCAAGAAACAGAATTTTGAGGGGACACCACTAACAAGGGACACCACTGACATTTTGCTTCTAATTCTTCTGCCAAATTTTTTCAGAGAATTTCTAGCGACTAAGAATTATTAATTTAAGTAGAAGGAGTGATTAAGAAAATTAATTGACTTCAAAAACTTTTATATATGAACAAGTTTTCCAGATTTTTGGGCAGGACATGAAAATGACACTTTAAATTTAATCACCCATTTAAATATTATGTTGTGGTGTTAATAATCTAAATAAGATATTGAGTCTAAATTTTATGATTACACTTTGAAAAAGATTTGAAAGAAAGAAAAACTTGTTTATTTTTTATTAGAAAAAGGTGAAAAGGGGACAAATCGGCGAAAAAAGGGGAAAAAGGTGACAAATCGTGAAAAAAGGTGAAAAAGGGGATAAAAGAGGAAAGGGGGACCAACTGTGATGCCTGTTATTAACAAACAATTTGTTTATTTTTAAATTTAGTGTTCTTTGATACACCATTTGAAAGAGGGTTTCTTGCACTATAAAAAATGTCAAATTTATACTATTATGTTTAATTGGTTAAGAATTTTACACATTTGGTCCTTAAGCATATATAGGAGTATGCAGCAACCGGAGCATAAACGTTCTTCGATTGCAGGGCTATTTGGAAATTCTTTCAAGTTTTCAAACTTCTGAACTTCTGCGAATTATCATTTTAACAAAAATTGATATACCGTAAACCGGGGCTATAAGGAACAAAACTCTGTGTTCGGGTGGAGTTGAAGTTATCGGGGCCGTGTATGAATAAATTGTGTTACTTGCTTTTGAAAAATTGTTGCTGGGGTAACTGGCAACACTTTTCAATGCAATAATTGTGACTATTAATTATTTTGTGAACAGTAGTAGCTTGTAAGTGAGTAATTGTGTTTTAGTGAAATTTCAAACTTGGAAAACATTTGATTGCCGGGGTAAATTGTTCCTGTTTTAACTTCTCAAAGTGATTGTTTGTTATTAAAGGGATTTCTTATTTATTTTCTTATTTCTTACAAAAACCAAAATTCACAAACGGCGGGTATATAAGGAACACAATTATTTCTTCCGAATTGTTAAAGTGTGCGTTGTCAAGACGTAAGTTTTTTCGTAATTTCTTTTGTTTTTAATCGCCTAATTTGGTTTTTAGTGTTCATAGATGGTTCGAAATTGTAAAAGAGTGTATGTTGGAACCGACAACTCGCAAAAAACGACCAGTGACTCCATCGTCGACCTCAACTGATGATACCAGCAGCGTTTAGTTTTGTTTTTACATTTGTTTTATATTCTGTGTTTACTTTCGATCAATAAAAAATAATTTCTTTAACTTTAAATACGTTTTCCAATAGTTTTACCGCCTTGTTCCTTATAGCCCCATTTTGTAATTTCGAAAAAATGCGTCTTCTTCGTATTTTTTGCTTAAAATTCCAGCTTTGATCAAAACAATTCTTTAACCCTTCAAAGTGCTCGCCAAAAAAAATCTGTTCCTAATAGCCCCAGATTACGGTATAAAAGTTTTTGATTGAGCTTCTCTGTCTTTCATGTTATTTAAATCGAAAAAGTAGGTAGAGATATAAATACCTTCCCTTACTACCTATATGAAGTATATATAAAAAGCCTTAGTTTTAACGAATTTTTCATATTCCTGGTCAAAGATATACTTCGGCCTAAGTGCTATCTTCAAATTAGCAAACAAGTTACACCCTGGTACATATTTTACATTTTCAAAATAAAAGACAAATTATCATTTTAATACCTATTTTTTCACGCAACCTTCACTCGTTTCGCAAGAATGTGAGGATTTATTATATAGAAAGCATTTCGTGATGATGGGCATTAAAGTTACACGAAGATGCCACACCTACAATAGCATCACAAAACTGTAAATTAATCACGTTGAATTCTTAAATTTTTTAAACTGACGTGAAAAAATAAATAACAGAAGAACATACAATCACTCTTACAAGTAGAGGAGTGTTGCCTAGATCGGAAGACTTTTACTATCATTATGTTTGCGACAAATATGGATGATGCGATGAAAACTTGAGTTTTGAGTAATCATAACCATCCCGTTAACATCCAATCGAAATTGTTACATGTTACGTAACACATTCCCCGCAGTCCTTAGGGACCATGAATGGGTGTAAATAAATTACTAATTAAATTATAGAATAATACTGATGGTACAATGCGAATGAAAATAATTAAATGGAAATTTAGATGTATTTGATCTTCGCGTAACGAGAAATCGTAATTAAGATGCAGTAAATAAGTCTAGGTCGAGAATCATGGTTGTAAATATTTGATTAACATGGAAACATGATGGGTGCGCAGAAGTCACTTGTCGTGTTAGCAATTGGTAATTGAAAGTTTTCTAACAGTAGAAATTAACTTGACTAAAACCATCGAAATCTTTAGCTACTTAGCTCTTGAAACTTGAAGTAATTCTTTAAAAAATGTCGACTGTTTTCCAGTGTTTGTTGAGGCGAAAGTTGACTGAACATTGCATGAAAGTTTAACATTTCTTAAACTCATGCAATGTTCAGTTAATTTTTACGTCAAGCATTGAAAAACAGAGGACATTTAAAGAACAAGTGAAAGTTTCATGAGCTCCACAACTGAAGATTCCGAAAGTTGCAGTCAAGTGAATTTCAACTTTTAGGAAACTATTTCGATGCTATATGGGAATGAGATAAAGTCAAAACGTTGCATTGACACAGCTTTAAGTAATCACTAGATAAGGAATTAAGGATAAATCCCATTCTCTGTAAAAACTAAATGTTTAAGAAGAGTTTTATTTAAGTCGCGCACGACAGCGAACCATCGCATTAAATAATTGTTTAAATGTTTTTCGTCTTTTTTTGCTAAAGGATCCAAACATTAAATATGATATGCGATAAACCTTGAATATATATGAAATATAATTAAAAAACTATGGATAACATAAGTTTACAGAAAGGAAAATTAAAAAATAATTACTTGTGATGAGAATTCTTCGTCCCTTAAGGCATATAATAAATTCATAGCCTTGCAGTCACTATGGCCACAGACAATAACATGTCTTATATCATTCACAACACAACCTAATTCCAGTGCAGCAGGTTCACACATTGTTAATTCGTCTAAAAAGTGTTGTGAATGTGGTACAATATTTCCAGCGTTTCTCACTGAAATGAAGAACACAATTTATGATTAATAATATCTTCTCGTATAGACGACCTGAAATGTGCAAAAAAATGATATTGAAAATATTGTCGGGTTCATACTTATTCGGAAAATAAAGCAACACCATACCTATTCAGAAAAAGGGGCAAGAACTTCATTATTCCGAATATAAAGCAAAAACGTACCAATTCGGAAATTAACCTTTATAATCAGGTGTTACATTATTAACAGTATTATAAGTTCATATCATTAACACTTCTTATAAAGAATAAGCATGTTTTTACTTCTTTTTCTGAATACGCATGTTCTTGCTTCGCTTTTCTAAAAAGAATGATATTGCGCTAACCCGGCGACCAGATTTCAATAAAGAAGGATTTGTTAGAGATTCGGTAGTGCTTCGGAGGTTTTTGATTACGTTTCGTTAATACAACATAAATTGTCTGCCTTATTTAATATGTCTTCACATTCTTTCCGTATATTGCAAATATGTCTTCCCCTTTTTCGGATAAGGCATTAATTGATTGCATTAATTGCTTGCCGAAGTAAAACGCACACTGAATTCACATTCTATTCCTATAAAAATGCAGTAGCCGGGTAATCATGGTCTCCGTCCCCAGCTTCGATTTTCTTCATATTTGTAGGGTTGATTAGTCCCAAAAGTATGAAACGTTCTTCTTTAAAAAAGTTGTGACACTTTTTTTGCAAATAATTAAAATTGCTTTTTCTCTTAACTAACTAAAGCATTTTAATTAGTAAAAAAATGTTGTGCAGAAGCAAAAATATATTTTTGTCCTACCTGCACGGAAAGTGTGTTATTTCGTGCATGTGAGGCGGTCGCAAAGTGAGTGATTCCCGCCCTGAAGTAGGGTGAGCGGGCGCAAAATACATTCTCGCCCGCTGACGTCATAGAGCGGGCGCAAAATACATTCCCGCCCGCTGACGTCATAAGAGAGCGGGCGCAAAGTACATTCCCGCCCGCTAAAATCACAAAATCGGATTTCTTACCGACTAATCTTCTCTAAATACTATTTATTGAATAATAAATACCAATTTTTGTATTATTTTGTAATAAACGACTATTGAATTCCTTCAAATATGTGTGCACTTAATAACCCACTTTCCATGCAGTTCGGACAAAAAACGTTGTTCGCAGCACGGGCGCAAAAGGTGATAGTGTCTCAGGCGAGATTATGGGGAAACCTCGGCGACCCTACGCACCCTCGGCTTCGCCTCGGAGCTTCGGGTCCCCTTGGTTTACCCAATCTCGCCTTCGCCGTAATCACCTGTTTTGCGCCCTTAATACGAAAATAACTATTAAAAAAAATTGATAACCAATTTTGTTCAGTAGAAGGGATAAAAAATTTAAAAAATTGCTTTTACATTTTACAATTTTTTTCATACACGGAGAAAATTTATTCCTTATATTTATATTTTACCGAATTTTCCAATAAAGTTAGGATATAGTGGCATAACCGTAATTTTTAATAAATTGTTGTTTTAGTAAAATGGTTAAAAAATTAAAATTCTTTAATCAGTTATAAGAGAAAATCTAATTTTAATTATTTTCAAAATAAGTGTCACAACTTTTTTAAAGATAATTTTCACAAGTTCATACTTAGTGAAAAAAACTGTCATTTTCAGACATTAATCTTACATATATGAATAAAATAGAAGCGGGGCCGTGGGAGCTAATACCAACCAAAATAAATTAATAAAAAATTTAATTATTTAAACAATTAGCACATTATTATTATCGGGGACATTACATATACTTCTGTCTATTATTAAACGCAGTCATCTACATACATTTTAGAAAATATCTTTAGGCCTAAAGTTAGCCCGATGGTCTCAGTAACCCTTCATATAAATCTGATTTAAATCTACGGTGGAAAAAATATTTTTACATATCTCTTGCAAACCTACTTCTATTCAAATTTATCTCTTACATATTCTATTAGAAAAGAACCGAATTTTCTAAACAATGTATGAAAATAAAAAATGCTTAATTTAAAAATAAAGAATATAGCATAATTCCAAACAAGGTCCCCTTCAAATCCCCCGGAACTTAATGAAAAATTATTTCTGGAAAATTGAATTGAAAACATAAAAAGTACCTATATTACTTAAAACTTTGTTAATTACAGTTAGACATTAACTGTGTTTAGACATTAAAATTGTGTTGAAAATTGACACTAGACTACATATATGATAATGCGTACGATGATTTAAGCCAACCTTAATGCAGATGTGATGAATTTGAAAAATGTTATTTTGAAAAACCATTGCGATGTGGGTCTTATGATGATAGAAATAATTAAATCCGAAGTCGTACCCACAAACATGTCTCCAACATTTGTTTCTGTAAATCTGGTAGGAATCATTCTTGAATCCATGCATGTAAAAAATATGGCCTTTGGCTGCAAAAATAAAATAGTTGAAATTGATTTCTAATAAATTTCTAATACATAGAATTGTTTTGAGATGTGATAAAAAACCTACTAGGTATTTAAAGACGTATTTAAAAAAATTACTAAAACAATAGATACCGCGCTAACATTACTATGGTAATAAAAAAAAATTTCTAAATAAATGATTATTTATTTATTTTTTTGTCATTTGAGGCCACGAAACCCATACATCCTAATATATAGGCGCATTGCGCCTGCTTTTCCGACTGATTTTTATTTCTTTAAATCGGACAAGTAAATACAATTAATATTATTTATTATTATTATAGTGATTAATATTTATTTAATTTTAAGAAAATAAATTACAATTTTTTGTGTGATCGGTACATAAAAATACATCAGAACGCAAAATTGCAAACCATTAAGTAAAAAATTTAATCTCTAGAATTAGGAGTAAACATACTTTTAAGAATTTATAAAAAATTTCGATTTTTTCGCTGAAAACACAATAAAGATCAACTCCAATTATTTTCTATATATTTTTCCGGTAATCTATTTGTGTAAATATATATGTACGCCAATTTTTAGCTCTCTAGTTTGAAAAATTCTACTTTTGCCAGACCATAGTGTATACACTGAGTATGGTGTATAATTTCTGACTTTGATTGTATTCGGAAAATGTTCCAATTGTTTATTTTCATTCTTTAAAGATTGAGACAGTATTATTTATAGAAATATATAAAAATACTCTTATTGCAAATTTTTAATTGTCAAAAAGCGAGTCTTAAGAAAAAAGAATGTTAATATGTCCTCTATTTCGCATCATAATTTCTTACTATTCTTAAAAATATCAAAATTAAGTATATGTATGACTTCTAAGATAATTATTATTATTACCTATATCACGGTGGTCTTGAAAAATTTGAAATCTTTTGACAAATGCCATTTCCAATTTTTGCATAAAACCTTTCCACACCACCTATAAAATTGATTTTAATTTAAATCAAAATCGCGTATTGGGCCGATTTTTTTAAACTTCCTTTAGGAGTTATGGAGGGGGGAAGAAAAATAAAAAAACTCATTTTTTTCGGAAACTACTTAACCGATTTAAATGAAATTTAAATGTGTTTAAAAAAGGTTTTATGCAAAAATTGGAAAGGGCATGTGTCAAAAGTATTTAAAATGTTTCAAGACTACCGTGTATATTTAAATACTCAATGAAGACTTACCTCCGGGTTATCTCGAACTTGTTCGAATTGCTTCACCATTCCTTCTCTGTGGCATTGTCTATATTTCATTATACCTCTTAATATTCTATCCATTTTTAAACATGTATGAGTTGTTCAAGTTGTAGAATACCTGGGCATTAAACAAATTTATATTAAAAAATGAAAGAATACCCTCTTTTATTCATATTTATTCATTGAAGAACTTTATAAATAATTTTACTATATAAAATCTCACATGGACCCACGTAAAATTTATCTTATGAGACTCTATAAAAAGAAATTCCATGTAGGACCTCATATATGAGAAACCATTTGTGGAATCCCTTATGAAAATTTATAGTATTGTATTACCTACTGCAGATTGTTACTTCAATGGACAAAAGGTTACGGCAATCTTGCCATTTGTCCATTTTTATTAATTATACCTTGTTTCATTTTGAAAATTTTCGAATTTAGTTCAACAATTACTTATGTAGCATTTATACCCAGACTTACAGAAGTATGTATGTACGTTTTCGTAACTTTGACGTTTTTATCCTGTTAAATGTAAAATTTTGTTCAAAAAATTAATTGCCATAAAAAATTTTTTTAAACAATTTTCTTCTCTAACAGTTCTTTCATTCAGAGCACACTAAATTTTTAAAAAATTTTATGACAAGAAAAACCTTTAAAAATATAAAAATATTCTTAATTTTTTTTGCAAAACTATTATTTAAAGGGTTATACTACTCAGCAAAAAATTTTTTTTTCAATTTTTTTTATTCGATGAATAAACTATCCAAGAATAATATGTAAATACTATATTTTGTACGCATTCATTTGGAACTTTAACTGTAACTTCTCAGATAAATTATCTAGGGAAGTACACATGCTATTTAAGATTCATAAATAATTAAGATTGTTATAAACAATTTAAAATCGATTTTTAGTTAAATAACTTTTTTCTTTTGCATATTTTTTGAAAAATTTTTTGGGACAGTAATTTTGCTTCCCCTCTCCAAAATTTTTCTCTTCTCTTATTGTCAAATTTATTCAAACAAGTGCGAAAATTTCTAATGAAATTCAAGTACGGACCCTTAAATGTTATAAATGTTTCCAAAACCCGAATGGTAATAAATTATAACATGAAAGTGAACGACCATATTTTTTAGCAAAATAATTTTACAGAGCCTAAATTCGTTTAGAGAAATTTTTCTACCAAAAAAGAATTGAGTAAGCTTTCTCAGAAAGAATCGTTAAATATAAAATAATATGATCGCTATTATAAAGTTTTTTTTAGATGCTATTATAGCGGAGGTGATGTATAAATGGCACTAACTTTTATTATCTCATTTAAAGAATGTGTCGCAGTGAAGAAGTGAAAAAATAGGTGGTGAACCGTAAATGAGCGCTTTTAGTTGTGACTCACACCCATTCACGAACGGTCTAATGATTTTCCTTACTCACGGAACTCACAGTAACCCGACAGGTCCTGAGGGAATTACGTCACGCGTCCATCTTTACGTCAAACTATAAATTTTCACCCTCGTTTGCATAAGATATTTTTAGTGACACAGGCACATTGATGTCACTTTATTTACACAGGTGAATCCTATGTTCCTCCGTTAATAAACTACCAGTTATTTCCCTAGGATAATAATGGGTACTTTATTCACATACGAGGAGGTCAATAAAGTACTCATTATTACTCTAGGGTCATTTTTCTTTGTGAAAATCGTTTCTATAGTATTTTTAAATTTATTGCAATTAATTGTGTCTATTCCTGAATATGAAGATATTTTAATAATTTAATATTTGCGACATTATACGATTCGAGAATAGTAACCTCAGATAAGAGAAAGAAACAAAAGAATAGTCTTTCTTAATATTGCTCATATTCTATTTTCTATATCAATGAAATCAGACCTTTGTCTCTAAATTACTCAAAATTAATTTTTCTTAGTTGTTAATATCTAACTAAAATGGAACAAAATTTTATTAATTTTCTAGAGCTCTAGAAGCATCTAGAAAATTCTTGAGTTTCCCTTCTTCTCTTAAAATTAACATAATTCCTAAAATAATTTACATGTTTTAATATTCTTTGAATAAAGTTATTAAAACTGGCACCCAGGTAATTTATCAAAGTTTCAAAGAAATTTTGTAAAAATTGATACAGCAGTTTTCGAGAAAATCACTACACAGTATGAAAAAAATGGTTTACAGAAAACGCGTTTCAAGTACTCGAATACTTACGAGTTATAGTTTGAGAATTTGGTTTATTAATTTGTAGTTTGTTTAATATTTCGAGCTTTGAGTTTTATTAATAAATTGTTATTGTTTATTAAATTGGTGTTTTAATGTGTTTGAGTTTATTGTGGACCGGAGGAGAGTGCCAAAGATAAGAGAATATTGGTAGCGTCTCAACGGTCGTGTTTGAAAAGTTCGTTTGGTTGTTCGTTGTTCAGTTGACCGGTTTGCATCACGGCATCGTCTTGGAAGAACTCCCCGATGAGATTTTGTGTTTTTGAGAAAGCGGTGTTTGCGAGTAGCAGAGTGTTTTTTGGACGGGATTCGATGCAAATGTTTTAAATTGAATATTTTAATATATTAATTTGATTCATCAGTTAATCTCTACGTCACAACTTTTTGAAGAATTTTATTAAATTTTTCTAAAATAATTGAATTCTAGAGAAGAATTTAAATAATAATTTTCGAAAACAATTGAATTCATGAGAAGAACTTTATTAAAATTTTTGAAAATAACTCACTTCTTGAGTAGAATTTTTAAAAACTTTTTGACAATAATTTAATTCTTGAGATCAATTTCCCTATCTATTTATAAAGATAATTTAATTCTTGACTAGAATTTTTAAAAAATTTTGAAAAAAATTTAATTTCTGCAAAGTATTTGTGACTGTCTACGAGAAAACACGGCTTACGTCCAAAAAATCAAATTTAAGTTTTTTATGGTAATCGACAGATTTTATGTTGCTTTTTCAGATGCAAAAGTCAAAAGTTAAAAATATCAACTACTTTCGACAATATATCGTTTTAAAGATGTATATGTCAAGCGTAGTTAACTTCAATCGTAGTACTTCAATCGCTCGCCCTGTGAAATTCACGTTTGGGAACTAAGCCGTGTTTTCTCGTGGACAGTCACATTTTATTAATTTTGAAAAGAATTGAATTCTTATGATGAATTTTGATGTTTATCAAAATAATTGAATTTTGGAAAAGAATTTTATTAAAATTCCTCAAAATAATTGACTTTATGGGAAGAATTTATGCGATTTTGTTGTTTATCAAGCTAATTGAATTCTTTTGTAAAATTACTTATAAAATTTTTTAAAAATAATTGATTTTCTGCGACGAATTAAATGTTATTTATGAAAATATTTGAATTATTGCAACGAATTTTACTGTTTTTATTGAAGAATTGAATGTTTCTTAAAATTGAATTCTTTCGTCAAGTTTTAATAAAATTTTTCATAATAATTGCATTTTTCAAGGAATTTATTTAAGTTCATAGAATTTTAAAATATACGGCACTGAATTTAGTAGCGCCACCGTTCACTGTGGAATACTTAGAAACTAAAGCCAGCGTGCAGTTTGGCGAGAGCGTTCAGTTTCAAAGCGTGCAGTTCGGAGGCCTGACTGTAATTGAACTTTTGCAAAGATGTTTATAAATTTTTAAAAATAATTGAATTTTTGGCGAAAAATTTTGCTATTTGCAAAGACAATTGAATTCTTGACGGGATATTCGTGAAAATTTTTTAAAATAATTGAATTTCTTCGAAGAATTTCATTACTTTTGAAAATAATTGAATTCTTGAGATGAATATTGTAACTTATGAAAATAATTTTATTAAAATAGAAAACATTTTTGAAGGTTTTGTATTATAATTAGTGTCAGTTTCATATAGTTTACGAAGATAAATTTGGTGTGAATTCAACATTAAAAGATAAAAGAAAAAAATAGGGGAAATTTTAAAAATAGGGTACGTTTAGGGGCCAGAATTAAAAAAAGGGGACAGATTTTTCGCCACTGTGTGCCATGAAATTAATTAATTATTAAAAGGATATCACTCCAAACCAATCACATAAATGATTGATCAGATGTACGCAGTTCTAAATTTGAAACCTCTAATCGTACAGTTAGAAACTTCTCTGACAAAATAAAACTTTTGACTTATATTTATCCTGAAAATTTCGAAGGCTTTTAGCAACTTGACTTCTCAACTTATTTATTTTTAAGACAATTTATCGATGTTTATGAAATAGATGAACAAATTTTAATAATTTTATTCACCAAATCGTATATTACGTGGGATATAAACCCAGAGATTTTTCCATGTAGTATTAGGAAAAAAGGACTTCAATATTTTCAAAAATGGGATTCAATTTTTAGAAAAAGGAAAATTTCAACATGATTTTACTATTGTAGAATAGCGTAGGGGAGACCGGGGCTAAACCGGACAAGTCAAATATTTCCGAAACCGTGAAGAATTTCAAATCGTGTAAATAACCTATGAACGCGCAATTTCGTGATGCATATGCTGCATGAGGTTTTAGGGACGTGTCATTTTTCTTGTAATAATAGTTGCCGTTAATGTGTGAAAATGTCATTTTTCGAGGTAAAAGTAAAATTTTTTTTGGGTTTTTATCGTTATAATTGAAGTGCAAATATCATACGGCAATTTTTCTTATAGCCCAAGGTGTACTGAGTTTGGTAGAAAAAAAGTTTAATGGAAAACGTTAAGAAGAAAAAATATATTGCAGGTTAATTATTAGATGACGATGTGGGGCTGAATCGGACATCGTGATAAAAAACAATCAAATCTTTAAATTCTTTAATTTATTTTATATTAATTAACTATTTTATATTATATTCTTTGCATAGAACCACTTTATAAATAAATAAATAAATAAATAAAGAATTTATTTTAAAACTCGAATTCGCAAGCGAGTTGCTACAAACAGACAAGTCTGAAAACAGTAATTCATTTTATATTATATTAATTACCGATTTTACATTTTACATTATATTCTTTGTATAGAACTATCTACAAATAAATAAATGAAGAATTGATTTGACTTTTCTACAAAAAAAAAACGAAAATTTGTGTCTCATTCTTTAATTAATTAGCCGTGTCCGATTTAGCCCCACCAATTTTCGGATTTTCGTTTTTGAGGTAGTCACCTTTGAAGCAATATATCTCCAAAGCTACTGTAGTTTTTTAAAATCGAACAAGTGCGATTTGTAGGTGAAGGTACAAGCTTCAAAACGGTATATTACTCTTTAGCAAAAAATATTTTTTTGGATGAGTTTTCTGGTCAAAGACCAAATCCGTCCGGTTTAGCCCCGGTCTCCCCTATACAAGTTATTTTAAAAATTTTTTTACTTATTTTCTCTTAATTACAGCTTTTTAAAATCAGACTTTTTATTAAATTTTTTTTTTAATTATTGATATTTTTTTATCTTTCTTCATAATCTGTAATTATTTAAAATTTATTATTATAAATTTGTGTTTCTATAAAATTATAATTTTTATAAATTAAAATAAACTAGAAAAATTTACTCTAAAAACAAGAATTTTTAAAAGCAAATTGTAAGTATTATGTTGGCGGAAAATTTAAATAATTTTTATACAAAAATTAACACTGAAATAGTAAATTGTGCTATTAAAAATAGTTATTTCCAAAGTAAATTCTATAATATCCCTAGTAAATTTTATTAAAAATCAATAAAATATACTTTTGAATTTAGTGAAATTTATTCTGAAAACAGTACAGTTGGATAGAAATTTTATACATTTTAGTTTTTAAATAAAAACTGGATTTATAATTTTCAAATTCAAGAAAATTATTTTTTTACAAAGTTTGCAAAAAATTTTTTTCTGTTAATCATAACTAAAAATTTTTTAATTTACAACAAATGACAATTTTCATAAGTTCTTCTTTAAAAAAAAGAGTAATTTTGCAGAAAATATGTTTTTGTATTTACAAAAAAATTACCCCTACAATTTTTGAACCATTTTTTTGAAAAATACAATTGTTGTTCAATTTTTTTATATGAAAATTCACTTGTTTATTATTTTAATTGTTAATTTCAAATCATAATTTTTAAAATAAAAAAAATAAAATATAAAAAAATTATGATAAAATTATGATTTTGAAATTAGTTAGGAAAATAAACAAGTAAATTTTAATTTAAAAAATTGTATAAGAATATTATTTTTTAAAATAATGTTCTTTTAATAAAAAAATCCTTTAAAAATTGCAGAAATCAATTTTATCATTCGGCATTTGTATATACAAAAAAATATTTTCTACAAAATCACGAATAGATTTTAAAATCTATTAATTTATTAAAAAAGTAAAAATCCAAAAAAGGTCAGAATATTTTCTGATTTCCTCACAAAAAATTACTATAACAATAATTTTATCGCAAATTTAAATTATTTTCTTGATATGGGTGATTTTCCACAAAGTGGTAACTTTTGAATATGTTAAATTTTTTTTTTCAATTAATTTTTTTGAAAATTCTTTATGTAGGGGAGACTGGGGCGGAAGGATAAACTGTGAAAACAGTTCAAATTCATTATCTTTCGAACGGAAATAGTTAAAGCATTGCAATTTTAATTATAGAAGGGTGTTATCACCCTAAATAAATGTCCGGAGTTATGTGACATTCTGTTCATTTTTATGGTGTCCATATTTAAATTTTTTTTTCACCCTACTTTTGAAAATTTTTTCGTCAAAGAAAATATCAACTTTTAAGTATATTCCTAAATAAAATTTTATTATTTATGAAAATAATTGAATATTTTAGAAGAATTGAATCAAAAATTGTTTTCAATAATTAAATTATTTGATACATTCTATGAAAATAGTAAATACCTATTTAAAATCATTGAATTGCGATAAACTTTTGAAAATAATTGAAATTTTGCAAAAAATTTTATTTAAATTTTTGACAATAATTTAATTCTTGAGAAGACTGATGCTATCTATTTATAAAAATAATTTAATTCTTGGAAAGAATTTTTAAAAAATTTTGAAAATAATTTAATTTCTGCAAAGTATTTTTATTACCTACTTTTCAAAAGAATTAAACTCTTGTGTTGAATTTTGAAATTTATCCAAATAGGTAGTTGAATTTTGGAAAAGAATTTTATTAAAATTGCTTAAAATAAATGATTTTCTGCGATGAATTAAAAATTATTTATGAAAATATTTGAATTATTTACGAATTTTATTATTTTATTGAATAAAATTGAATGGTTCTTAAAATTGAATTCTTACGTCAAGTAATAAAAATAAAAATTAATAAAAATTAAATTAATAAAAATTAAATTTAATAAAAATTTTAATCCAAATCAAAATAATAGAAATTTTGCAAAGAGTTTTATTTAAATTTTTAAAAGTAATTGAATTTTTGGCGTAAAATTTTGCTACTTGTAAAGATAATTGAATTCTTGACGAGATATTTGTTAAAATTTTTAAAAATAATTGAATTTTTTTGAAGAATTTTTTTATGTATCAAGATAATTGCGTTAACACTTTTGAATTAATTAAATAATATTAAAAAATTTATTCTTGTCAGAATTAGAAAAAATTAGAATTCGTATAGTAATTTCATATAATAGTTTCTAAGACAAACAAAAAGACACAAAAATTCCGAATTTTCTTATGTATATGTATTCTAAAAATGTAATTTTTTCTAGTACTTTTAATAAAAATCCCTGATTTCCCTGACCTGTGGCAACCCTGATGAAGTCTAAGGAACGAAATTAAAATATCTATTACCTTTCCTAAAATATGCACATGTAAAGTGGAGAATGTGAGAAAAAGTTTTATTTTAGCAATTAGAAAATATGTAAAAATGCAAAAAGAATTATTGATTCTTGTTTAAAAATAAGTTGATTAATTATCTTTTAATAATTAAACTATTAAAAAATTAAAACAGTAGATAAAATACAAGTTTTAAGTTGGTTTGTCAAATAACCTCATTTTTATGTTTTTATCAATTAATTACATTACAAAGAAGTGGAATTCTTGAATTAAATAAAATCTCACCGAATATAAAATATTTTTGTTCAACATTCAGGTTTTTTTAGTATTTTCCTATAATTTTTTCTTTAAATACAAGAAATAGTGAGTTGAAAGTACGCTATTTTTGAATTGTTGCGTACTTTGCAACTTAATATCTCCTTATCACTTTCACAACTTCTAAATCACATTAAAATTTTCGTTTTTGTCCCGAATTTATTTTAAGAGATAAGTATAAGAAGGTTTAAAAATTGCACACTCTTTCAGGTTAAATTATGTTTATTTTCTTGTAGTTGAAGTTGGTTTTGAATTTCAACAATTCAATACATCGTATCGAAACGTGATTTACAAGAAGAAACCAACTACATTTAGAAGAAAATAAACAGTTTTAACCTGAAAGTGGCAAATTATTTTATATAATTGTTTAACGAAGATATTAAGTTTGAGAAAATTCAGAAACCGTGTACTTTCAACTCAATATTTCTTGTATATTTAGAGAGAAAATTAAGAAAGTGCTAAGAAAATTTGAAAGTTTATAAAAAATACTCTATATTTGGTGAGGTTTTATTTAAGGATTGCACCTATTTTGAAATTAATTGATAAAAACAAGTAGCAAGTAGGTAAGAAAATTTGCTGACTTGCTGCCACTCTGCACAGAGATTCACTGGAAAAATTGCATCAACTTGGGCATGACCTTAAGATCCATTCGACATTCAAGTCAGGTCAAAGTTGTTTTACAAGTGAAAAAATTATTAGCAACAATATACTATTTTTATAATTATCAAATGATTGTAGAATATTCAAGTACTTTTTAATTAGTTTTTTCTTTAAAAGGATATAGTTAATTAATAGAGAATAAACAAAATATTTATTGAGATTATATTTTTGTGTTCAACTACACCCGGTTTACCCAATTCCGGGTTCAGTAAAACGGCAACGGCATTTTTAAATTAATTTTCATGAATAAATAATAGTCCACGTACATAAAGTGAAATGCATAATTGCTGTGACATCAGTTTAGTGAGGGTTTACAATTCATTATAAAGCATTTCACTGTACGTACATACCTCATAAATAATCAGCAATCTTTCTTTCTTTCTTTCTATATCGCAAATTAGCCTCTAAAACATTTATTTATGTTATGACAGTATCTCTCTTCTATACAATGTAGAAGTCAGCACTGAGTTTATGTATAATATAAATATTAAGGGAGCTGTCACATCTCAACTGACTCTGTAGGCAGGTTGCCATAGTAACGTACACGAGTGAGAGAAGAGAGCCAGTGGCTATGAAATTTTAAGGCCTTTCTCCAATAAGGATCTAAAAGTGCATGCGTTACGAATGCGTTGCGTTGAGTGGAACCGTAGCGTTTAATCGAATGCAAAATTTTATGAGTTAAAGAGAGATAGTCGATATCACTATCCTTTTCCTATTTTGAATCATAAATGCATTTACCAGCTATTGTAAAAACACCTTTAAAACCAGAAAGACATAAAGAACCCATTGTGAACTTGGCCAAAAATATTCTTCATAGGGTGCCGTTGGAGTCGCACCTTTAGCGATAATCAGAAATCATATATGAGTGAAAGAGATAGTAAAGTTTATTCGTTTCTGTTTAGATAATTCAGTTATCCTAATGATGTTCAAAACCAAAACATTTAATCATGAAAACATCGATGTATGCTCTGGTTAAAAATACAAAGTGTTTATGATGTACCTCTTAAATTTCAGGAGTTTTTACTAAATATCCTGTATATAATCGGGATTTTACATTACTACAGACATTGAAGATGGATTTTTTACAAGTTTAGGAAAATAAGACCATTTTAAAAATACGCTGTAAGAGGTTAAAGTAAAAGTTTTCCGCAAGCAAATTTCCAACTCCTGCAAGATGTGTAAATACCAAAGCTTATTACAATCATCGTGTAATTTGTCATGATGCACGACATTCACAACTTTGCAGAATATCTTAGGGATGGTTTATAGATATCCTTCTTTTCTCTTCACAGTTTTAAGGTAAGAGGAAATTTTTTCTTTTTCTGTTAACCTTTTGCTCAACATATTTTTCAATTACTTTACGTAAGGTTGTAAATTTCAATATTAAATTGATTGTGCACACAAATTATATTGTTGACAATGTTGCGAATCCAATCAAATTTGAACAATAATTTAATCAAGTATTGTGTGTACGAAGTCTCATACTTTCAAGAACCTTCTGTAAACTTGCAATTTTCCTCTGTAATTTCATAAAAATTTGTAAAATTACACAATTAAAAACAACGTAATTACTAATCAAATCTATAAGTCTACAGAAATTCTTTTTACAGTACGAATTTGAATATTAAAATGAAGGACAAGTACTTTGATTTCTTAACACCACTGATATTTTGCCACTAATCTTTCTGTCAAATGTTTTCAGAGAGTTTTTAACGAGTTAAAATGATTAATACAAGCAGAACGAGTGATTAAGAAAATTAATTGACTTGAAAGCTTTTATACATGAACTAGTACTCCAGATTTTCGGGTAAAACATGAAAATGTCATTTTAATTTTAATCACCCACACACTTAAAAAGATCAGTTGAAATTGCACACTTCAAATTATATGCAGAAAGTAGAATAAGCTCCAGTCATTTCAAATTTTATATTATATAATTAAATTTTTAAATTATTCTTAAATGAAAAAAATTTCACTAATTTTAAATTCACAAAAACAAACTTGGACAATTGTTTATTAATTTTAATGTTAACTTTTTATTAATTTTTTTTAAATAAAATTAAAATTTTTAAAAATTTTAAATGTAATTTAATTTTTGTAAAAAATAAAATATGACGTTAAAAATGAATGAAAATTTCGAGGCGCAAGAATATTCTTCATATGTCATTTTAATATATCATTCAACCGAACGTCTTTATAGCGAAATAACATTTAACCGAATTTCTATTTTAACAAATTCCCAGTGGGCACAAAGACAAAAAACGTTCTTTAAACGTCTGAAGAACGTTTAATGTCTGCCAATTTATGTTTTAAGAACGTCCGAATATTCTGAAACATTTTTGGAACAGTCGGACGTTCTTAAAACATTAATTGGCAGACATTAAACGTTCTACAGACGTTTAAAGAACGTTTTTTGTCTTTGTGCCCACTGGGTTGTCATTTTCACGAATCGTAATCTCACGAATTGGGGGCTTTTTGTTGTAAAAAAATTTATGTTTCAAATTAGCGGCACATTTTTTTTTACCATAAATTATTATTCTTCGACCAAATAGAAGTATATTTTAATCGGTGTAATTCATATTTATTAATTGCTACTTTATTTAAACTATTGTTTTCATATTTATGGTTATGAGTGCAGGTAAAACGTATTTATCTTCAAGAATTTATAATATTTTACAACCCTTTAAAAACATTTTCTTTTATCTACCTGAACTTACATTTATCAAAAATCTAGACGCAATATAGTTGAAATATATTTTTTCCTAAAATGGCACTATAATTGACTAAGTAACATTATCTCGTACAAAAATTATTCAATATCAACACAAATATTATTTTTAGGGGTGAGCATTTTGCACACATATTTATTAACACTAAACCAAGATATTACACGAAGGTAAATACTTTTTTTTAAGTGTGATTTCTTGTGCTCGTCAAAAAACCATTTTTTGACAATGAGTTACTCACTCATTGCTCATTTTCGCAGAACGATTTCGTAGATGATTTAAGTGGCACAATGTTCTACCACCCATAATTCTTTTTCTGAATACCTAAAAATATAAATAATATATAAGCGAATGTTAAATAATGATCGCTCAACAAGTATTATAAGAAAATTAATGATTTTCAAAAAAAGGTGAAAATGCAATTGAGCAATTATCGCTTAATGAAAATTCGATTTTATGCGAGTTACGTCAAGAATTTCTCAATTTCTACAATTTTAATGAAGAAATCAGGTGCATACTTTTTTAATTTTTACTAACAAGAATTTTTTTTATATCTCGCATAGTCGCGATATAGTATTAGCAAATGTATAAAAATGTGCGTTAACAATATGAAAGCTTTTTGTGGCACATATATTTGAGTACCCAATTTTTCTCCTTTTCGTAAGATTTCCCCATATTCGCTATAGTAGCAATTCGTAAAAATTAAATTTTTTTTTAAATTAACGGTTCACCGAAAATAAACATCAAATTCGTAATCAGCTACCCCAAAAACCCCCGACTAACAAAATTTCCCTTCATATTTGACGCCATATTTGATCCGCTATCTTGAAACTATGAATTCTTATTTACGTTTCTTAAAAGTATACAATTTTTGTGCACCTATGGTCGTGAATTGAATATTATTCACACACGTTTTATGGCTAAAAAATTATCAAACTTGAAAAAATGAAATTTGTTTGTGTTTTTTGAAATTAAAACCGCCATATTTAATTTTGGGTTGAACAAAATTTCTTTTTTACACCGTAATCAAAAAGAGCACACTCTTTGAAATTGCGTAAAGAATTTTCTTATTTCAGGCGTTAATGGGTCAAGAAAGCAGTAAATTTTTAATACTTCCCTGTGTTAATATTCTTTTTTGTATTTAATGCGCTCTTTAACATAGAATACAGTGACCAAAGTGTCGACGGTTTTTTTGTTTCTACAACCTTTGTGTAACTGACGTTTGGATTAACTTCTTTGTGAATTTTACCCACAACGTTAGCATGTGTTTGTCGTTGAGCGACTCGAATCACCATAGTCTACCGAACATATCCATAATGTCAGTCATGTCTGGCAGTTGACAAGCGTCCACCGAAATCCCATCACATCAAAGACATCGATGATGTTCGGCAGTGGACAACCATCGGCGGGGACAACAATTCCAATGAAAGGAATTCTTGCAGTACAAGTCATTTTTAAATTTCCAAACAAAAATCTATTAACCAAGATAAGTGGTTAATAGATACATACATACACAATGAATTAAAAGAATTATAGAATAAGGTACAATAAAGTAATAGGTAAAATCGGTATTTGAGATTCAAATTAGTGTTAAAAGAAAGTAAAAATAAGATCAGTCAATAATATTATAAACAATCATTTCTCGTTCTCAAATTGGCGTTGACCCGGGTGAAGCGTGATACTGATTGGAGTCAGAGAGAAGATCCTACCTGCGAGCCCTCTGAGCTCCACACTAAATAACAATTATAATAAAAATTGACATATTTAAAGTATGTTTGAAAAATAACGAGACTTATAAAATTTCTAAACAATATAGAATATGGTGCGAGTACTTTCTTTTATGAAAAATTTTAACGAGCAAATGAGGCAGAGAATAGAGGAACAACCGATTTTATGAATTGCAAGCTGCATCCTCCCTTCCCCATCATCAGTCCACGATTTCCCAAATTACTCTTCGTTTTCCCCCGAATGTTATATATTCTCTTTATATTTCAAATGAATGTACAGTTAATAACAAATCCAAGAAAATAGAAAGAAAAGAACAAGTAACGAAATATAAATCCACCAAATCAGAATGACAATGGATGCTCCCGTAGCAGAGTAATGAGGTAATTTTATATAAAAAGGATAATTAGTACATCGTCCAGTATCAAGTTGATTAACTGTATCTTTAAAAAAAAATTTTATTTTATTATGAACTAGCTGTCGGACCCGTCTTCGACGGGTTTTAGTTTCTGCTAATATATTTGATAGGGTGTCTACCAACTGGGAAATAGCCGGGAATTAAATTTTACTGAGAAAAACTAATAATTAGTTGCCATAAACTATTTTTAGGAAAATATTACTATCTGAATCAGTGACAGATTTTTTTCTATCAAATTTGTTTTCAGAAACAGTATTTGTCAACTTGTAGTACTTTATGCGTTTGTAGTACTACAATTAATGTAGGTATTAAAAATTAATCCTAAATTTACACCAGCTTTTGGAGTCAAAGTAGAGTCTATTTCGAAATAATTGTGTCGCAATTAGATCCTACCTTATGACTGCTAAAACCTAAATAAAATCTATATGTTTAAGCTGAAAGTAGGGCCTAAATTTTGACTCGGGTCTGTTTACATAAATATTACATCAATAAAAATTAATGTAAAAAGCAGTTTTTAAAAATAAATTAATAGAATAAAACTTTTTTAATTTGGTAAGAAAATTCTCGGTTTTTCCTGGTCAAATTAAATTCCCGGCTATTTCTCGGTTTACCCGCGCAATTGGTAGAAACAAGTTTAAAAACAATTCATTAAAAAATGTAAACTTTGAAAATTTGCAATTTTTAAAATTTTTTGAAAACATTTTTATACTTAAATCTTACTTATAGGACACTATTTTTTACAAAATTGTGCTAAAATGTGACTAAATAACATGTAATACTTAATTATAGATAGTTTAAAAGCAATTCATTAAAAAAATGTAAAATTTGAAAATTCCGATTTTTTAATTATTTGAAAAAATTGAATATCTCCCGTCCTAATTAATATTTTTCAAATCTGTAAATTTATAAACCTTCCTTGGCCCAAGGTCTAACATTCTGCCAAATTTGGTTTCAAACGCTTCAGCCGTTTCTAAGTGATGCACGAACAAAGATTCTCTGACATACATACACACATACATACATATACATACACGAAATTTTTTATTGGTATTCTGGAATCCTTGATGCTTAAAACGAATAATTATGTGCAAAATTTAAAGTTCTGAGCAATGTACAGACAAAAGTCTGATTTTATATATATAGATAGATGTATGTAAATTATGAAAATTTTAAATCTGTTGTAGGATTTGGTAGCTATGACTACTAGACTAAGCAGTAAATTACAAATTTTGTGGGAATTTTTTATTCATGCTGAACCAGGAAGTGACGAGGTATGAATAAATATAAATTATTTTTCATTATTAAACATAATCATTATTTAACTGTTGTTAGTGAGAATTTTAAATACATCAATTTGTCCTTGTATAAACCAGAAATTGAAGCTTTATTAGCACTAATTCGAAACATGCTTTTTTTCAAAATTTCGAAACCAATTTTATATTTTTACTGAGTAGTAAATGATAGCATCTAATTATTCATTTTTAAATCTACTGATATTGTTAGAAAAAAGTTTATGATACTTGTAAATTTTATTCTAATGACGCGTGGGATAGAGTGATGTTTAAAAAATTATTACTATTTATTCATTTTACAGAAACTAAAGTAAACATTATTTTTTGTGATATAGAAATCATCTTGGTTGAATGTTTTTCTTGCCGAACTGCTGATTGAAGTGAAAAATGGAACTGATATTAAGTACTTAATATCAGGCTTGTAAGTATAAATTCACAAATATATTATGTGTCTTAGCATAGATCAAACATTTCTTTTATTGAAAGATATCTATAAAAAATTTTAATACCGTAAACTGGGGCTATTAGGAACAGATTTCAACTTTAAAGGCTTGTAATTTTCTTGTGTTTTGAAATATTGCCTTAATTTTTTTTTCTTTTTTTGATCTTGGCGAGCACATTGAAGGGTTAAAGGATGTTTTTGATTAAAGCTGGAATTTTAATAAAAAAGACGCATTTTTTCGAAATTGCAAAAACAATTGTAAAACGTATTTAAAGTTAAAAAAGTTATTGTTTATTGCTCGAAAGTACACACACAATTTAAAACAAATGTAAAAACGAAACTAAAAGAGCGAATGTGTGTTTTTAAAAGTTGTTGGTATCATCAGTTGAGGTCGACGATGGAGTCACTGGTCGTTTTTTGCGAGTTGTCGGTTCCAACATACACTCTTTTACAATTTCGAACCATCTATGAACACTAAAAACCAAATTAGGCGATTAAAAACAAAAGAAATTACGAAAAACTTACGTCTTGACAACGCACACTTTAACAATTCGGAAGAAATAATTGTGTTCCTTATATACCCGCCGTTTGTGAATTTTGGTTTTTGTAAGAAATAAGAAAATAAATAAATAAAATAAATAAGAAATCCCTTTAATAACAAACAATCACTTTGAGAAGTTAAAACAGGAACAATTTACCCCGGCAATCAAATGTTTTCCACGTTTGAAATTTCACTAAAACACAATTACTCACTTACAAGCTACTACTGTTCACAAAATTATTAATAGTCACAATTATTGCATTGAAAAGTGTTGCCAGTTACCGCAGCAACAATTTTTTAAAAGCAAGTAACACAATTCATCGATACACGGCGCCGATAGCATCAACTCCACCCGAAAACAGAATTTTATTCCTAATAGAGTTAAGTTTACGGTACCCTTTACTCTTTATCCAATAAAATAATACAATAATTAATTTTACTGCAATTTATCACGTCGTTTTCAAAATATAAAATAAAGGCATAACTTAGTTAAATATATAATAGGTTTTTCGAAACCTAGAAAAACAAGTGTCTCTTTATTTTTCAGATGTAAATTATCAGATTCAGATGTGAATATTTTAATAAAAAACTTTCTTTACTTGCAGTTCTATTGGAATAAATGGAGTTTCTACGCTAATTGCTTGTGAGTTACTGTCAGATGTACATTCCATATGTACATCTAGAGGAAATGAAAATGAAATAGTAGCACTACGAGAATATCTAGTGCACAATCGTGGCTGGAAATGTCTCACAGTCCTCAAGTTGCTTGGGGTCCAAGGCATATCGTGTGGTCAAGAGTTAATGACCTTACTTCTTGCACTCTACCCAGTTACTTTTCAGAACACGACCGATTTTGTTTCCCCTAATCCGTATGTAAAGTTTTCTTCCGACAGTGAAATTGATTCGATTAACTTTATCTGTCATGTTATGAAGCAGAATACCAAAATTAAACACAGTTCGAACAGTAATGCCTCGCGACGAAAGCGAATTAGGAAATACAATGTTGACAGTGTGAAGCAGAGTCAATTGAGGAAGTGCCCCTACGACACAAAAGATTCTCGTAGAAAGGTCAACAGCGAATCAGAGGAATTCTCCGATGGCAATAGTGAAACAAATTCCTCAGCTCTGAATGTCCAACTGAAGTCACTGGAACTTGGTAATTTAACAACTATGTTTTTTGGAAAAAATGATGAAAAGTGTAAAGCAAACTTCACTTCAGATATTGAACTATTTAAAACTTCTGGGAAAGAAACTTATGAAGATTTTATCAACGAGGAAGTAAAAGCAGTCTTTGATTCTGAAATCAGCCATTTCCAAACAAGCCTTTTGATTCTTCAGCTTCTGGAAGACCTTCGGGAGTACGAATTTCCTTCGGAAACTACAGCTGTGGTACAAATAATTGAATTCTCTCTAGACATACTCTGGAGTCTGCAATTTAAGACTGATATGAATTTGACAAATCTAGAGTGCGCTAGACTCAAAGCTGCAGCGTCAAGGCTTATGCTGATGTTTCTACAACGAATTCTGAAATCTGAAGTGCCGATGGCTGCTATGATTAAGAGTGGTTTCATACCCATGAATCTAAGAATTATTGAGGACGCTTGTGGAATTTCAATTTCAGATGTCACGTCCGAAGAAAGATTATATTTACAAGAGTTTATTTTTGCAACAATTTACGGAGCTATATCTATTCTATATGATACGCTGCATCAGGCAAAATTAATGAAAAACTTTAAGCATTTTTCAGAATTTTTTCATTTATTTGCGGGAATCCAAAACGGAAAATTGATGCAAAGGGCAATAATGTTATTACTAGACTGCAATCAAATTACATCTGTCACCAGAGTTGGAAAAATAATTGATATGATGGGAGCTTTAATTAGTACTTTAAAAACAGTGAGAAAAGAATTAAATTATGCTGATAAGGGAAATCAAATGACTGAAAATGCTAATACTCATCATCATTATTGTGATATTTTTGGACTTCCATTTCGGAATGAGCCTTCGTTAAACTCAGATTCATCTCAAGTAGGTCTATTTTCTATAAAGTAATTATCTATCCAATCTGTAACATTAACATTGTCATTAATAAAGAATATTAAATCAATTTTCCAGGTTTGTTACGTTTCATTTCTGTTGACGACTTTAATCTCTCTGTTGGCTGAGGCTCATACATTTGAAAAAAATCTTCAAATTAAACTCTTGAGGGTAATGACAACTGCTGGAATTTGTTGCTGTTTCCCACCAATAACGTTTCTTCACAATGTCATAGGATTCCTGAAGAAGACAAACAGCCAAACTTACAATCTTGCCCCAGCACTTTTAGAACATGTTCTTTTTAAGGAACTTGGAGATAATTCCATTTCATTGGAAAATTGTGACGTGTGTAACAAATTAAAGCGTCATCAATGGAAGTTTTTGGAACTTTATAATGATATTTTATTGCCCGATGATCCAAAATTATGTTCAGTCATTATTGTACATCTATTAAAAGTTACTCCTGCTTCTGGTTTTCAAGTGAAGGAAACCCTGCTTTTTAAAGTATTTTACTCAACTTTTTCAAGAGCAATAGAATATTTGGAACAAGATGAAAGCAATGCAATGGTTAAATTTCTTATACACGCTTGTTTATTCATAATTGCAAGTCTAATTACAAGCTCATCATTATTCGAGAAGTTTATGGAAATCGATGGTTTAAAGGTAAAATCTCTACATTTCTTTAAAGTTCTATAATTCTTTCTTATAACTTAATGTAGACCTACCGAATGATAAATGCTTTTCCTTTAAACACAATTTATATTGTAACTTATTTCGCTAGAATAACTTTCGCTGACAATAAAGAATCAATTGTAGATTTTTTTACGTTTTAACATTTTAGGGTCCCATGAAACTTCTTCGAAATCCTAATTTCACTAAAAGTGCTTATAATCTGTTGGAAGTTGCTGTTATAATGGAAAATTGTAAAATGCCTGGTAGTAATTCGAAAAATATTGAAAATATAAGCTCTGAAGCACCAGCTCTCGCAGTTTTATTAAAATCTCTTGACAGAGAAAGTAGAGGCCTTATAGCAACTTTGAAAACTGATGTTAAAGAGGAAACTGTGCAAGAAAAAAAAGAGTCTGATTTAATGTACTGTGATGGTTTGCAGGAAATTGTAAACAACATGTTTTCCTCAAATTTGACACGAACAAATAATGCGCCTGATTTTGAAAGTATTTTCGTGGAAGGGCTATCAGAAAAAGAATTAAATGTATTAGAAACGAGAGATACGCATAGAAACGTTAAATTCGACCAAGTTAATGTTGCATGGCGAACTGCTGCTAATATTACTTTATCTTGCTCAAGATTTCAGGCAGAACTCTTGAATCATCCAGTTGCCAAGACGATGGAAGAATTATTTAAATTATTGTCAGTTCTCGTTGCCACGAACAAAATTACAGGTACGTGTTTTATGTAATAATACAATCAAAAACACTTTTATCTCATTTATTGTACATGGGTAATATGAATTACTTCAGTCATTCACATTGGGACTTGAAGAATTTTTTATTAGAAATCACTTTAAGGTTATGTTAATGTTAAATTTCTCTTCATTTAAAGTTTCTTTTTACTTTTTCAAACTAAAATCAGTGTTTATTAAAAATTTAAGTTGTAAGGAAAATTTAAACATCAATGATTTTTATTGACAGTTGATCCTTCTTTTGTATTTTCATTTAAAAAATTTCAAACATAACCTTTAATTTTTTGCTTCTAATGTCCCTTTCTTCAGATCGCGTCACATTTAAATAAAAAAATGAAATCAATTTATAGCTGAAATATAAGAAAAGTTGACAAAAATTAATAAAAAATACACCTGCAATAATTAAAAGCAATAATGAAGACAATTTAATCTTAAACATTTTATTATAATTTGTCAATTTTTTTTCATTGAAGAATGTCAGAATAAGTAATCGAAACTTTAGGTAAAATTAAATTGTAAACAAAAGAATTTGAAAATTCACAAAGAACTTTTTCAAAAATTATTTTAAAAAAATTGACTTAAAGAAGAATTTTAGTTGAAAATTCTTGAAATGAATAATCGTAATGATGAAAATAATTTTTGAAGAAGTTTCAGTAACAAAGTAGCAAGTTTTAATTATTATATGTTATTGAATTTCAAATTTTTGAATTTTTGAATATCTATTAAGAAAATAATGATTAAATATTGATTTAAAAATGTTTTGATGTTTTCAAATAAATTTCGTTTTTTAACCTGAAAAACCTGGAAAAGTCAAGTAATTTAAAAAGAGCAAAAGCGTGGCAACCCTGAGATTTAAAATTGAGAAATTACTCAAAAATGTACAATTATTGATATGCTTCTAAATTTTTCTGTCCTAATTTTTAATTGTAAAGGGTTGCCACAGGTCAGGGAAAAGTCAGGAAAATTAGAATTGGTCAGAGAAAAGTCAGGGATTTTTATTAAAAGTACTGGAAAAAATTAAATTTTTAGAATCTATAAGAAAATTCTGAATTCTTGAGTCTTTTTTGTTTGCCTCACAAACTATGAAATTGTCAAGAATTCTAATACAAAACCTTCAATTTTTTCTATTTCTGGCAATAATTTCTTTTTAAATAACTTAATTCTTCAAGAACTACCATAAAATTATTACTTGTAAATTATTTCAAGTATTTTAAATATCTACTATTTTAATAACATTTTCCAAAGGAATTCAATTATTTAAACAAAATTTTAATAAAAATTTTACAGGAATTCAATTACTTACCAATTCTTTATAAATTTCTTCGAACCCATTCAATTATTTTTAATATTTTAATGAAATTTCTCGAAAAAATTCAAATATATTCAGAGAATTGAAAAAAATAATTCTAAAAAATTCAATTAACTCGAACAATTTAAATAAAATTCTTTTAAAAAATCTATTATTTAAAAAAATTTAATACATACAATTCTTCTTAAAAATTCAATTATTTTCACAAATAATACATTTTTTTAATGCGAATTCAATTATTTAAAAAATTTTGAATAAGAAATCAATTATTTTCACAAATAAAATTCTTCACAGGAATTCAATTCTTTAAAAATTTTTTGAATAAAATTCTTTGCAAGAATTCAATTCTTTTCAAAAATAAACATTTTCACAGGAATTCAATTAATTAAAAAAAAATTGAAAAAAATTCTTCGTCAGATTTCAATTATTTTCAATTTTTAATGAAATTTCTCGTTGAAAATTAATTTAAAAAAAAATTTTTTTTTAATTCTGAGAAATACAATTATTATTTTAAAAAATTTCAATAAAATTCTCCACAAGAAATTAATTATTTTCATAAATAATAATATTTTCCTCCGGAATTCAATTATTTTAAAAAATTTTGATAAAATGGTTTATAAAAATTTGAAAAATTATAATAAAATTGATCATAGAATACAATTATTTTCGTAAAATATAACATTCATCCTTGGAATACAATTATTGTCAAAATTGTTTATAAAAATTTTCGAGACAATTCAATTATTTTCGTAAAAAATAAAATTCTTCGAAGCAATTCAAATATTTAAGAAATTTTAATAAAATTCTTCCCAAGAATCCAATTATTTAAAAAAAATTTAATAAAATTCTTCGTCAGATTTCAATTATTTTCAATTTTTTAATGAAATTTCTCGATGGAATTTAATTTTTGTTGAAAAAGTTTTAAAAAATTCTGAGATATTCAATTATTATTTTAAAAAATAAAATTCGTTGCAAGAATTCAATTAGAGCTGTGCAAAATAATTCGAACCGAACTGTTCGAATTTTCTCGCCTAGTTCGAATGTCGAATATTCGACATTCGACATTTCGGCGCCCCAAAACCGAACTAAACTCGGTTCGGTTCGAATTTTGCACAGCTCTAAATTCAATTATTTTCATAAATAACAAAAGCTTATGGAAGGATTTCAATTATTTTTTATACAATTTTAAATAAAATGATAGAAAATTGCATTTATTCTTAAAACTTTTTTTAAATTCGCCGAAAGAATTCAGTTATTTTTTAAATTTTTGATAAAATTCTTCATTAAAATTCAATTTTAAGAAATATTTAATTATTTAATAAATTATTTATTTTTGTATTTAAATAAGTGAATTCTTGAAAAATTTTCTAATAAAAATTGATTAAATAATGAATTTTATTGGAAATTTTAAATTATAATTTGAATATTAAGAGCATTATAGCGTGAATTTTTAGAAATAATTGAATTTTGAAAAGGGTTAAAAATTAAAATCTTTGAAAATTTGAATTTATAGTTACAATATTCTTATGATATAAAATAATGATTTTATCACTTTAACATCTTAAATTTATCATAAAACACGAAGAAAGCGATCACTCCGAGTGGTTGGTTTCTTCGTGTTTTATTATAATATTGTCATAAGTTATTGAATTTCAGAAGGTTTGTATTTATGAGAATCTTAATTCCTATAGAAAAATAATAATGATTAAATATTTATTTAGAAAGAAGTTATTTTTTTTTTTTTAATAATTTTACTTTTGAAGAAATTTGTAAATAAATGTAGAACATTTTTTTGAGTATCCAATAATTTTTAGAGTAAATTAGAATATTTTTTTTGGATTAGGGAAAATGGGAAAATCAGTCAGGAAAAAGTCTGGAAATCAGGGAGAAGTCAGGGAAAAACAAAATTAAATTTTTTGTGTCAACCCTGTTGTAACAGAAGAAACTTGTTAGGAAAATGTATTTTTTCAAGTATTTGAATGCAGTGTACAGTAATAAAATGATAGTTAATTTTTTTGCATATTTTTGTAGAACAAATTAGAAATATAGTAGAAACAGAATTTTAAAGGCATCTTTTAATAAAAATTCGAAGTGATACGAAGGAAAGTTTAGTAATAAAATTGTTTAAGAAAAATATTAAGAATTAAATTAGATTGGTGCAAAAATTGAGAAGTTATATTAAAAAATTTGTATTGCTTTGCTCCCCCGGGTAGCTCCTAATAGCGCGAAGGTTAAAAATCTTAAAAAGCAGGTCACAGTGTCTTTCGATAAATACAATTGACTGACCTTACATTACTTTTCTAATGAATATGTAAAACAAATATCTGATTAATTAGAATAATGATTTATTACTAATTTGAAGATTATTTTTGCAGATAACAAAAATTCGGTGCAGAGGTTGTTGGAAGCCCTAATTACTTGTAATTCAATATCTGTGTTGTGTAAGTGCTTCTTCCTTCATATTACCATTCTTATTCATTCTTATTCATTCTTATTCATAGTCTGTGAAGCAGTATATTTTGTATGACTGATCATGTAAATTATTAATAACTCACATCTGCGGATTAGAGAATCGGAGAATGCAATATCGTTTGAATGCTGAACAGTACTCAGTAAATTATAAGCAACGTATGACACACTTTTACCATTTCACAATATCGTGTTTATAATAATACACATATAATAAATTTGATTAAACGACTTTTTGCAACAGGTAGTAGTAGCAGTACTGCCAAGGAGATTGAACTCAGAAAGGCTCTCATGGATCCAAGGATTAAGTTGGGAGGAGGACTTGTGTTATTGGTTGAGTCTCTTCTTCGAGTATCTGTACTGAAGCGCAATCAGGATAAAGAAGTTTCACAACTGAAACGACCAATAGTAAGTCTCAAAAATAAGCAGGGGTACTCTTCTCAACTGTCATTTAGCCGAACTGCTGTGTTATAAAATTAACGCAAAACAATTGCCTTGAAAGTAGGTTAAAGGGAAATGCAGTTTTATGAGTGATTAAAATTAAAATGACATTCATTAAAAATTTCGTTAGTCAAAGAACCTTCACTGTCAATAAAAATTGTTGTTTCTTATATTTCCAGTATAAGAAAAATTATTTTGTAAATCTGACAGTCTATGTTTTTATATAACGGTTGTGCTAACAGAATAATTTTGATTCAGTGCTTGAAAAAAATCAGAATCGCTTGTCCGTAAGTTTAAAATTTTTAAGTATTGCACTTGATATTTACAGTACCGATCAAAATTGAAAGACCATCCATTTTCAGAGGAATGACAAAAATTTTTAAACATAAAATTTATGAAAAATAAAATTTTTTTCGATATATGTTTTAAAAAGTTAATAAAATTTTGAAAAGAATAAGACCTTACTGTGAAGTCATTTGGCCAGTATTTAGCTTATTTTAAAGGTCATTTGCTACAGAATAAGAATTACTTCTAGGCATTAACGTGTAATTTTTTTCTTGCGCTTGATGGACTAAAATAATATTTTAAAAATTTGAAACAATTTTATTAACAAAAAAATAATTTTAAAAATTCGAACTAACTTTTTTTATTAAATTCTTTTGAAAAATCTACACCAAAATATGTTTTATAATATTTTCTAGAATAATTTTTAGTACAAAAAAATTATTTCAAATTTCTTGAATTTTTTTGTCTAACTTTGACGACCTGCATTTTCTAAGAAAAAATTAAACGTTAATGCCTATAAATAATTCTCATACTGTAGAAAATCACCTATGAAATAAGATGAAGATCATTAAAAAGCATTTATTATTTTAGAAGTTATTCTTTTTTTAAATCATTGAAAATAAAATTCTAGTTTCCATAAATTCTATTTATTTCTATGTTTTAAAATGTTTTTCATTCACCTGAAAATGGGTGGTCTCTCAATTTTGGCTAGTAGTGTAAATAATCTGTTCTAGATAAATCATTGCTTTACTGACCGACAATAGTAAGGGAAAAATCAACATTTGTAAGAGCAAAAATTCCATTTTTATCTTAATCACCTACATATATTTTTGTTAAACGACAGTTGAACAATTTTTTTGTTTTGCTAAAAACTCATTTTGCGAGGAAAAAATTGAAGCCTTATAAATGCAATTTTTTTCAGTGTATTACATTAGATATTTGTAATATTACTTTGTTACCGTAATATTACTTCTTGAATAAACATTTTTTTTTAAAAGCAAGTAATGGAAATAGAAATGGAAACTTATCGAATTTTTTTTTTTTTTTTTTTTTTTTTTTTAAATACAAAGTAGGGTGGTTGTACCAGTTGTCCAAAACTTTAAAATTTTTTTGGTGGCCATTTTGACTTTTTTAATTTTGATCAAAGATTTGGATTCAGCGACCCAAAAACACACAAAATATAAGAATAGCATTTTAAAAAAAGAAAAAATATTTAACACATTTGACACGAAAGCTTTATTTTGACAACACTGTTAAGAGGTTAACCACCACCTGAAAAACATTTAATAACATTTATTGTAATGTTTTTAATGCTTTTACCTGAAGGAAACTTTGCTTGAAACCAAAAATATTCATGAAGTGACTCAGGCTTCAGCTGCGTAGGGGACTTGCGCGTTAGGTAGTGAAGCTGCGGTTTTTCGATTTTAATCCTAAATTAAGCATTCTTATTTAACCCTCGAAGCACACATCTCTTTTTTCGAACAAGAAGCATACAATTACTTTTAGGTCACAGGACCTCTAACTGTTACAGTTTTTAAAAGAAATTTTAGTTTAAATTAAAAGATAAGGTCACACAGACCCCGTATGTGCTCCGAGGGTTAAAAGGGAATTTTTATCTAAAAATTTATTTGCCACAATGTCTTTACATTAAGGGAACGTTCATGAACTACGGAGACCAATTTTTTGGAAATTTTAACCCCCCCCCTCCCCCCACGTAGACGCAATTACATGTATTAGCGCCATTTTTTCCTCTTATGGTAGACAATTGCTTGACTCCCCCCCTCCCCCTTGAAGTGCTACGTAGTTTATGAACGTTCCCTAAAAGATTTAAACAAAATAAAACTAATACTTGAATCCTATTTTAGTTACCCACTTTCATTTCTGATGTAACAACAGATTGTGGAACCGATGATAGTAGTAATGATGAATACATAACAGGGGATGATGGTTACGAGGCAGACGTCGAAATTCTTGTAAATAATTCGCATGAAAACTCACACAAAGGAATGTCTGATCCAGTGACTTCTCTACGAGAACACATAGAGACTCATCCTGCACTGTGTTCTCTTGCTCTTGATCTTCTCATTCATTTTAGTAAGCAGTAAGTATTTATGAATATAAAGTATGACATCAATTTGGAAAAAGTTTAGACCAATACGATTTATCTTTGAACGGTTTAACATGGCATTACACGGACCTGAAACTTATTAAACATACTTCAACATATTTCATTGACAGAAGAATTCATTTTTGGGGTAGCGTTTTTATCACTTGGCATCATTTTTATGATTTCAACGGGAATTCCATGTCTTGTATAATAATTAATTATACGTTTACGCCCGCATGAAAAAGATCCACTTTGTCGATTTTATTTTACGACATAATCCCAATTTTCTTAAAGTTTTACTTTAAATTACATTTTTGAACACTTCTAACTTTGAATCTCTACAACTGAGACAGCGCAAAGAGTTCGAAACTCAATCAAGAATACGCTCGTATAGATAAGTCCAATAGTGGTCACTATTCATGCGTGCGTACTCATGTTAATAAGCTACAAAGATTAAAGAAAGGAATTTAAAAATTATTAACAGATAATTACTATTATAAGGGGCACAGATGCTGAAAGAGAACATATTGTGACCATCGGTTTAAGAAGAATAGCTTCTACCTGCAGGGAAAGTGTCTCAATATGTGCTGCTCTCTCTAACAACGGAGCGATTTCGAGACTGCTTGATGGATTCAATCATGTCTTGGAAAGTACAGAACCTCAACGAAAAGGTAAGAATAATTAGTATAATGATGATATTCCCTTCCGAAATTTTTTTATATTAAAACTTGCAATGATGAAAAAAAGGTTCAACAAAGATTCAGAACTGTCTGTTTTACTCTTTTAAAAGAACCTTCTTAATACATATGTTCAATTTACAGTATTTTTTCACAGTAATACAATAGATTAAAATAGAAGTTATTGAGTCATATTTTCATTTATTTGCTTTTACAAAAATTAATAGATGAATATATTTTTATTTTTCAGACCTTCAACATGCTGTTCTGGAAGTGTTTACTCTACTTGGAATTCAATCCATTTCTCCATCAGAATTAATTAGCTACTTGGCATTTTTCAAAATTCCTGAACCACCTCTTTTGTCCCTTCTGGAGCCTCTTTACCGGCTTGTTATGTTAACTAAACCTCAACCCAACTACATTCTTTCCTTTCCAATTCCAATGCAGTCAGAAATACCTACTAAAAATAACAATGGAGACAACGTAAAAGCCAACAAAGATGTAAGCACTTTCAGTGACTTTCGAAAAAGACATCACTTATCAGAGATGTGCAGTTCGTCATCAACTCATGCGGTATGTTTGACAGTGGTACCAGAACTTTCTTGGACAGTGTGGTTACATGGAGGATCAGCTTCAATGTGGTTGAGAGTCGAAAGGAGTCATTCATCTAATTACAGAAGTTACAGCCCAAACTCTAATTCAGTGATTAGCCACGACAGTGAAAACTTACACAACTGGGGAGTCGTGATCGACAATTGGAGTCAAGAGGTCGTGAAAAGTAATTCATATTTTCCAACATCGAAATCAATTGTGCATTTAATGTCTGTTTGTCTAAAATCTCTCGCTCTTGAATTGTGGACAGACCTTAAAGCTGACAAACTCATTCTACGACTTACCCGACCAGAGGGTAAAACGAATCGCACCCTTTCTGAGACGTCGCTTAGTGGACTTCTACCGTCCGGCAAATGGCACCATTTAGCTTTGAATTTTAAATACACCGTGCTGAGTAAACATGACGCAATAGTAGAGGTAGTGTTATGGGTGGACGGGTGGAAAGAGGCTACAGCTCAGTTGCCTTTCGATGGTCTTCTCCTGAGGAAACCCGAAACAACTTGTATATTTCTTGGACAAGTTGGACACAACGAATATGGCGCCTGGTATCTCGGAAATTTATTCATGTTTCGAAGTCCAATTTTCACTCGAAAGAAAGCTCTATATCTTGCCAGTCTCGGTCCTAACTATACAAATTTGTCCGAGTGCACTTTAAGCAAGGAGAGACCAAACTTCTCACCTCTCATAACATCTGTAGCACTAAATGGCGTTCAAGAACTCAAATTCGAAAGTGGAAAATTCGACACAAGTCGTAGAAAATCATACGGAGGAACATATTTACGACAAACACTAGAAACAAAGAGTATTGATAAGACGATTGATTGGGACTTTGTAACTCACGCTACAAATACTCAGCTGAGAGATTTACAGGATAATTTGCTCCTCAGTTACGAAGCTCAAAATCCATTAGTTGTCCATTTGTATCCTCAAGCTCTCACCAGTCCGGAAGCAATAGTGCGAAATATTTTACCAGGACAATCTGCTTTCCGAGTTAATATAGCACCAGAGCATCGTGTTTCTCAACAACCGCCCCTGTCAATATCTTCAAATGTCTTTACTCACTTGGAAAGCAAACAGTGCAAGGGCTTGATTCCTGCGGTTCAGCAAATCGGCGGAGTTTCCATCTTTCTCTTCTTATTTGCTCGGGTCATAGAACTTCGCTCCAGTGAAGTTGATCAGGCTTTGGCACTTTCGATTGTTTTAAATCTTGCGCACAGCGATTCGGTTTTACTGAATCAGTATCGGTCTGATGGAATACCATCGCTTCTTCTTCAAGTTCTCGAATCGAAGCGTTGTTGTGTTGGAAGGCATATATTGAAAGCCATTTTGGACTCCGCCTGTGATAGTTCTTTATTTGTCAAAGACATAAGAAACGAAATACATCTAATTTGTCACGATTGCAGTACACTAATTACAGATCCAGAACTGATTAAATATGCTTTAGAAGCTTGGAGAATTTGGTTAAAGCATGATACTCTCAATTTACTTTTGCAGTCTCTGCTTCTCTTACTCAGAGATCAGCATTCTCTAAGGGAGTTCAATGCTTTCCAACTTAATAGAATTCACTTTGTTGATACGATTTTAACTTTATGCAAAGAATACTTTTTGTATGAAAACATTGAGTTATTGGATCCTACCGCTGGGAATACTATTGTAGAATTAATTCGCTCATTAATGGGCTCTCCGCCAAAGTTTTCTCATCTTGTGGCCATCACAGACTATTTGCTCCTTGTCCACACGGCATCAAATACTTATGTTACACATTCAAAATACAATATGTATTTTTTATTGCCTGCGTTTGAAAAAATTACAACTCATATGACAAAGTCTCTGACTTCCTCGAACGAGCTAGTGTCGATAAAGAGCAGTAAACTTGATAAAGCTGACACGAACAACCAAATAAAGAAGGGGAAGACAAGAAAAAAAGAAAAGCAAAGGGAACCACCGCACGAAACGAATACGGGGGAAGATTCTGGCATTGCGGCCAGTGATTGTTCAAATCAAAATGAGGATGAAAAAGTCTATACGGACAAACGAAAAGCGTGCATGGGATTAGTCTGCGAAGGTTTACTCTTGTTGCTCAGAGATGCCTTGAGAGTTTTGCCTGACAGTCAGGTTGAGTCAGTACTCAAACACGTGCTGCGTGCTGAGCTGATTCTTGTTTTGTCGAACAACGATAATGCGCGAATCCGGACTGCATTAATTAAAGTGATACAGACTTATGTGGAGCGAGCAAGTGATGAGGATATTAATAAGTTAATTAAACAAAGGTATTTTATGCACCTTGCTAATCAAATTTCTCTCTATCCTGGAAGCGAACCGTTAATAGTCGCTCTCGCAAATCTAGCACTGAAGGGTCCCAGTTTTTGTGCTACACCACCTCTACTGGCTATGATTTCGAAGACAGCAGCGAAGGACCCGAATCTTGCGCAACCTATAATTAGCTTCTTGACAGACATTATCGCCAAGAATCCTCATTCCCTAAAAATAATGTTAGAACAGGGTTTAAAGGAGTCACTAGTTCGATCGCTGATACACTCTGCCCATAAGGGGAATTCATCAACTCTTTCGCGAGACATTAATGTATTATTTGTAACGATTGCAAAGCAATTTCTAGAATCTCCAGGATATCATAATATGCAGGCACTTTTGGATTTACATTTAGTTCTGAGTTACGGAGAGTTGCAAGAAAAAATGAATTGTGGAAAGGAAAAATTGTGTGTCTCTGTTATCAGGAGCGCTCAGGTTGCTCTCTTTGATGGAGAACTGGACGCTTTAACTTTAAAAGTTTTAAGCGAATCAGGTTTCAGATTGAAAAACACAGCATCATATTTAGCGTCTACTTCTTATTTAACATCAGTTCTGACAACTTCTGGTGAGCAGCTTGACAAGGGTCTGCAATCTTCTAGCAACGAAAGCCTAACGGAAACATTTACTTCAGTTTCGCGGGAACTTGCGAAGGGAGAACTAAATGAAAGGTTTCGCATGGTTTTGAATAAAGCTGTTGATTTCGTTACATCAGCTGATGGTGAAACATCTGAGGAAGAATTACAATTATCAAAAAGGCTATTTTCAACTCTCCTTCACGGTTTATCTGATCCGTTAGGGAAAAAAAGTCTGTGGGGTGGAACCTGGTCGTCGAGGCCTACTTTACGCAAAATCTCGTCAGAAATATTGATTTGGTTATTAGCGCCGCATCAGAACATTTGTACTAGAATTTATGCTGTCAGAATTCTGATGGATGAACCGAGAGTGAAGGAAGTTTTAACTTCTCTCTTGGATATTCATCCTCAAGTTGAGCAGAAGTTTATTATCTTTTTGTGGGATTTATGTCGAAGAGAGATGTCAAGTGCAGATGCTTTAATTTGTACTGAGCTGCGAAACGCTCTGAACGTTTGGGGCTTGATAAAATGTTTAGATATGGATGGGTCGGCTCTTTGGTTGGAGGAATTAAATCTGTTAAGGCAAGAATTAGTTAAAGACCGGAACATTTGGATGGAGAATAATTTTCCAAAGATGAAGAAAATCAGTGAACAATTTGATGTGATTGCAAAACAACTTATAGAAAGTGCCATGTCTATAACCGTATCAATTGTGGAAGAGCAGAACCGAGAAAGAAAAATATTAATAGAAAATTTGAAAAACTCAAAGGCTATGAAGGCGCAGACATTGTCTAGATGGAGGAAACTGATTAAACTGTTAACCCACGAACGAGCACCTTGGTATTTCAAAGACGGTTACCCGATGCACTGGGAACTTGATCCTACGGAAGGGCCTTCCAGAGTACGGACGAGACTTCAAAGATGTCATTTAGGTATAGATAACAAATTCTTCATGTTTGATCGACAAAAGAATTCAAATGCAGAGAGGTTAGATGGTCCACTATCTTATTTGTTCGATTCAAATCAACAAGACACGACTATTACTGCTTTGATTGAGAGACTCCATACTAATGAAAGAATTAACAAGATGTCTCCGGTGAGTATTGTCATGCCTCACGCAGAACTGGCAGGAGAAATTCTGATTGCTGAAACTCGTTTATATTTCATTCCCGATACGTCCGACGCGACAATACAAATAGACATAACTTTGGGAGGAACAGATCTCACAACAGGGGGAGCCACAGCGTGGAGACTGGACAGCATACTTGAATTTCATCGGAGGCGATATCAGTTGCAAGAGAGGGCAATAGAGATATTTCTTGTGACGGGAAGAACTTATCTGCTGGCTTTCAATTCTTCAAAAGACAGGGAAGAGTTTATCGCAGAGTTATCCACGTGCAATCTCTCCAAGCGAATACCAGGAGACAATTTGGAGGAAAATTTAGCTCTCTGGCGAAGTGGGAGCCTAACAAACTGGGATTACATAACGTGTTTAAATAAATTGGCTGGAAGATCTTATAACGATTTGATGCAATATCCCGTTTTTTCCTTTCGTGTTGTCAGACTATACCAGTGAGAATATCGATCTGACTAACTGGAAAATCTATCGGAACTTTAGGAAACCAATGGCTGTGCAGGATTCAAAAAATGAGCAGCATTATATTAATAATTACAATTATTTGAAGCAAGCCGCGAATGAAGGTTTAAATCTCATTGCACTGAATCAAGAACCTTTCCACTACGGTTCTCATTATAGCAATTCGGGGACTGTTTTACACTTTCTTGTACGACTTCCACCCTACACCAGCATGTTCCTTTCATACCAAGATGATAATTTCGACATTCCCGATCGTACGTTTCACGCCCTCGCTACAACATGGAGACTGACGAGTTGCGATTCAACGACGGACGTTAAAGAATTGATTCCCGAATTTTTCTATCTTCCGGAGTTTCTGCTTAATTCGGAGGGTTTCAATTTTGGAGTGAGACAGAATGGAATTAGAGTCACTGATGTGGAATTACCACCGTGGGCTAGAGGCGACGCCAGACTCTTTATTCTCGTTCACAGAGCTGCTTTAGAGTCTGATATTGTGAGGAAAAGTTTGCCATTTTGGATCGACTTGGTTTTTGGTTTTAGACAAACTGGAAAGCCAGCGGTAGAGGCGATTAACGTCTTTCATCCTGCAACTTACTATGGGTTCAATGTCGAAGAAATTACCGATCCTTTAGAGCGTCAAGCTTGGGAAACTATGGTTAGGACTTATGGTCAAACACCTGCTCAATTATTTAGAACTGCTCATCCTCAACAGACCTCAAACATTTCGACTTCTCTGCAACTAAACAGTCTTCCTCCCGTTGTAGATGGTATCAGTGGAATTAAATGGGGTAATTACGTGGGTGCACCTGGAAATGACCCTGTACTGTGCTGGAAACACAAACATAGGCTCTTATTGGCTTCACTAATTCCATTGTTAACGGGTGACGTTTTTGGATTACCTCATCATACTACTCTCCTGTTGGGATACAACAAGGAAAAAGGTAAATTGTTATGATCAATTACGTACTTTTGCGCCACTTAGTTTAACATTTAACTGAGAAACCTTTGGGTCGTCTGATCACACAGGGACTAAAATTTTTGCTTTCCTCTTCAACGAAGGTCGTAATAATACTGTAGTAATTTTAAATTTCTGCCCATGCCCCGGCAACAGAGCTTAATGAACAACTAACAGTCTCTAAAATCGCAATCCATTTTACTATACTGGAACTAAAACTTCCTGCAGACTTAATACTTCCTTAAAACCACATCTTCGGAAATAGCCAAAGTTTTTAAAGCTGTTTTATTGTACAGTAAACTTTCCAGACAAAAAATAGTTAATCCTCATCTTGTTTTTCCGGGTAATTTTAGTGACATAATTTTCTGCTGTTTGCCTTTTTTCAAATAAAACTTGTTGATAATAAAAAATGTAATGTTTTCAGGAGCAAATACTTCAGCAAACATTTTGGCGTTGGGAGCAGGCTTGGTTTCCTGGAAAGGCAATGATGGTATTGCGAGACTGAAGTTTAAGAAGGACCAAGCGCCAAAACCCTTAATTAAATATTCTGGTCTTGATCCTGTATGTATATAAAAACTGTTTTTCATTTAAAAAGTATAAAAACATAAGACAACTACGGTCGGGTCTCTGTATTGCAAAATTTTCCTTGCATAAAGGTATCGATATTCAATAATAGTCAGGAAATTTTTATCAGAATCCTGGAAAATTATTGTGTTTGTTCTTGAAATCTAATTTTACTTAAATATTTCAAAATGAATTGAATTTAAAAAGAGTTGCGTTTACAATTTTCATAAAAAATAGATGAACTTCAAAAGATTTTAATTTGAAATTTTAGAAAATTTCATTTTATAATTAATTAATTAAATAATAAAAATTTCACAGCAGTTCTATTATTTACAAATTTTTTATAAATTTCTTCCCAATAATTCAATTATTTTCATAAATGATAAAATTTTTACAAGGATTCAATTATTTTCATGAATAATACAATTCTTTATAGGTTTTCAATTATTTTCATAAATAATAATAAAACTCATCGCAGAATTTCAATTATTTTTAATACAATTTTAATGGAATTTCTCGAAAAATGTAATTATTCTTAAAAAATTCATTGAAATTCATGAAAGAAATTCAATTATTTTAAAAAGCCTTCCTATAATTTATTTATTAGAATTTAAGTATTATTGACAATACATTTTTAATTAAATTTCTTAAAAGAATTAAATTATTTTCAAAAATTTTAATGAAATTCTTTTTGCCAATTCAATTTTTTTCAAAATAATTTTAATAAAATTCTTCGTAGAAATTAAATTAATTTCAATAATATATCAAAATTCAATTATTTTAAATATCTACTATTTCAATAAAATTTCACAAAAGAATTCAATTATTTAAAGAGAAATATATTATTAAAATTCGTCTCAAGATTATTCAATTATTTTCAAAAGTAATAAAATTCTTCGCAGAAATTCAAATATAGTCAAAAGTTTAAAAAAATTGTCGTCAGCATTTCAATTATCTTTATAAATAATAAAATTCTTCTTCAAAAAATTTAATAATATTTTAAAAACTGTTTTCAATTCAATCAAATTTTTTACAGAGATTCAATTATTTTTAATACAATTTTAATCTAATTTCTCGAAAAATGAAATTATTTTAAAAAATTTTATTAAAATTCGAATTTTAATTATTTAAAAATTTATTGATAAAATTCTTTATGAGAGTTCAATTATTTAAAGAAACATTCAATTATTCGATAAATTTTTTTTTGTACTTAATGATAAATCGTCCATCGTCCTTCCGGCAGGACGAAAAAGACTCAGGTGAGTCCCTCCGAAATCACTAAAGAAAACTAACATGGATTCAGATAAATAAAAAATGAAATATATCATTGGAAAGGTAACGAATCAAGCTTTCAGCGCATATAAATATCGAGCTTGTAAGTTCAAAACTAAGGGCTGGGTAGTTTGAAGAAGTTACATGTTCCAAAAATTCACATAATTTTTAGTCACAGAATGACGAAGCCCGGTCCTGCCGGCAGGACGCTTTTCGCTTTATTTAAGAGACTGCCTAGGCCAGGTTTATAAATTTAAAGACTCGATATTTACATCATTTGAAAGCTTGTTTCATTACCTTTCCAACGATATATTTAGTTTTATATTTATCTGCTTCCATATTAATTTTATAGAGCAATTTCGAAGGGACTCGCGCCTGAGTATTACTCAGATATACTGAAAAATATTAAAAATGATTTTTTTTAATTCAACAATTAGGTTTCATTCTTTGAACGTTTCTGAAGAGAAAGAGACTTGTCCGGTCCTTTTTTTCGGAACGTCCTTCCGGCAGGACGGGCGTTTGAACGATTTATCATTAAATAATGGAATTCTCGTAGAATTTTCCTATAAAAATTGATTTAAATATGAATTTCAGTTAAAATTTTACATAATAATGGAATATTAAACTCTCTAAATTTGAATTAGTAAAAATAGTTTGTAATTTGAATTAGTGACTGCGACTTTTTGCTTTTAAATTAGCATACTTTACTAATAAATATTCGTTTTTACTAATTTAATAGTAAACTTTACTAATTCAAAATAAAAAATTCAGTCACTAATTCCAATTAGTAAACAATTTTATTAATTCTAATTAAAAGAGAGTATTATAGCGGCGTGAATTTTTAGAAATAATTAAATTTTGAAAAGGTTTCAAATCATAGTTTTTGAAAGTTTGAATTTTTAATAGGTACCTACTTTAAACTGAAAATTGTGTAGATTTCATTTTTTTAAAAAAGTTTAATGGAACTTTTTTGAAATTATTTCAAGTTTTTATTTTCTAATATACTTATATTTAATTGAAGAATTTTCAAATGATCGAAGAAATTGCTTAAAATTGAATTGTAAACAAAAAAACTTGAAAATTTTCAAAGAAATTTTTCAAAAATTATTAAAAATAATTAATTTAAAGAAGAATTTTAGTTAAAAATTCTTGAAAATAATAATAATTGAATTGAAATAATAAAAATAATTTTGATGAAGTTACAGTAACAATATTCTTATAATATAAAATAATGATTTTATCAGTCGGTCATTTTTAATTATTTATAAAATATGAAGATATCGATTTCTTTATGTTTTATAACATAAAAATTGTTTAATTTAAAAAAGCTTTGAATTTGAAATTTTTGAAAATCTTCATTCTTATGGAAAAATAATAGTCATTAAGTATTATATTTATTTAAAAAAGAAGAAGAAAAATATTCATTTTTCTGAGTAATAATTTTGAAACTGAATCAGAATATTCTTTAGAGTGAAGGAAAAGTAAGAATTTTGTCTGAGATTCAAGGGAATTTCAGGGAAAAACAATTTAAATTTTTCTTGGCAACAAGTGTAGTTTTAAAAACCTGGAAAAATTCCGTTTTTTAACTTGGAAATCCTAGAAAAGACAGGGAATTTGAAATGAGCAAAAGCGTGGCAACCCTGTGATAATAGAATAAATTTGCTTAGGGTTTGCTATCCGATTAAGAGTTGAGAACACATAACTATTCTGAATTTGACACTGCAGAGACCTGATTGTACATAGTATGTAATTAGATATAATCTTAGAAATGGAATTAAAAATTGAAGTTAACGATATGAATGAATGGTTCTTAAATACAGTAACTAATCTATCTTATAAATATTTTAATATTTAGATCACAGTCATGAAATCTATACCTGATTCCGGACAACTTTGGACTGGTTATTATTCTGGGAGAATCGAGATATACTCTTTCATCTTTACTTCTAACGGAAATATAAACTTTAAAGACGTCGTACCTGAGATTTTATTAGCACACAGAAATTCCGTTACAGTTATTTCTCTAAACAGAGCTTTCAACATAGGAATATCAGGCGACGCTGACGGGATTATCGTTACTTGGGATTTGAATAGGTAAGCAAAATTGAAAATTTCAAAGTTTTCTACAGTCTAATATCCTTGTATAATATGTTTTGGGTCAACAAGATGATTAAGTTAATGAGCAAGTTGGATAAATTAGAATTTGTTAAATTGGTGCATATTGTTTGTAGCTTTACATACATCCGATCAATTACATGCAGTGCAGGACACCCCATTTCCTTGATTTCGATAAGCGAAACGCTTGGTGACTTTGCAGTTTCTTATAATATATCCAAAGACACAGAGAAGGACTCCTCAAATAAATCAGTGTTGAAAGTATATACCATTAACGCTCGAAATGTGGGAACTATAAAGTCTCAGGTTAAAATAAGTGCATTGTCTTATAGTAATGCACCTGAAGGTATCTCTGTTAATGTTATAGCTACAGGATTGGAGAATGGGATTATCAGGTAAGAGAAATTTATTTTACAAAATTAATTATAAGTTTGCGCAGTAGAAAAGAAATTCTAAGCAACTATTCGGAAAATGGCACAACTTTATCCTTTTTTCGAAAGTTCAATATAAATATTAGGGAGGAAAAATACAGTTATAAAGATTCTCATCTGTGCACATTTTGCAAATCCTTACCAATCAAAATAATGTCTGATAGTTTTCCATTCGCATTTTCTCTTGGTTTTCTTCGATGTCGAGATGTTCAACAGTTGTAGCGAGGAATATTATTTCTTCCTCCTTAATCGCGTCCAGAATGTCAATACTATTTGTCTTACAATTACAGCAAACTAATTCAAAACATAGCTTACATAGTTTAGTTTTGTAAGCTTAGCTAAAATTTTCAACATTTTTCGTGGGTCACGTTGGATCGCCTATTTTGAATCTTGTGAAACTAACATCGCATCGGATTCGTAATCATCGATCCAAAAAACTCCTAGAAACAATCTAATCAAAATGAAAGTGTATGCGATTAATTCGGTGCAGGGTAGTGTAATCTTTGTTGTCTTTTTTATTTCGGTGACAAAAAGTGTGTGAAAAATAGAAAACAGTGAAAATAAATAATGTTTATACCCCGGGAAGAATTATTTTGTTAAACTACCGTCACTACTGTTATTACACATTTAACTCATATAAGTAGATACTCATATAGGTAAGCACCTGTACACTTTACACATTAATAATCATTTTTATTTGTTGATTAATTTGCCGAAAATTATTTGATACATAAACTCTTGGGTTATCTGTTTATTATTTTTAATATTGTTTTTACGAATTTGATTTTCCACCTTAAACTGCATGTCAACCGGATTCAGTCGACACATTCGGATCATTAATCAAATCAAATTCTTTATGAGAATTCAATATTAAGAAACATTCAATTATTCAATGTAAATTATTTATTTTTTTATTTAAATAAAAATTTCAATTTTGGATGAATTTAATTAGAAATTTTATAAAAAAGATTTATGAAAAATTTTAATAAATCAAATTCTTCATAAATTAGTCACATTTTTTAATACAAACTTAATTAATTATTAAAAATAATGGATTTATAGAAGAATTTTAGTTAAAAACACTAAAGAAAAAATTGAATTTTGGAGAAGTTACAAATGATTGCAGAAATTCAAATATTTTCAAAACTAATATAATTCTTCGCAAAAATTCAATTAAGTTCAAAAATTAAGAAAATTCTGATCGACTATTTTAATAAAATTTGACAAACGAATTCAATTATTTAAAAAAAATTATACTTAAACATTCAATTATTTACATAAATAATAAAAATTTCACAAGAATTCAATTATTTACCAATTTTTTATAAATTTCTTCCCAACAATTCAATTATTTTCATAAATAAAATATTCATACTCTTAACTAATAATTCTGTGGAATTAACTTTTGTAAAACAGTTTAATTCTAATTTTTTTAAAAGAATTTGTTGAATTTCTAATTATTAAAAATAATTTGTTTAGAAAAGAATTTTATATACAAATAAAAAAAAAATAATTGGATTTTGGTGAAGTTATAAATAATTACAGAAATTCAATTATTTTCAAAAGTATACTACCGTCCGTGAGTATCAGGAAGCCCCTTTTTTCATGAGTGGAAAAATGCTTAAAACGTAGAAAATAAGATTGACAAAAATTTTTCGTATTTTTTTCCTGAAAGCTAATGAAATTATGAAAAGACTGACACCTGATCGAAGAATTTTCGTTGACTATTATGTCAGATACAGAAAAAATACTGGATTTTGCATGCTTTTCGTAATTTTTTAATTTCTCGAAAACTAATTAACTTTTATTAGCGTTCTTGGTCTTGTTTCAATCTCTATTCAATATAGAATCTAAATTAAATTATGGTATTGTGATATAAATTTTTCCAAAAAAATTTGAAACTGTGAAAGTCGGATAAAAAAATTTTGAAAAACAGATTGACACTTTTTTAACAAAAAAAAATTTTTTTAATTAAATAATTAAGTAATTGAAAAGCTTTTTTGAATTTTAGTATATCTATTAAATGAACATATTTTACATTGACCTTTTGACACTTTAATATTCATGATAATTTTTTAAATTTTTTTAATCCTACTTTTACGGTTTCAAATTTTTTTTGAAAAATTTATTTCACAATACCAGTTAATAATTTAGATTCTACATTAAATAGAGATTGAAACAAGACCAAGAACGCTAATAAAAGTTAATTAGTTTTCGAGAAATTAAAAAATTACGAAAAGCATGCAAAATCCAGTATTTTTTCTGAATCTGACAGAATAATCAACGAAAATTCTTCGATCAGGTGTCAGTCTTTTCATAATTTCATTAGCTTTCAGGAAAAAAATACGAAAAATTTTTGTCAATCTTATTTTCTACGTTTTAAGCATTTTTCCACTCATGAAAAAAGGGGCGTCCTGATACTCACGGACGGTAGTGTAAATAAAATTCTTCGCAGAAATTCAATTATTTTTAAAAATTTTGAAAACATTCTTTGAAAGAATTCAATTATTGTCATAAATAACAAAATATTTTCAAAAATTCAATTATTTTTAAATATTTTTAATAAAATCGGTTACGGGAATTAAATTATTTTTATAAATAACAAAATTCTTTGCAGGAATTCAATTATTTTTAAAAAATTTCAATGAAATTCTTTGAAAAAATTCAATTATTTTTATAAATAAATAACAATTCTGTAGAATTATTTTTTTTCAAAAAGTTTTTATTGAAATTATTCGAAGCTTTTATTTTAAAATATATAATAATTGAAGAATTTCCGAATAATCGATGAAATTTCGTAAAATTGAATTGTAAACAAATACATTTGAAAATTTTCAGAATTTTTTTAAAAATTATTGTAAATAATTGATTTAAAGAAAAATTTTAGTTAAAAATTCTAGAAAATAATAATTGAATTGAAATGAAAATAATTTTGAAGAAATTAGAGTAAAAACATTTTTTATAGTCCGAGTCGAAGACTCGGAATGATCACTTTCTTTATGTTTTATAATAATATTCTTATGAGTTGTTCAATTTGAAAAGGTTTGAATTTGAAATTTTTGAAATCTTAATTCCAATGAAAAATGAAAAAAATGATAAAATATTTTTTTTAAAAAGAAGTTATTGCTGTTTTCGAATAATTTAACAGTTGAAGAAATTCGTAAATAAATGTAATAGAACATTTTTTTGAGGTACTGTGATGCCTGATATTTTCTTAGTTACTTCATATTTTTCAAATGTAACAGATTGTTATTCGTTGTTAGCCTTTAATTATTAAAAGTAAAAAAATTAGCTACTTGCTAAGGGAAAAACTAACGACACACTTGCGTATTGTAATTTAATTTAAATTGCTTATAATATGATTTATTTATTTATGCTTTTCCTAATTTTTGATGTTTAGATTCTGGAGCAGTTGGGACTTAAAACTTGTCCGAGAAATAATTAATGATTCAAAATATTGTGGAGCAATTGTGGCAATCGTGTGGGCTTTGGAACAACAACATTTATATGCCGTCACAGATAATTCGACAATATTAATTTGGGAAGGAACAAGAAAGATAAACAGTGGAACGTCGAAATTTGTAAATTTTAAGTCATTATAAATTAAGGAAAGCGTTTTGTAAATAATAATTTATCATTTAAGAGTTTTGCAGAATTATAGCCAGTGAACAATTAATTATTATCTGAAATAGTAGGGCAGGACAGGGCAAAGTGTCAAAATGCAAAGCGAAATGCAAAGCGAAATGCACTGTTTTCAGAAACGATAACATTTCATTAAAGTTAACCGTTATATGTAGTTTTATAACAATTATTAAGACTTTATTAACTCAGGCGCTTCAGAATAAGTATTGTCTTTTCGACCATTGAGCATTTAGTTTTTTGTGCTCGCAAAAAATTAAATTTTTCTGCATATTTTTTATTTCTTTCAATTAAAGTTAATTTCTTCGTTTAAATAATGTACAGTATTTTTGTGAACAATAAATATGTTTCAACTTTTTAGTCTAAGAATAAAGATTTAATATTTTCAACTAAGAATTATATCTCTGTTAAAATTTTTAGAAACTGATAATTCAAAAACTTTTTATACTTTTTTCAAAAAATCGACTATTTAATAAGTTATCAAAATCGTTAGCTTTTTATAATTTTTACTAAGTAGCTCTAACGTGACAGTAAAATATCTGTAGTTTTTTGAGTCTGTCATTGGAAATCCTACGTAATAATTGAAATTTATACAGCAATTAATCTTTACTTCGAAATTATTACAAATGATGCCTCGTGCATAGAGATTTTTTTCAATAATGTTATTAGCAATAGACTTTATTTATTTTTTAAATATTATTTTTTATTATATATTATATATATATATATATATCATTTATAGCTTTTTCAAAATTAGACTTAAGTTTGTTAAAGATTTTAGAAAGTATTATAGTAGAATTTTATTTTTTAATCAGGCTTTCACAATTTTTTATTTTTCAATGTATTTGTACTGTTTATGGAAATATTTACTTAGTACAAAATATATTAAATTACTTTGTATTTGGAATCTAATGATTTTTATTGTTGCTTTTTATTTTTCAGGATTTTCAGTTATTCCAACAATACCTACATAATAAAATTTTATAAAAACCCTTATTTCATTTTTGTTTGACTTTATAATGAATATTAAAAACTTGAATTTTAAATAATTATAATTTTATGTGTTCACCCAAAAAATTTATATATATAGTTAACCTTAACCTAGCAAAATTAGTAAGGATTCCTAATTATATCAATTATGATCTCTGGGTTAATTAAACAAGTCCAAGCTTTGTAAAAACAACTCTGTAAATCCTAATCAAATTAACTTTAAGAAATTTGGTCATTAATTTTACAAATTTCCTTAACTGCGCATGCGTCTGATTCTGTTTTGACAGTGTTTGAGTGTTTACCGGTTTCTTCCATCTACATCTTTCGCGGGATCGCGGGATCTATCGTGGTCATCGTGGTTTCGTAAAAGTAAAACGATTGTTTATTATTATTCGAGTCTACATTTGGTTAATAAAATGGCTTTTCTGTGTATTTAAAATTTGCTGCTTTCTTGGAACCTTTCGAAACAGATAGTCCAGGTTCTAAAATAACTACGCTATTTAATTCAATACTTTCATTCTTTTTAGGTTAAGTTTCAATATAAGCCGTCTAAATTTTTACGCGCGTGGTGCTGGTGATAAAGTTTTCTAGTACTTAAATCACTGTATTTGAACGTTTATCATATTGAAATAATATGTGAATTTCCATACATTTTCATTTAAATTTTTATTTAAACAATTAATTTTAATTCCGTTTAACGGAAGTTGGCCTTTCTATTTTTAATTCTCGTACGAATATTGTAATTATTTTATGATAAACTAGTTCAGCTTCACGATTATTCATAGCCCGGTAAGATAAGCGACGAATAGAAAACGATTAAATTTACGGGCTGTGTCTATTTGGCCCGTCACCCTACTTCCATGCATTTCAAGACGGACCAAATAAAGAAAGTACTTTATTTGTTCCGTCAGATAACAAATTACCTGTAATTAATGACGATAATGAATGCTAAAGTATTATTAATCTTACAAATAGATTATTTAACAACCAGGTATTAATTACTATTATTTAAGTGAATATTTGACAGGCAATGTATGTTAAAAATTGAATCATACATTTCATTTTTAAAATTTGCACTTTGACCCGTTACTCACTATATAAGTACTATTAGGTATTTATGTCAATATATAAATCCTTAATTAATTTAATATTTTATTAATAATTTGTTAAAATATTTTTTAGTAAATTTATCAGTTTCTTAATATTGACAAATTATATTTAATAATATTGAATAAGTATTCAATATTGTATATGTATATAATATTTATTTTTAATTTAAATAAACTTTTCATCTAAGGTCCTTATAATGTAATGCAATTAGTACCGGGTTAAAAAATATTTTTTGCAATTGTTTAAACAAATTTAAAAAAAATTTCACTTAAAAATTAGTTAATGAAAATATACTTTTTTTATGACGAAAATTATTATAGGTACTTTCACTTAAAATCAGTAATTTGAATAAAAAACTTTAAACGATAGCATTTCCAGAATTTATCGGCACTGATACCAGTTATAAACTTTTGGAAATAAGGGCTCCTCTTCATTTGTTTGTGGTGGAAAATTCACAAGGGCAAACCGAAATTATGGCAGGATGTATTCTAATGCACTAAACAAAGGAAAATATCCAACGGTTTATGGATTACTTTAAGGAAAAACATGCATCGTGGATAAAAATAAAAACTGTAATGGCAGACATATTATGCCGCACCACAACCATATTACGCTGCACCTACAGCCTCAGCTCCTACCTCAACAGCACCGGCACCACCTGCTGCAAAAGAAGGCACAGTCGTAAGCCAAGATGAGGTAGGAATCTGCTGCTTTTACTTCTTATTCGCATAAGTTTTGTAAATTTTTCAATAATATGTTTTAAGGACAGTTATATTTTATGAAGTTTTATAATTACTAATTATAAAACTAATCATTAATTCACATTAGTAAACATTTTTACTATAATTCAAATTTAGAGAGTATAAATTATTTATTGAAATTGATTTTAATATCAAGGCTTAAAAACTATAATAATTCTCACTTTCTGTTTAAAGATGAGTTCAAAATTTTTTTTATAAATTTACTCACAAAAGCTATTGAAAACTGCAAAACATGTGCTAGCATGTGCTAGCCAGAGTCGAGTCCACCCTTTTTTTATGACATTGCCTGCGCTCAACTCTAGCTAGCGAATATCATTATTTTTTGACTAAAAAGACTTTTCCAAAAACATGAAAAGTGAAATCTTAAAGCAAAACATTGCTTTTCTCCCCTCTTTTTCTGGTATCGGTACATCGGGTAAAGGATAAGGAAGGCCCTTTTTGCTCAAATCGGGTAGTTAGTTCGCTTTTGCCTTGACTTTCGTCGAGACCTCGCAAAAGTGTTAACGATAAACGTACATGTAAAAATCACGAGTCTATTTTTCAACATACGGTTATTTGATCATATCAAAATCAAGTTACTCTCTCAAAAAAGGTGTATAACATTCTGGATAAGTCCTCATGTGAAAGTTAATTCACTCCCTTGCGGGCCCTTATGAGTTGTGTTATCCCTGCAAGGGACCCATTATCGACCTTCCAGAGTGTTATCATTCTCATAAAAGGTTATCAATCTCTTAAAGTTATCATTCTCTTAAACTCGTGTCAAGTCTCTGAAAATTTATCACTCTCTTAAAAGTTATCAATATCTTAGTTATCATTCTCATATACGTTTACCTTCCTTAAGATTATCAATCTACTAAAAGTTATATCATTCCATTAAGAAGTTTTATCATTCCCAACAACATGTTATCCTTTTCGTAAAAGTTATCACTCTATTAGCAGTGTTATAAAATTGATAAAAGTATACGTTCAATCGTATCAAAAGTGTTATCATACACAGTTAATGTGTTATCCTCTATTTATACTGTGCGAGTACTGTGCTATCATCTACAATCAGTGATGTTATCTTTTTATTAAACAATAATAAACTCAGAATTTTTGGTGTATTTCGGTGTATTAATTCTTTTATTTTTCCTTAAATGAAAATAAGTGACATTCTCTAAACACTTTCAAATTTCCTTCAGTTAAGAATTATTTTTTCCTTCTTCTTTTCAGAAAACTGGCATAACTCGTAGCCGCAACTATCGTGGACGCGGAAGAGGTCGCCGCGGATGGAAGGCATACAAGAGTCCAAGGTATGTTATGTATAAATTTCATTAAAATACTTGCTCTAGAAAGCATCAAAAATAGTAAAATACACGTTGTTTATAAAATTGTTTGTAACTATTTTTAAAATTTTTTTTTACAATTTTTATCTACAAGAGTGCACATTAATTAATTATCAAAAAAAGCATGGAAAAAGTGCCCCGCATAGATTGGGTCCATATTTTATAGAATAAATTTGACCTATTATGAAACTTATGTATTTAATTATTATTTTTAACAATTTTTTTTGCACCACCGACATTTTTTTTCTATAAGATAGTTGTCATCTTAAAAGTAACATATATTTTTGACAAGATGATAGAAAGGGTACATTATACTTTAAAAAAAAACCAATTTTTGGCCCCTAAATAGTACAGTTTCCTATATATAAACGAAAGGGGCCAAAATTTTTTTTATTTAAATTAAATTAATTAATAATTTAATTAAATTTCTAAAAAAAGTTAATAATATATGCCAATTTATTGTAAATATTGATTTTTTAGTCAACTTTTCGAAAAAATTTACAAATTTTTCCCGTTTGCCCGCAAGGTACACCACGAGGAGGTTGTCAGTAAGATTATACCTATTACCTTATACTATTTACAAGATTTTTGTATAATTTACACTAATATTTATTTACATTTTTTATTTACAAATTGTAACTATACTAACATTACTTTTTTAATCTTCATCGCTGTTTTCGTCAATGAACGGGATTTTTTTTATTATTTACAAAAAAAATGTACCACCTTTGCAACATTACACGGTCACCTACCAGCAACATTATCATGCAATATTGCAATAATGTAACTTGTCAATGTTGCCGCAAGATTACCCCAACGTTGCATAAAAAGCTTAGAAATAAAATATTTTGATTATTTTTCATCAAATTTAAGCAATAAAATGTTTAATGAAAATAAAACAAACAAATAATTATAAACTATTTTGCAAGCTTACTCTGAAACCTTGCAGTAACATTTCAGAGCAATGTTGCGGGAATATTACAGGGCAGTATTGTAATTTCCAAGTAACCTTAAAACAATATTGCAAGATAGCGTTGCAAAAAGGTTTCCGTGCAATGTTACGAAGGTGGGACATTTCAATCACTCCTTTTTTGCTCAAAACTGTGTACGGTATATGTTATATAACCCATTCATGATATCAACATTATTTAAAAAAAATGTCTTTTGGTGCATTATGCCCCACATGTGGTGCACCTTGCACCATCTTTCATAATAAATAAGTTTGCATTAAATTCGTTAAAAGGATGATTGAAGAATAGGAAAAATTAAAAGAATATTTCGTATGGTGCATGGTGACACATAGTGCAATCAGCTTCACTCTCCCCCACTGCACCCGAGTTGGCAAGTCAGTATTGATTATCGTTATCATTGCGGTATTACGTCAGTGTCGCGCCATTTCTGGTGGACAGTGCAGTGCCGACACTGGCCTAATACATTATGCCAATTGTTTCGTTTCACAACAACTTTGCATATTGAATCTGAAAAAATATTCCCATAGATTTGTCTTGCAATCTATGCTTGCAATACTGCCTCAGATTATTTTCCTCAATATCGCAGATGAATCTTTTCAATCATGCTCGAACCTTGCTTCGAGATTCATGAGCAATAAATTACTTAGATTTATATAATATGCTTTATTAACTGAAAATTAGCAGAAATTTGCAAGTGCAGCCATCTCTAGGCTAAAATGCACATCACTGAAGGTCAAAGCTGATCAAAACAGGTCGAGCAAATAAGTGACCGTACCACGCCTTTGTTGCATCAAAATATCAACATTTATCCAGAAATTTGGCTCTAATACATAAAATGCTTTCAGGATTTTTAATATTATAGAAGATTATTTGCAATTGATGGGTTTCTGATATATTTTCTGATTTGTATCTCAGAATATCCAAGAAATCTGCGAGTACATAATTGATAGGACATGCAAAAGTTGACTCTATTAATAATTATGAGTGCAACTGGTGTATTGAACTAGACTATTCCGTGTGCCATTGAAACGATGCTGCTGCATACATGTTTGTTATTCTAGACTCAGCGAAAGTATTTCCAGTGAACAGTGAAAGTGGTGGCTTGGTCGTGAGGGGTGGAAGTGGTAGCAACGATGGTGCGCAGTGTAGCAGCAGCGGAAATGGAGGCGATACACTAGTACGAGGGTGGTTTCATGGTGTTGGGTAGTAACCTTGCAACCACCACGTTCTGGCGAGGCTGGAAGGGGAATTAGCTGGAGTCTCAGTGGTAGGGTTGCTTTTCATAGGTTTTGAGTTGCAATCGTACAGAGTGGTAGTGACGGGCGTGACGTAGTCGGTGGAGGATGTATGCCCCTGCTGGCACCGGATCTAGCAATTATCAACCATCCTTGGTCAATCCATGGTGGCTTCATCCTCCAGGTATCACTTTTAAACCTTCATCAATGTTCTTCTTTACATGTTCACTTTATTGGGGTTGTGCATAGTTGAGTTACGCGAATAACGCCTAGCTTAGCCATCGTGATATTGTGCCAGCTGAAGGTGAAAATCAATGTACGACAGTAATTAACTTTATAATTAACTCTTCCACTTTTCACTTTCCTCCATCTAGCATCAAGCATCAAGTTCAAACTATTCAGATCAATTCCCTAACTAAGCTTTTGCGATTTCATTCTGATAGCAGCACATCAACATTTCTTCGTGAGTTAGAAAATCGATCTTCTTCACGGAAAGTAGGGAAATAATATCGTAGTGAGTGAGTTAAAAAATAACACTGCTGCAAAGAGAAATATTATGTGGAAATGTTTAGTTTGCCGATTATTATCAGCAAAAAAAGTATAACTAAAAATTTTAAATTAGATATTTTATTGGTTTTTCTTCTTCAGCACTTTCTGAGTGTTAGTGATGTTACTTATTGCTATACAAGAATTAGAAAAAAATACTTGCCATTCATTTGCAATTTGATAGAATATTATTTATATAGCATAATATTGCCGTTCAGCAGTTATTTATTATGTCATTGTTACTCTTTGAAGATCTCTAAAATACCCCTTTTCTTCTTCAATTTTCTGACCCAGTAACAGTGATAATAGTTATGTCACAATTATATAAGAATTTTATAAAAAAATATTCTAGAAATCTCTTAATGTATGTGCAGAAGAACGTTAAATAATATAAATAGAAGCAAACCTTTATTAGAAGGCATTTCCTTCACAAATTCAATAAGTTTTATATGTATTCACATTATTGTTGATGCTAATAAGGAGTAAAAATGCCTTTATGATATTTCGTGAATGTATGTGGGTATCATAAAACTTAGTACCTAATCTATACGGCTGAAAACTTGTCAGTGTGCTATGTATTGACCCAACTTGGCCCAGTGGGTTGGAGTCCTAAAAAGTATGTATAGATATACAAAGCGAAGTTATAACTTGTAATTATTACTAATTACATGAAATTGAATCAAGTTAGATTCGAGTTTATGTGCTCGCTGATTACATATACAGGTGGTTTATAAAATTCAAAACAGCGGATTCAATATGGCGGGTGAATTAGTAAAAATTTACTATATTCTGTTCTATATTCTGTCCTTAAGGGCGCTGATTCTTAATCTGAAATCATTTTTTAAAATTCGAATTGTCAATTTTCACATGTCGGATGAATTTCAAATAAAAAGTGTTTTTTTTCATTACACTATTTCTTAACTTTTTGTAATGAGATTTTTCAAGTTCTTAAAGTACATTTTCATATTAAAATCTAAAAAAAATAATTTACTTTTCTTTATTAAATTATATTTCGATAATCATACAATTGATATAATTAAAAAAAAAATTCCAAGTGTTTTTTTTTCTGGAATTAATAGTAATAAAGATCAAAAATTTTCTAGATCAGATTTATTACAGTTCTTTACCGAAAGTGTAGTGACCTAATTAGTACAGATATTGATAATACTAATAGTTTTCGATAATTTTACCACTAACAAAGAATAATAATTATACAGTACAAGTAAATAAATGTAAAGCTTGCCTGCTATAAATTTACTTATAAGGTCCGCAAGCTTGAGTATAAACTGTTTTTTACTGATTAACATGACCTTATCACAGAAAAAGTGCCTAAAATTTATGCTGCAAACTATGCTGTTATATGCATATATAATGGATTAAAATTAGTAATTAAATACTTTATTTTTTTTTAAAAGATTTTAAATAAAATTTCTTTCATAATAAAAAAATAACACCAAAATGGATTACATATTTCAATCTTTTTTGTTACAAAAAAACGTACGTGTTCTTGAACATGAATGTGAATTTATTATTAATATTGTTAACTCTCAAGGGACCGTCCATAAATTACGTAAGGCATTTTTCTTAAATTTTGACCCATACACCCACGTCTATATATAAGGCTCCGTAAGATTTTGAACCACCCCCCCCCCTATCTTACGTAAGTTTTTACTTAGGTATTTTTTACGAGAATTTACTAGTAGCACTGCAAAAAATTGTTTAACTAATAAAATGAATTAATAAACAAATATTTGGTGTTTAGTGTATAGTTCTGTATTTCTTAGAATATACTTAATTTATATAAAATTTATTAAACATATTTTACTTTGGTCAAAATAATAAATATTAAGGTACTACTACATTTTAGAATTTAAAAAAATTTTATTTTTTTTTATTGTATTTTTTAACTCCTTATGACTTCAGAAAACACCTCCTAAAGTATTTATAACCAATTGTAAAAAATAAAAGTAAATTTTTCAAAAAATATTCAATTAATGTAAAAAGTCATTGACAAATTAAGTAAGTCTTTAAGGGGATGGTGGGGTCCAGCTTTTTGTTACGACCAGTAGAAACATTGGTGCTAATGTATGTAACAGTGTCTGAAATAAAAAAATGGTGGGAGTTCATTTGTAAAAGAATTTTATGTAATTTATGGATGGCCTCTAACGATACATATAAGTTTAAACGCGTTTTTCTCAAAATAACGTTTTCTCAAATTGCGAACACTTTATCTCTCAATCTACTGAACCGATTTTAATAAATAATAAGTCGTTTTGTTTGTTAGCATGTCCTGTATGTAAATTTACCAGAAAATAGTCAAAAAATTAAAAAAAAACATTTTTGCAGACTAGAAAAATACTGAAAAACAGTGTATTTTGACAAAAATTATTGAAACATCTGCTATTTTTTATTTTAGTCGATTTTTCATTAATGGTGGTAGATTTCTATGCAAGACACCTTCCTTTTTAAAAAGTAACTTGGATTTTTTGTTTCCGATTTGTCAATCTTGAGATAAACTGTCCGCAATTGGACAACTAACTTTTTGGAGTTTCGATCTGAATGCTGTCTGCAGATTATGATATTAAATAAAAATTAAAAACAAACCATTATTTTTATTCTCCAAATATGTACTAATATAGACAAAAAAGTTTTTTAAATATTTATAATAAAAGACCTAAGAAAAAAATTTTTTAAATTTGGTCTTTTAAGAGCCTTCTAAAGTGTAGTAGTACCTTAATGCAGAAATTTAGCTTAATATTACCATCTTTGGCATTGGGACGCGTCGCGTCTTCGTTGCGTTTTGGCTCATTCTGGAACGACCCTATCATAGCTTGAGAATTTCCGAAATTTATTTGTTTGTTTGTTTTCATTACATCTGAAATAATTAATAGAAACTGAATTTGGTCCTAAATAATAAAACAGAAAATTTTAATTAAGGGATCTACTCACTTTAGACTCGTTAAAAAAAGCTATTTTTAAATTGTTTTCAGGTTTAAATTGTAAATATTGACATGTGAGGTTTTACTCACAAATAAATACACTATCACAGTGCAAGAAAAAAACGTTTTAATTTTTTTAAATACAATATTTTTTTCTATTTAAAATTTTTGGCATGGATGGTCTAAAACAAAAAATCAAAATTGTATTAAATTCATCATGTTCATAGCTATAGCGCATATCAAGGGATTTTAAATATATTTTTGTGACATTTTTTTCGAAAAATGTCCACCATTTTGTCAATTTTTCAAAAAAAAAAAAATTATGATATGCGCTATAGCTTTTAACATACTGAATCTAATACCGTTTGAATTTTTTGTTTTTTGAATTTTTTTATCATCCATGTCAAAAATTTCATCAACGACGCCCACCCACCTTTTTTATTAATTATTTTTAAATAAAAAACGACATTTAAAAAATTAAAACAGTTTTTTTCTTGCACTTCGAGAATGTAATAATTATATTTATGTGTAAAACCTCACATGTCAGTAGGTATTTATAATTTAAACCTGAAAAAAATTTACAAAAATAGCCTTTTTTAGCGCGTCTAAAGTGGGTAGACCCCTTAAGGTAAAAATAAAACAAACATAACCTTAAATAATTTTTGCTTCTTATGTACCTTTCTTCAGAGCGTGTCACATATGTATAGCTGAACATGCGCGCATAAGTTCATGTACGTGAACTTGTACATGGTATTTTTTCGCCATACTGGATCCACCATTTTGTATTTTCAAAAACTGACCTCGTATCAGTAGTCATCAGCGACCCCAAAAACCTTTAAATAAAATTCAAGTAATTTTAAATAAAAGGGACATGTTGAATAAAAATGGTGAACATAGAAAAAAATCGGACTCATTTTTGTTGCAACTCAAAATGAGTCTATGATGTTAAATGACATAGAACGTGGCACCATCTGCGAGGTTCATTTTTGTTGCAGCTCATAATGAGTCACTTTTACGACTCATTTTGAGTTTAGTTTTTCTCTGTGAAGCAACGAATCAACGATGTAGACTGCAAAGCTATAGAGCTTGCAGTCGACAAGACGCTATTAGTACAAAAAAAGAGATATGCATTTTTTGAAAACGAGCAAATTTTTGAGTTTAGAATTTTCAAAATTTTTGTTTTTTAAATGAATGAAGAAAAGTTTTCCTTTTCCTTCTACTTTTGATTGTTACCAAAAAAAAATTTTTTCATTTCTTATTAAAAAAAAATAACATTTTTTAAACAAATTAAATTGTGTTAAATTTGGATTTTCTTTTTACAACATTTCCAAAAATACTAAGAAAAAAACAAAATGAAAATCGAATTAGCAAGACTTTTCTTCTCTTGTCAAACATTCAAAAGAAGCAATGTGGAAATACGTATCCCATTTTTTCAATAGAGTATCTACCGACCACGCGAATGAATGAAATTGTATATACTGTGCAGAGCGCGGAAAAAGTGTTCTCTTTTTTACCGACAGTGAAAAATTTCTATATAAAATAGAATAATATTTAATAATTTTAATTATCAATAACTGAAAGTCCAAAGTTATTAATTTAGTAAAATGATTATAATTAAATTTACATTATTTATTGCTTATATCTTTAAATTATAATTCGATTTAAATAATTATTATTAATAAGAGTAGAGATGATTCTATCACTCATTGTCAGTCGTATTTTAATAAATAGTGAAATTTAACGATCACTCCGAGTCAAGGAACTTCCTTGACTAAGAGTGATCGTTAAATTTCACTATTTATTAATTATTATTAATATTAAAAAGTATGTCTATACTAATGAAGTTGAAAGTGGCAGCAGATATCAGCACCCACTTCATTTTGGAAACTACATTTTAAAGTTATACTTATACTTTTTTTATTTAAAAACAATATAAAATTTTCAAAAAATTGAGTAGGTGCTGCGATAACTAGGTGCTAGTTTCATCTTCATTGTGTACTAACCATAAGAATAAATGCGATATTATATATTTACCCAAAATTAAAAAATGACATTGTTTTGGAGTTTTTAACTCCAAATTCTGAGTTTTAGCAATATTATTTGCGTGGACTTAACAGAAAATGAAGAGTGAACAAAAGAAACTGCTTTAATTCTCTTGTATTGCGACTTTTAAGTTACTCGACAATGTGTTATTTTTGCCTAAGGGTATAACAATGAACGCCATCTTTCATACTAAGTCGAGCAAGTGAATGACTATCCTATCTGAAATCGCCATACTTTTGTGCTTGTAATAAACAGTATCGCGTGTAAGTGAAACCCCTGCGGACAAAAAAGCATGTTCGTTCAAAAACGATATATTAGAACGCTTTATGTCAGCCAAAAAATGTTTCAGAACATTATTTAAACATCCACATTATTAAAAATTTTGGAACAGTAGGGTGTCTATATAAACGGTAAATATCCGGGAATTTAATTTAACCTGGAATTTTATGCCAAACCGGGAATTTTCATACAAAATTAACAAAAATGTTATTATATTAATTTGTTTTAAAAAAATTGATTTTTATTTCAATTTTTATTCATGTAATATTTATGTAAATAGAACCGAGTCGAAATTTAAACACTATGACCAGTAAGAAAACATCGATTTCTGCCCCGCCTTGGATGCATGATAAATAACAAAATTCATGCCTCTTTGGTAAAAAATTATTTTCTACAACGTTACCGTTCAGATTTTTAAACAAGTACGCCGTTTTGAAAATAATATGCTTATTTGTTTAAAAATAATTGTTGACTTTCTTTATAAACAAATACGAATATTTTCAAAATCATTTTTTTATACAAAAAATAAACATTATTATTACATTAATATCGAATCATTTTTAAAGAGTTCTTTAGCAGCGATATGATAAAAAATTTGAATTATGTGAACAAATTGTATAAACAAATAAATTTTTGGAGGTTAATTAATGAAAGAATTTTAATTTTTTAAATGTTAATTTATTATTTTTTTTAAAGACTGCACTTCTTTTGATGAATTTTCTTAAATGGCTATATGACATTCCGATATAAGAGAAAAATTTATAAAAATATATATCGGAAACACATTAATGTAATTATTCTATATTCTCCTATTGTTCCCGTGTAGAAATTTAACCATGGCCCAAATCGGGGCCAGATCTTTTGATCATTGTGTAGGCCATAAGTGCGAAATGCCAAGACTGCAAAAACGGCCCATCATTGGTGCAGTAATGTCTGCCGAGAATTGGCAGTATTTACTGGGCCATTACTGGTGATCAAAACGTCTCATTGATGGGCCAATGATGGTGCCGATGGTCAGATTTTCAAATTTTTTAGGACTGGGCCAGCTCTTGGCCCAATAACGGCACATTATTGGCAAAGTTGATCAATCTTTAATGGCAAAATTCAATTGCCACACTGAAAAAAAAAACTAGTAGATTTGACTACTTTTTAACTACTCTACGTAATTCAATAGGTCATTAAAGTGCCACTAATGTGTCATTAATGGGCCGATCTTCGTCACATCACTGGTAATTGAATTTTTCCTTTAAATATTTATCAACTTTGCCAATAATGTGCCGTTATTGGGCCAAGCTACGCCCCAATTCTGGCAATTATAATTTGCCATCAAAGACACAAAATTTTTGCCATTAAAGTGCCACTAATGTGTCATTAATGGGCCGATGGTCGGCACATCACTGGCAATTGCTTTTTGCCATTAAAGATTGATCAACTTTGACATGAATGTGCCATTATTGGGCCGAGAGCTGGCCCAGTCTTAAAAAATTCGAAAATCTGACCATCGGCGCCATCATTGGCCCAACAATGGGACGTTTTGAACAGCAGTAATGGCCCAGTAACTACTGCCAATTCTCGGCAGACATTACTAGACCAATGATGGGCCGTTTTTGCAGTCTTGGCATTTCGCACTTGGGTCATTTTACAATGTAATGTAGTAGTATTTACTACTTTTACTAGTTCTTTTATCTTCTTTAAATTCTTATTTCTGAACTTTGCTTTATTTAAAAATGCTGTTCAATCCTTTCTAATTACTTTAAGTATAGTACAATCTACTACTCAATGTAGTAAAACTTAAGTTCAAAAAGTTAAAATTATCTATTATTTTCTCACCAAAACTACTGCATTGTGTAGTAGATTTTGCTACTTAGAGTGGTTCGATAGGCTTCAACAATATTATTCATTTATTTTTATTACTCTAATGTTGTAGTCAAATCAACTACTATAACTACATAAAAGTTGTAAAGTCTATTACACGAAAAAGGTTTGACTAATAAAAAAATTAGTTCCCTCTACTACTCACGTGTTGTTTCAAATTCAACCGTATAAATTCTTTAATTCAACAATTTGGTGTTAACTATATTAAAGTAGTAAAATTTACTAGTTAAGAAAGTGTTACGTTACTTACAAAAGTAGTCCCTTTTACTACTTTCTATTTATTACTATAAAATTGTTAAATTTACTACTTTATGAAATGTTGAGTAAACTATTATCTTAGTTGTTCTTACTACCGCACTGTAGTCAATTCTACAACTTACCTGTTGTTAAAATTTAACTACATATATTAGTAGAATCAACTACTATTTATCAACTACATAAAATAGTTAAATTAACTACGCAAACCGGGTTAGACTAACTAAAAAAGTAGTTGTTTTTACTACTTTTCACTTAACTACCCAAAGGTAGTTGAATTTGTCAGCCTAATTTTTTTCAGTGCAGTGATGTGACGACGATCGGCCCATCAATGGCACATTAGTGGCACTTTAATGGCAAACATTTTGTATCTTTGATGACAAATTATAATTGCCAGTATTAGGGCGTAGCTTGGCTCAATAATGGCACATTCACGGCAAAGTTGCTCAATATTTAATGGCAAAAGACAATTGCCAATGATGTGACGAAGATCGGCCCATTTTGTTTTCTTGATGGCAAATTATAATTGCAAGAATTGGGACGTAGCTTGGCCCAGGAATGGCACATTAATGTCTATCGTTTTGTATCTATGATGGCAAATTATAATTGCCAATATTGGGACGTAGCTCGGCCCAATAATGGCACAGTATCGGCCAGTGTAGTGTAGCTTATAAGAACCCTTTTGCTTCCTCGACTTCACGTCAGAGTAGCAGAGTGGTCAGAGTGTTAGGCTGTGGTGCGTCAGGTTCAGGTATCGATCCCCGCGAGCGGTAAGAATTTTTCAAATATTTGTAAGTTTGCGATTAATTTAGGGAAATAAGCTGTATAAGTATTATAAATTAATTAGTTAATTAAATAAAAAATATATTTTTTTTTCATTTTTTCAACACTGGGGAGTAATGGCAACCAATAATGGGCCATTAATGTTTACCGAGAATCGGCCGATGATTGGCTCCCGACGGCCTACCGCGGTTAACCTCCCGACAGTCGGGCCACTATTGTCTGCCAAGAGTAGGCACTGACTATGCCGTCACTGGGCCAGTTTTGGGCCGTTTTTAATTTCGCACTTGGGATATAGGGAATAATGCATTGGATGATACTGATGTGCAATGTTACAAAGGTGGTACGTATTGAGCTTAAAGCAACGCAGTGCAGTAATATTACAGCCCACACAGCACATGATATTTCCTAAATATTTCCTGAATATTTCACTGAAAGATTGAAATATTTCTTTGAAATATTTTGGAAATGTTCAACTGAAATGATGCGCACTGGTCGAACTCAGTTTCTATGGCCTGTAGAGCTGCGCAGTAGTTTTTAGCTTTCTAGTCCTATGGGTTTTAAAATATTTCAAAAAATTCCTATTGGTTTCAGGTGTTTAACAAATTTTTTTATTTTCTGAAATATTTTCACAATATTGCAGAATCGTCATGTGTAATATTGCAGGAATATTTCAATGAAATATTTTCTCAACTTTCGCGTCAATATTCCCACATAAGCGGACATTTTCCTGTTTGCAGAAATATTTCTAGAACTTTGCACTGAAATATTTCAATCTTTCAGTGAAATATTCAGGAAATATTTAGGAAATATCATGTGCTGTGTGGGAGTGCGATATTGCAAATATCTTGTGTTGTAACGTTGCCGCAATATTGCTGCAAGGTTACATGATCTCTGCGCAAGTATCACGGTTAAAAATGTAACCCTTAGTAACTCACAGTACAGGGGGTAGAAATCTGAAATTCTATAGATTTGTTGATCGAACGCAAGACCCTAACATTTGCAGGGTGACCGCACATGTCAGTAAAGTGAGGGAAATGTCAGGAAAAAAAATTGTTGTCAGGGAAATTTAAAAAATTCACCGAAAAAAATGCCTAGGACCCGTATACCAGGAATTGACTAGGTTTCCTAGTTACGAGAGGAGCCAACTATAGAATCCTAGTCAAAGTAATAAAATTCAAGCATAGTTAAAGTGACCAGGAAAATTAGTCGATGCAATCAGGAAAAAATAGTCAAATTGACTAGGAGAATAATATTAGATTTACACTGTGTATCATAATTATTTGAAATTGCTAATCAAATTCTTATTGTCAAATAAAAGAGAAAAACTAATTAAAAGAAAAAAATTAATTATTGTATTTGAACATATTTATATTTTACTTTGCATTTATATACCTTGGAATTAATTAAAACTTATGAAATGAATATTTGACGCAGGGGGACGCGAACACCTGAACCTAACGAATACGCACTTTGAAACCCGGAACGATAACCACTACACTAAACACGACTTGGTATTTTAATTTTTTAATAGACACTAGATTTTCGAGTCAAAATACAATACTTAATCAGATGATGTTTTATACATTTCGAGTACACAATTTTATACACTTGTCAAAAACTATTTATTTTTAATTATTTATGCCATTCAAATGAAAATAAATTTAAATACACAACAAATTATTGCAAAGGTAAATTTTCAAACACACTGCGCGATTAAAATAGTAAAAATGTTGTCACCACGTGCGTAAAAATTTCGACGGTTTATATTGAAACCTAACCAAAAAAGTCTGAAAGAATTGACTAATATAATTAAATAGTTTACTTTCTAAAACATGGACTATCTATATTTCCAGAGGTTCCGAGAAACCAGCAATTTTGATGTATTTACATCAACTCCATTTTATGTACAAAAAATAGACGCGAGTAATGATAAAAAATCGTTTTACGAAATCACGATAAATGACGCGAAAGATATAGAGGTAAACACTGTCAAAACAGAAGCAGACGCGTGCGCATTATGGAAATAGGCAAAATTACTAGGATTTGCAGGGTTGTTGTTGCCAGGCTTGAATTTGTTGAATCAACCTAGCGATCCTAACCATATAATGATTAGGAATCCTTATTACTTTTACTAGATTAAGATTAACTATAGAGTCATAGTTAATAATACCATCGTTATTTTTTTCGGTGTTGAGATTTTTTTCTAATTTTCTAATTTTTAAAAATTGCGACTTTTTCGACTTTTCTTTCAAATATTGCAAAAAATATCATATTTTTTAGTATTAAATGTAATTCATTTAGATTTTTATAGTGCGAAAAATAACTATAAACAACACACAAAAAAAAATATGGTAAATTTGACTACTTTTTTACTATTTCCTGTAGTTCCTATAGGCGCCCGTAACAAATTGTAGTTGTAACAACTGTAAAAAATAGTGAAATTAACTATTTAAAGTAGTAAAATGAAATTATTTATTTGTCTTTTATTATTATTGAGGTCCATTTTTTTATATTTTCTCTTACCTATTTTTGTTCATATATAATTTATATATTAAATTCTTATGCACCTAACAGAGAAAAATTCCCAAACGCCGGGGATTGAACGCACGACCCTAAAATTCGCAAACCGATAACCTAACCACCTAACCACGCTCGCACGCTACGATGACTGGCATTGTACTTGAGGACATTCTTCTTAGATTCAGTCATAATAACTACTCCGTTTAGTTGCAGTAACTAATTTTTTAAGCTCAAGGACTTAGTTGAAATGTAGCCAGCATATGATTTTAAATGACTCAACGATAGTGCAGTACTTAAAAGTACTGTTGAAAATAGTTATTTTCAGAATTTCTGTAGTAAAATTGTCCACTTTTTACTAGTTATATAAAAATAACATAAAAATTGTTACTTTTATGACTTTTGTAGTTATAAAAATAAATGTTTCTTACCACCATAGAGATAAATTATTAAAAGCTAGTAAGAATTGGTTCTTTTAACTACATTAAACACAAAAATAACAAATTCCAGCGGTTGTTTTTACTCTTTGGAACAGTAAGTTTTAATTTATTTTGCAAATAGCAAGAAATAGATATTTCTACTACAGAAATTCCGAAAATAACTATTTTTAACAGTACTTTTAACTACTGCACTATTGTTGAGTTATTCACAATCATAACGTCTAGTAGTAATTTTAACCACATAAAACCTACTATTCAATTTTAGTTCCACTAACTATGGAAATTTAGTTAAAATGCTGGTGAATATGATAGTTTTAACTACATTTTTTTAACTGCACATATGTGGATGTTTTTACCACTCACGTTTTTTCTCTGTAGAAAAAAATGATCTTTTCAACAGCATAAATAGTAAAAATAACTATTTTCAACAATTGATTTTACTATATGAAAACAGTAAATTTCTTTCTTTCTCTGCAACTAGTAAGAAATAGTTGTTTTAACTACATAAATCATAAAAATAACAACTTTCAGAGGTTGAATTTACCAAATAAAAACAGTAAGTTTCATTTTGTTTGCAACTAATACAAAATAGTTTTTTTTACTACCACAATAGTAAAATTAACTTTTTTAACAGTAGTTTTTACTACAGTATTATTGTTGAGTCATTTACTACCATCTGTTAGTTATTTCAACTACGTGAAGTAGTAATTTTAACTACATAAAATCAACTACTTAATTTTGGTTCCACTAACTGAGGAAGTGTAGTTAAAATGCTGCTGAATATAGTAGTTTTAACTACTTTTTTTCTAACTACACATATGTGGTTGTTTTTACCATTCGCATTTTTTTCTGTGAAATCTTTCAGAAATTATTTTCGAATCATTTTTCTATTTAAATTTTTGAAATATACAATTATTAAAAAGATTTTGAATAATTAAAATTTTGTAAAATTTAATTGAAAATAATTAATTTTTTTCAAGTATGTATACACGGAGAGAAAATTTATTACATATATTAACACATATCATATATATTTTGTAAAAGTTTTTACAGTTTAGGGAAAAAGTGCACCAAACCGAAATTTTGGTATCAAACATACTAAACAGTGAAATAAATAATTTGAAATTTAGTAAAGTTAGATTAAAATTCCTGATATTTGATATTATTATACTAAATTTCATATTATTCCTTTCACTGTTTAGTATTTTTGATACCAAAATTTCGGTTTGGTGCACTTTTTCCCTAAATTGAGAAGCACTTTTACAAAATTTAATATAATTTTCTTTCCGTGTATATACATTTTGTTAGAATTTTTGAAAATCAACTTTTAAAGAATTTTAATTGCAAATTTTCAAAATAATTAAATATTATCAAAAATGTTAATGAAAAATCTTTAAACCTAAATAATTTTAAATGGAAAATTAATGAAAATTAGCTTCTAATTTTTTTAAATATTATATTTTCGGTACTTTCAATTACATATTTCCGAACATTTTGAAGAAAAAAATCATATTTTTTTAAAGAATATAAAAACTTTTTTAAGAAATTCATTTGTTTTCGAAAAATTACTTCAACCCTTTAATGGCCAGTGGTATACACATACACACAAAAAAATGGGAATGGTAAAAACAACCACATTTGTGTAGTTAGAAAAAAAGTAGTTAAAACTACCATATTCAGCAGCATTTTAACTACACTTCCTCAGTTAGTGGAACCAAAATGAAGTAGTTGGTTTTATGTAGTTAAAATAACTACTTTACGTAGTTGAAATAACTAACAGATGCTTGTAAATGGCTCAACTATAGTGTAGTAGTAAAAACTATTGTTAAAAATAGTTAATTTTACTATTGTGGTAGCAAAAATAACTATTTTGTATTAGTTGCAAACAAAATGAGACTTACTGTTTTTATATAGTAAATACAACCTCTGAAAGTTGTTACTTTTATGATTTATGTAGTTAAAACAACTATTTCTTACTAGTTGCAGAGAAAGAAAGAAATTTACTGTTTTCATATAGTAAAATCAATTGTTGAAAATAGTTATTTTTAATATTTATGCAGTTGAAAGATCATTTTTTTCTACAGAGAAAAAACGTGAGTGGTAAAAGCATCCACATATGTGCGCAGTTAAAAAAATGTAGTTAAAACTACCATATTCAGCAGTATATTTTAACTAAACTTCCATAATTAGTGGAACTAAAATTGAATAGTAGGTTTTATGTAGTTAAAATTACTACTACACATTATGATTGTGAATAACTCAACTCAAATTTCTGTAGTAGAAATATCCATTTCTTGCTATTTGCAAAATAAATTAAAATTTACTGTTCCAAAGAGTAAAAACAACCGCTGGAATTTGTTATTTTTTGTTTAATGTAGTTAAAAGAACCAATTCTTACTAGCTTTTAATAATTTATCTCTATGGTGGTAAGAAACATTTATTTTTATAACTACAAAAGTCATAAAAGTAACAATTTTTATGTTATTTTTACTATATGAAAATAGTAAGTTTAATTTTTTTATAACTAGTAAAAAGTGGACAATTTTACTACAGAAATTCTGAAAATAACTATTTTCAACAGTACTTTTAAGTACTGCACTATCGTTGAGTCATTTAAAATCATATGCTGGCTACATTTCAACTAAGTCCTTGAGCTTAAAAAATTAGTTACTGCAACTAAACGAAGTAGTTATTATGACTGAATCTAAGAAGAATGTCCTCAAGTACAATGCCAGTCATCGTAGCGTGCGAGCGTGGTTAGGTGGTTAGGTTATCGGTTTGCGAATGTTAGGGTCGTGCGTTCAATCCCCGGCGTTTGGGGATTTTTCTCTGTTAGGTGTATAAGAATTTAATATATAAATTATATATGAACAAAAATAGGTAAGAGAAAATATAAAAAAATGGACCTCAATAATAATAAAAAACAAATAAATAATTTTATTTTACTACTTTAAATAGTTAATTTAACTATTTTTTACAGTTGTTACAACTACAATTTGTTATGGGCGCCTATAGGAACTATGAAAATTTAGTTACTACAACTAAATGAAGCAGTTAGTATGACTAACAACAAATAGTTAAGATAACTGTTTTAGTAGTTAAATTTACTGTAAAAATGGTATTTATTACTACATTTTACAGTTAGACTAACTATTCTGTCATAGTTCATTTTACTAAATAATGTTACGGGCGCCTATAGGAACTACAGGAAATAGTAAAAAAGTAGTCAAATTTACCATATTTTTTTTTGTGTGTACGTACCACCTACTTCAATAAATCATAACTTTCTTAAAACTTAACGGATCAACTCCGCTAAGGTCTCATTTTGAAGGGGTGAGCGAGAGGTTAGTTTTTAAAAATTCAAAATGGCGGATCCAACATGGCGGACGATAAATTGAAAATTTATCAGATTCGTCTAAAAATTGTTACTTGGGGCTTTTCGGGGTCGCTGTTTACGAATCCTATGTCAGATTTCAAAAATTCAAAATGGCGGATCCAATATGGCGGACAAAAAAATAAAAAGAATTTATCAGATTCGCCTGAATCTTGTTATGCAGTATAGGTGGTTTCAAGGGGTGTGCTTATTAATATTATCCACATCTGTGTCACTTTGAAACCTTTTTTTTATAATTTAGAAGCATTTAGAAGCTATAGATTTTTTTTATCATTTACAAAAACTTTTATCAACAAGGGGTGGTTATTTGACCATGGGGTTGTTTTTAGAGGCTAGTTTACATTTACTAACTAGCATTACCTATTTTTTTTGTATTTTCGAAACGTATAGAATCTATGAAAATTATTTTCTTAATTGTTCAAAACTATTGACAGTATGTAAGAATAATTATGAAATAGGGGTGGGTTCCAAGGGGGGTGTTTAACATTATTATCCATATTTGTATCACTTAGAAATATTTTTTATAATTTAGATGCATTTAGAATCTATAGATTTTTTTTAAATATTCACAAAAACTATTATTGTCAAGGGGTGGCTATTTGACTTTAAGGGTGGTGTTCAAGTGGTTATTTATAATTATTTTTTATTTTTGAACAACCAGACAATATTTATAAATAATTATAAAGCAGACAGGAGCTAAAAAATATTCAATTTATCACTTAGATTAATTATCAATTTTTTTGAGTACACGGAGAAAAATTCTTTTTTAATGATTACAATAGTCTACATTACAGCTCGGATATGTGACCACTTTTTGGAATGATTACGAAGACTATGTAATGTGTTAAGAATTGAGTAGGAACGATTACAATAGCTGTTGTAAGGGATACCTTCATGTGTGTACTCCTTACAACAGCTATAGTAATCATCACAAAAAGTGGTCACATATCCGAGCAGTAATATAGACTATTGTAATCAGTACGAATAAATTTTTCTCCGTGTAGTAATATACGTTAAGGGTGGTTTTAAGGGGTGGAACATGTTAAAAAAAATGTTTTTCTCATATTGAATAATAGAATAATCGAATTTACTAAACATTAAAGGGTTAAAATATTTTTAAAAACTACTTCATTTTTAGAATTTTTTCATCATAATTTTTTAAGATTTAATTATCTTCGAATAAAGCAAATAAAAATTTACATAGGTACTTTTTGGACTCATATTTACAATTTATTAAAATTCTTCAAAAATTGGATTATTTTTATTTTTTAAAAATATTATACCTTAATAAACTGAAAAAAATATGGATATAGTTGAATTATTATAAAAAATTGAATTTTCGTATTTAAATAATTTAATTCTCGAAGAACTTTCGGAAAATTATTAAAAATAATATTGATTTAGAGATGAAGTTTAGTTGGAAATTAGAGAAAATAATTGAATTCAGAAAGGGTTAGAAATTGTAATTTTTTGAAATTATTAAAATTCTTAAATTTTACTCATTTTCCGTAAACTTTTATATTTTCCTGTAAAAGAATTTTTTCAGGAAAAATAATTTTAATGTCAGTAAATTGTCAGGGAAATTGATAAACTGAAACTAGTGACCACCCTGATTCGCAATCCAATAACTGCAATATTACCTTGAGGTGATTTAACAATACTTGAATTACATTAATAATTTTATTTAAGGCATACTAATAAAAACACTAATTTCTATTTTTAACTTTTTAATTTATAAAAAGAAAAATGTAATTAACAATGAGTATTGCTTTTAAAAATTAAGAAATATAGATATGCTGTAAAATGTCAGTTACAAGAAATAACATAACAAATAGGTAATTGAGTATGCTATTCAATAGTATTTTTTAATAACAGTTCACAGAGGTATTACAACTAAATTTTTAACTCTGAAAAGAAAAAAGTTCGTATTGTTGTAGACGTACTGTATATATATCTCGTAAAAGATAAGAAGTTTTGTATAATAATAATGTTAATAATATAAATGTGTCAACCATTTGTAAATATTGCACAAAAAGTTTGAATATTGATTTGTACAGCGCAAGTGTTTTTCATAAATAGTTTTATTATACACCTACATTTTATAAATTATTGCTTTGAGCAAGCGCTCGGAAGCTCATGCAGTGCAAATCGTGCAAATGTTGCTGACCCTAATCGAACTGTTCCTTCGACTGCTCGTGGAGGAGAGTATATTCTATAACGTTTTTTTCACATTTTGCTCAGAATGTAAATAAAAATGGAAAGTATTGGGTAATTAAGAAATGACTTATGTTTTTCTTGCAATATAACGGCAGTAGTTTTAAGGACGAACCAATGTTCGTTGTTGTTATAAATTGAAAGTGTGAATAATAAGGAATGCCCCATATATTAGGTATTAGGATTTCGCTTTTTGTTGACGAGCTGCCTGCGCTGGTGGTGCTGGTGGTTGCGGCATGGCAGGCACGCATTAATTTCACATAGCGGATAAGGTAAAACTGAAACGGGAGGGGAGGGGGCAACAACTACTACGCTGCGTAGTCTAAAACTTAGGCTCGATCGGCTCGACGCAATGGGCAAGACAGAGAGGTCGTTAAAGAGTCTAAATTCTAAACAGGGGAATGGGCTGGAAAGAGAAAGACGGTATATTTGATATTCCCCTTTTATTTAGAGACGGAGAGCGACGAGGCGACGAGAAACAGACGGAGACACTAGAAGAATATAGGAAAACGCCTAACCTTTAGGACGTCAGTCAGTTCGACTTGATTCAGGCTTTGGAGCCGGGCTGGTTGCTGGTTCTCAATCTCATTCGAGTTTATTACGAGTTTATTTATTATTTTGCAGTTTGACTATGCATTGTTTACAATATATTTATTATGAAATCAAATGACGCACTCGAGTTTACTACCAAGACATTCCTTGTTCTGGATTTCGGCGATTCGTTCACTGCGGCAGTGAAGAAACGTTGTATTGGGGTTTCGGCAACTGGCAACGAGGAAGTAGAGTAAATGGACAATCCTAGTTTCATGTGTTGCAGTGCGTGGTGCATCGATCCGTTATTTCTTTTTCGCCTTTTTCGCCTTTTTCGCGCCTTTCGCTTCTCTTACCCTCATAAATCAGACATCAAATTTATTCGGAAACGTCACGTGGCCTCATTATTTAAATCAACGTAAGTCAACATTTTCTTTTTTTAATACTTTTTTATTCAAACATCATACATTTTAAGTACCATAACAACCAAATTTTACCATACAACAATACAACCAATTCTTAGTGACTTTTTGGATTTTTTCCAAAAATTAAAAATAAAATTCAAAACAGTGTAATTATTCAATGTTTTATTATAAAAAGTAAATTCGTAGTCCTGTTGGGGGTTCAATGGAAGAAATTTCGCAAAAGTCGGCCAAATTCGCATTATTTAATTTTTCTAATTTATCAAAATCTCTGATGTTAATAAATGATCTATTATTGATCTTTTAATTAGGTTTTGCAAAATTCTGAGAAATCCTCTAGGAAATATTATGGTGTATAGCGGTCGTTTATAATAATGAATTGGACATCATTTATGTAAACATTCTCGAGTGAAACTGCTGATCCTAAATTATTGAGCATTGTAAGTTGAAACGAGCTTGTTATGAAATGAAATATTTCGAATAAACAAACTCATTATCTCTGCATTTCCTCTGCATTGTGGATGTTTTTATTTCCAAATACATTCTACCCCAAGTGCGAAATGTCACGACGGTCAATACTTACATGCTCTGTAGTCTGTACTGTAATATCAAGCAAGCTCAAAGTCAAGGAAATTCACCAGCTGTAATAGTTCCATTCATTTTTTCAAACACATTTATTTATTTTATAAACAAACCAACTTTTTCAATTAATGATGCTGATTGTTGAAGTTGTTTTTGTTGATCAGACCAGAGTCAATTTTTAAATTAATCTCAGCATTTTAATTTATGAGGTTGGACAGTTATTGTCATAAATAAAAAATTATGTATACAGTCAAGTGAGAAAGAATATAGTATTTTTAATGCTTTCCGTAATTTGATATGGCTCAATTTTCAATAGTTTTATCTGTATTCATTGAAATCACTATTATTGAGTAAAGATAAATTATATAATATGCACATGGATGCTATAAATATAATTCTAATGCATTGTGTAAATTGACTTCCAATTTGTCACTTGAGTTATAATTCAGAATTAGGTAGTGCAAATAAATGAATTATTTAAAAAAATAAAATAAAAAATAATATGTTTATACATAAGAAGAAATTTAAAAGTTAAGGTGTGCATATTGCTCGTGAATGATATTTAGAAATACAATTTTTGAATTTTGATTAATCAGAAAGAAAAATCTAGATTCTACAATGACAGCCTGTTATAATAGAATATAGGTACTGACTCCAGTCTGTACAGGGCCAGTATGGGTCAACAGAAGCATAACACTGGCTGTTCTATTATGTAATTTAGCCCAAGATAAAATATATGACCAGGTTAATGTTATACATGTATTTCACCTTATAAACTTATTGAAACTATTATTAATTTCACATTCAGTTTCTTTATATAAACACAATTTTATCGACAACATTAATTTAAGTAGTTATAGTTATTATTAATACATTTCCTTTTTAACAAAAAGTTAAATTAATTGTAAAATGTTAATTTTTACACGTTTCTTTTATTATTAACAGAAAATAGAGAGGTTTACTTTAAGGCGGAATGGGTGGAATGGAAGCCTTAAATTAAGATGCAACATTTTTAAGACAGTCAATGGAGAATTTACGCAATGGATTTTTAAGAATTTTAAATCAATCAAGCAGATAGTGCTGAATTTAAGACTGATCTTAATAATAAGATGTTTTAAATATCTTAAAAGTGACTACAATGTATTTTAAGGTCGTGTTTCTTTTTGCAGTGTGTTTGTTAAATTTTTCGTGTACTGTGTTTTTGTTTTAATTTTTTTTAGACTTTCTTCCTCATCTCATCTGTTTTTCAAAGTATCAAACTTGCAGGAAAAAAAATATGGAGTAACTTTTATTTCTTACAACTTAGTAAAACTTAAACAGTCTGGAATTTTTATGCATTTCTGTCAACTTTTACTACTTCCGGAGTAGGGTAGAAGCACCAGTTTTGGCCACTTTAACGCCACTTTTGACCAGGAGTTAATAATATTTATTGTAATTTTTTATATTCCGCCCATTTATTTCCTGCAGTACTATATTATTATAACAATAAATATGAATTATAATAAATAATTAAATGGAAATTGAATAAAAAATAAAAAATGACCAAAACTGGAGTAGTGGCTAAAATGCACAACGGCCATATTAAAATTGACTCCGGAAATAGTAAAGGTTGATAGAAGTATATTAGTGTCAATAGTCGGTGAAACTCTGGCTGGCGCTGGCCTAACTGTTTCAACCATTGGTCGCCTGACAATATCAATACTCAGGTTGGTCTGACTATATTTTTACCAGAGCTGGCTCAACTGTGGTGGCCTCTATTAATTCGGCTTTTTAATCAATTTACAATTCGCACAGGGGTTAATAAATTAATTATTAAGAGGGTAGTATGGTGATCGAGCCGTTTTCTCCATTTTTTTTCTTATTAATTAATTTTTATTAATTATTATTAATGGGGTCAGGCTTTGCCAAACGGATCAGCTAAAATTAAAATAATTTTTTTTCAATTCAACTTATTTTTTTATAACCCTATAGAATTGAAAATGATGTAAAATTTTTAGATTAAAAAAATTTTTTGTTAAAGTCAAACATATATAAACAATTAAATTTTTAATTATGTTAAAACCTAGAATTTAAAAATATTCCTTATTTTGGAGAACAAATTCTTATATTTTTAAAATTATTTATTTATAAAATTGTAATGAAAAAACTTTTCTTCACATTCTATGCAAAATTAAAAAATACTATTGTATTCTGCCCACATTTTTGAGTAAAAAACCGTTGAGAAAAAAATGGCCCGCTTTGAGGAATAACGATAATAAATATTTGTTATGCACAGTTAGAATAAAGCTTTTCCCAATAATTTTAGTTTTACGTAAGATGTTAAACTTTTTCAAAATTGCTCAAATCTGATTGAAATTTGTTATTCGGAAGTTTTTGACGTTGCTAATTCCGAATCTGGAGTCAAATTACAAAAATTCACAATGGCGGAGCTAAAATATAAAAATAAAATGCTAGATTTAAAATTTTGGATTATGTATTATTCAATCAAAAATGTTAAATCTGGTAATATAATAATTCAGTTATTTTAGCTCCAATATTTTGAACTATAAAAATCTAACTGCGGATTCGTAATCAGCGACCCCAAAACCCTTCGAGTAACAAATTTTAATCAGATTTGAGCAATTTTTAAAAAGGGAGCGTTCACAAATGATGTCACGCAATTTTTCGGGATTTTAGACCCCCCCCCCCTGTCACGCAATTTCATGCAATTTCACATGTAAAAATACATTGTGTCACGTTTAGAAGAGACCCCCCCCCTACCCCCAAAAACGTGACATCATTTGTGAACGCTCCCAAAGTTTGTCATTTACGAAAAATTAAGAAATTTTGTTGGCTATCAAACGCTACTTTAAATTCAAAATCGAAAAAAATAAAAATGAATATTTTTTAAGTACAACTATCGGGAACATATTTTTGATATACTTTTTGTTCTAAAAACTTGACTTTTTTTGACTATTTTTCAAAAAAAAGGATTCATTGTAACTTTTTGAAATTTTTGGTAGGTGGTCACTTTTTCTGAAAAATATTTTCTAATCTTTTTTGTCTGAAAAAAAGCAATTTCTAATGATATCTGTTTTCTAACAAGTTTTGACTTCTAGAAAAAAGTTTTTCTAAAAATTTATGATTTCTGATATTTACTTTCCTAAAATTTGTAAATTTCCATATAATTTTGATAAAAGTTAGAGAATTGGAAAAAAACTAAGATTAAGAAATAGAAATTATTTTGCATATTTTCTGTTTCTCAATCACAATTCTGTTCATACAAAAATTTCCAAAACTATAAATTATTTATAAAACCCTTTTTTTTTAGAAAATTTTATTAAATTTTATTTTTTAATCATATACATATTTGATCGTTAATACAAAAATTGTATATTGTTAAAAAAAATTTTTTTTAATTACCTTTATTAGCAAAAAATATTTAAAAAATAAGTTTTAGAGAAACTGTATCTCAACAAAAATTTTGACCACGCCATTCGAAAGAGCGATCCCAAAAGTACACTAAAAAAAGGGAGTTAAATTTTAACTCCCCCGGGGGGTCTATAAAAGTCGCACCCATTGGAGAGTTAATGCCAGGGGAGTTAAATAAAGAGAGTTAAAATTTCACACCCAAATGCATACTCCCCATAGAAAAAATAACTCGCGCGGGTGTTGAATGAAGGGAGTTAGAAATTAACTCTCTTTTGGAGTTGATTTTTAACTCGAAAAATTTAACTCCCGAGTCCGTTAACTCCCTGAATTTTTTACAGTGTATCAGGGTGTGGATGTTTGAAAACTTTTATGGCTTCTTTCTACTAATTGTAAGAGATTGAAAATCTTCTCTGAATACACCTGACTACCTTATCTTAATATTATTAATAATGAATTTTTTTACCCAATTTAATTCACTAATAAATAGTTTTATACCTATAACTTTTCACTTGTATGTCACATTAATTAAACAAATTTTTAATTTCAATATAGTTGAGAATTTTATCATCATAAGCGCATATCGTATAGTGATTAGAGCCTTGTAGATTATAAATGAATAGGTCGTAGGTTCGATTCCCTTCATCGTTAGTTTTATTTATTTCATAAGTTTGTGATAATTCTGGACTCAATACGTTAGATAAATTGGAAAATGAAAATTCGTAATTATAGCCTAATACTATATACGCGATTATGTAATGTAAACATTACTTTTAAACTTTATCTATCAGAAAGATATAAATGATTTACTTATTTCTTTCTAAATCTTAATAAATATAAAAATTCACTTGGAGCATATCAAGTCTTCCACATAAGAAAACAAGTGTATACACAATATTATAATTATAAGTTAACATTTTTCATGCATTTTAAGTGAATTTTCATTTATTGAGATTTGAAGATTTCATATTTATTATTGTTTTTAAATTTAATTCCTTAAAATTGAGAAATTTAAGTAGCATACCTCTATCGATTTCATTGTTTCTACCAAATGGGGTCAAAGGTTGCATGAATAACCCCAAAATTTATTTATTAGAATATTTATTTTACAGAATTTCATTATTAAGAATTTTCATTTCTTATAGAGTTACTACTGACCTACTATTTATTTTAAAGAAATATGAATTTTATTAAATGGCAACCCGCTTGAGTGCGAAAACTCGGAGTGAAAATTTATACGCTAATTAATCATTGAAATTTGGCTGATGATTTAGTGAAATTCACAAGCGTATACACGCTAATTGGAATCAGTGGTATACTTATCGCTTAGATTAAGTTATATTAAATCAAGATTCCCATTACAAATTAATGTCAACAAGGACACGTCACACGAACAGTTAAAGTTGCAATTCCTCAATATTCCTATCAAGAAGAGAATTGTTGTTGATTATTATCTAGTGATTCCTGAATTTGCGACGTTTGCAACCGACGCCATCACTATGACATCAGCTTGCGCATGTGCAAACCCAAATCTCTTGAAATTAGAAAAATACTCTTAACTCAATAATTCTGAGTATGAAAGTGTTTATAAAAGAACAATGTTTTACAATTTGAACTCGATCAGTTTTCCTTTGATTCAATAGTTTTCATGCAGTTTGACAGCGAGTTAATTTTTTCTCACAATCGGTGGAAAGAGATTGTCAAATTGCAGAAAAAATAAAATAAAAATAGACACAAGCTGATTAAATTGAACCGAAAACATGCCATGCCATGCAAGAATGAAGTTGAGCGTCATAAAAGTTGAATAAAAAGATAAGTTAAATAATTTATAGACGCGATTCATTTATATTATTGTATATCATAGTCAAACAAGATATGTATTTGGGAAAGTTGAACTTTTCGTAAAATTTGAGCGTGTTATTGAATTGAAATGAAATGAAATGAAATAAAATTCATAGAGGAATAGAAAGAACAAAGAAGACCTTGTTCTTAGGCTTTTTGGACGGTGGACTGTAACTTGTATTTGGCGGCCCTGGCACGTGTTATGTTAGAAAAGCAAGAGAGACGGAAGACATTAGACAGTAAGGGGATAAGAATACTAGCGTGAGAGTTAAGTTAGGCGAGTCATGGGACATAGAACGTATGCTTAGCAAGATTCGGCAATCGTAGCCTTAGGCAATGCGGCCCCCTCCCTTTTCCGGCCCCCATTCTCTCTATCATTCACTCATCGAAAGAACTCCTTCTCTGGCCCTCTTCTCCCTACTACTCTGCGAATTCCTACAATTTCAACCAACCGCATTTGCATCAGCACTGATGACCCATATACACATTCTTTTTCAGTACGATTCATCTGACTTTTTCAGCTTTTAGATTTCGACTTTCGATTTCTGCGGTTGACACGTGTCGTGTCATGTAATCAGTCCTTGACGAGAAATCGCGTTCGACTAAGATTGTATAGTGGCTAAAATCAGTTTGTCCATCAACACTCATATTAATTCAACTCAACAATTCAATTCATAAATCCGAAAAATAAAAATCATAAATAAAACGTGCATCTTTTTAAATTTGCCGCTCTTGTTCGTTTCAAGGCTAATGAACATGAATGCCATAATACCAATTGAATACTTCCTCAATTTAACATTAGTGATTTCATTTTGTAAACAAAACAAACCAGAGTGTGAAATTTAAAAAAAAACTTGCAGTGGCTTAAAATCTTATTCATGCAGGACATCCAAATTCGCGCAGTTCATTATACGGTACAGTGTTTTTATTATTTATTTATCAATCAATCACTTTTACTTTTTAACTAATATTGAAAAGCGCTATAAGCATCGCAAATGGAAATAAATCATAATTCGATTTATTTAATGTCATGTAAATAAATATACTTTTGAAAGAAAGTGCCCATTTCTATATAGAATAAGCTCTAAATTATAATTATTTTTAAATCGTAAGTAATCGTTAATAAATCGAAATTTAAATAAATTACTCATAAAAAACCTTTTCTTTTAATAACTAAATATTTTTTATATAATAACTTTCATTCTTAGAAAAATATTTTATCAGTTATATTTCTAACGAAAAAGTGTTGCAAGAAACAAGGCCCGTACAGTATAGAAGTATAGTTTGATTACTGCGAGGCCAGTTTTTAAATGCCTTTCACACTTATTACAAAGCTTCTATAGTAGAAAAAGTACTATTTTCTTAATATTAATGAAAAAGATTGTTTAGTACAATAACTATAATTATAAATTTACATGCAGTAGAGTAAATGCGTTAATGACCGGCACTTTGACCCCAATTACTTACGCACGAGTATTTATAACAATTTTTTACAAATAATTACCATTTAATAATTAATAATAAAATTTGACTAATATTTTTGTTTATATTGAACATACATGCAGTATATATATTTAACTTGTGTTTGGAAACGTTTTTTTCTAATTTTAAATAAAACTTCCGGTAACAAGGTCAATGACAATAACTTAGCAGCCGAGCTGACTTGGGAACATTTTACCTAATACAGTCGAGTCTCTCGTAACTGCAAGGTTATTCTATGACGGCCCCTCTTATAAATGTCAACTGACGACGTCATAAATATTTGAAAACTTTTTCAAAACTCTTTCATTTTTCATTTTTCATTTTTCATCTACAAATTATAATAAATTGTTCAATGTTATTTACTAATACATTTAAATTATAAATATTATTGTTTATAAAAAGAAATTAAATTTTCAAATTTTATTGATTTTAAATCAAAAGAAAACATTGAACATTTATCTTCGATATCATAATTATGTATCACAATAATAATAATAAAATACTCTAACTTTATAAATACGTATATATCTATGAATAAAAACTATTTTTAATGGATTACGATGTTTTTTATTTTAAAAACTTTTTATAAAACAAAAAAATTATATATGTTATATATATTATATATATTAATGAAGAAAAATAAAAAAATAATACTAATTCAGATTTAGAGAGTATAAAATTCATTTAGTGTCACGAAAGAAAGTTTTTATTTATAAGGGTGTTTGTTGCGTTTAAGCGAATTAATTATTTGCATTGACAAAAATGTTTGCTTTTCTAAAAAAAACATATATGTGGAAATGTAAAACTGTCAGCCTTATCTGCCTATAATTCGAGTCCGCGTCAAATTTATAAAGCAAATTGTAAGTGTCGGTATCATCACAAATAAGACTGTTCAGTTTCTGTAAAACACTTTTGAATTATTTATCGGGATCATTTATAAACTTACTTTGTGGAGAAAGAAAATATATTTTAAAATTCAGTTTTATTACACGTGTTTGAAATTATTTTTCTTATTTGTGTATGTGTCAAACAATTTCTTAATCGTGTACATAGTCATGATTCAATTTGTATATTATAACTTGGAGAGAAAATAATATTTCAAAAGTATTTCACTGAAAAGTTTGAAATTTTAATGCAAAGAAGAAGACGCTAGAAGGCAGTAAAGTGCGAATAGATGCCCACTTCTTGATATTTCAGAGATGAATGAAGCTTGTTTTGGTCTATTATCACGGATTTTTTTTATTCATTGACATACAACTACTTTGTCAATTTCGACATCTAACCCATACCTTAATTGATAAATTCCTAAGTATAAAACCATTCATATTTTCATTTCGATTAATTGGGTACTGATCGCAACATTATTGTAGAAAAAGTCGTATCTATCGACTTGAAAATATCAATAATATTGTTGAATAAATTATTAAAATAAGGGCATTTATCCTCATTGTCATTGCGTATTCCAAATAATTTTAATTTACTGATAATACCCAGTGGGCGAAAAAACATCCTCGTTCGAGAAACGTTCCTAAAACGTTTAACGTAAATAATTTTATATACACCTACACGGAGAGAACAATCTACCTAAAATATATATATAGTATATAATAGTATACTTTGTGCCCCTTCTGCATGAGGCACTGTTGTGCGCTTTGAGTAGAAAATCATACTCCAATAGCATGAGATCATCCTTTTTAGGATGACATCTTGCAATTCAAGTAGGACAGTGCCCTGCGAAAAAACTAAAAAAAGTACAGACCATGTCCATGCTATTTTGTCTAGAATTGGTTTTCCGAATACTTTAAAGAATGGAAACATTTAATTAAAATAAAAATAACAAACTTGAGCTTTTCTACCGCTTTTAATCCACCACTGCTGCACCTATACCCGCAGGCGGAAGCAAAATTGGGCAAGTAAAATACCTTAAGTATTTTACTCAGTTTTTTATGGTAATTTACAATATATTTCAAAAGTTTTATACACAACTTTGTTCGGATAATAGATATTGCAATTTGGAATTATTTTCGTTTACATTTATGGATATATGATTGTTTTAAAATTATTTTGCACTATTAAATGGCATTTATGTCTTCTTTTAGGTATTTACATTAAAAATCAGGGGTTAATCAATAAAATTTCTTTATTCTGAACTTTATTCCTGAACTAAATTATTTTACATGTGATCAATTATATAATTTGAAACCTATTTTAAATTAATTTAAATGTTATTTTTTAACGCTCTCCGAAGAAAGGTACCTTAACATCTAGAATGATTTTCAGAGCCAGTGCAACTCGCACTTGTCCAATTTCTTATAATTATTATGAATTAAAACTTGAGGGAGAAAGTATACTGCGTTAAATAGCATTACGCGGCTACAAATAAAACTTTTGGCTCCGATTACAAGGGATGTGATACCTTGATTTGTAATTTAAATTAAATTTATTTAAAAAATTAAAAAGAACACCTAAAACATCAATGAAAATGTGAAAAAGATAATGATTTTAGTTAAAACACTTTTAATAGGTAAGAAAATGTTCGATTGTTATTTATTTTCATCGTGCAGTTATAGTAACGAAATGGCAGTTTACTATTCGTAGAACCCATCGAATTATTTTACAAGATTTTCTTGCAGACCCTATTGTAATACAAAATATAATTGTTTATAGTTGAAGAAGCGGTGGACAGCAGAAACAATCGGGAGGGAAAGTTTTTCTTGAAAGCAAACACGGACAGAGTTGGCGAGGAACTTGGATCTGGGGATAACATCATGGACTCACAACAACAATTTTGCCTTAAATGGAACAGTTTTGGCAATAACTTGGCAACGGCATTCTCAAATCTCTTCAAAAGTGAAAGCTTGACAGATGTCACTCTTTTTTGTGAAGGTAAGCCTGACTGCCTGATTTTTAATCTCTCACCCATTTCATTTTCCAAACTTAATTATGTGACAAAAGTTGTATTCTTTATAGCATGCAAGCCTTTCCTTTGAGAGAAGGTTGCTAAAAAATAGTGCCTAACAGGGGCCTATAAAATTTCTGCGCACGAATTTAGTTATTTGCAAGCTTTTTCAAGGGTATGAAAACTTTCTGTGAGCTTTCAGTGAAAATTTTCTGTAAACTTGCAATTGAGCCTTGCAATAACAGCTTAACAGCAGCTGCGGCTGCGCTTGGGCTGTCTTTCCCAATCGCAATATCTACTTCGAGCTGCGCGGTGGGACTAGATTCTCTCCTCTTCTACGCATCTCGAAGTAGATATTTCGGTTGGGAGAGGCAGCCCGAGCGTAGCTGCTGTTAAGCTGTTATTGCACGCTGCGCTCAATTCATCTTAAAAGAATTCAAGTAGTATCTGTTATTATAAAGAAAACAAATTTAAATCTTTTAAAAAGATGTAAGTTATGAATTGAGCCTCCCAATTCTAAATTCTAAATTCGAATGCGCTATTATCAATCAGGTATCAGTGACTAGCCGCAAGTGCTTTGATTCTGAGACTGCATTTGTTTTTCTCTATTCGGTTTGATCCAAAAGTATAATCAGAGATAATCACTTTATCGTATAACGTTTTAGCCAAAGTGTAAATTACAAATTACAAAACACAAGCTATGAATGTCGTTAAATCTGAAACCTTCAACATTTTTTATTATTTTGTTTACATTAATATGCACTTTAGATTTTCTAACCATTAATATCAGAGAATCTGAACTTGACATTTTGAATATGAAAATAATATAAAATTCTTCACAAAAAGGGGAATTTGTTTCTGTGTGACTACACCAGCGCCTTTATAGCGAGACGTCGCAACATTGTATAATATCCCACAAATGCATTACAGTTTGGCCCCCTGCTTGTAGTATATATTTAGATAGTTTACGAAACATACTTAAGTTCTTTGTATCCGCAAGCAGAAAGGCATGGTCATAATATTGCCTAGCAATATTGCCTCAGATTTCATGTTTTCTTTTCAATTTTGCTCCAACGTTATCTTGATCTGTATTATAGTGCCAAACTTTCTATGCAATACTGTGTCAAGTTTCATGCAACAGTACACGGAAGTTTTTCATGATATTTTTCTTAAATTCGACTTCTATAATCAACTTTCTTATAAGTAATTAAAAAAATCTAACATTTGTGTATTAATATTTTTAAGAAAAAAATATACCTAATATTAATCAAAATCTTCTTTCATAATTAAATATAATATTAATTTAAGTACTTTTCAAACTTACTTTCATATTCTCTAATATAAATATTATGATTCATAGTATTCTTAATATATACATTGAAAAAACTTCCAGTCAAAGTGATTGAAACCTTCAGGAAAGACTCAAAATGTAATTGAATTCTGAAAAAATGTTCCTCTGACAAAAAATCGGTTTCCAGGTTCGTTTACCCACTAAAAGTGTTTAACTATTAACATTTTTAGCGAGTAAACGATTCCTGAAACCGACTTTTTGGTAGAGGAAAAGTTTTATCAGAATTACAGTTTGAGTTTTTCCTGAAGGTTTCAATTAATTTGGTCGAAAGTTTTTTTCAATAATGTATTTTCTGCAGGGTTCTTTGTAATCAGCGACATTTTAGGTCCACCATAGTTTAATATTGCAATAAATTATTTATTTAAACAATCAAAGCGAATTCAGCTTTATTTTTAGTGTTTTACGGAATTTAGGGATGAATCTAAAAAGTGACAAAAAATTCTTGTGCAAATTCGATTCGTTGAATAGTTCTGCTGCAGAGCGTAGTCACATCGCAAGGGTTGGCAGCGGTCCTGATCAGACGAATAGCTCGCCTTGCCGATATAGTTAGGCATTTCTGCTTTCTCTCTTTGGTGCCTCAGCGTCACAATGAGGGACAGCAGCAACACTCTGCTTTGCATAGAAACAAGAGATGCCGGTAATGCAGCGACACCGAACTTTTTTCAGTGTGGATGTAAGAAAAAGTTTTTTCTGTTTCATCCCTAACACACTCTTATCCTTAAAGATGTTCTTGATTATTTCAGAAATTTCGCCTCGTATCTTAGACTTGGAAAATGGTTCCTAACTTTTAGACGAACAAATTTTTTCCATATAGGGTCTTTGACCAGTATTCATCCAAGTCTGATTCATTTCCCACTTCCCTCAAATTTTTTTCCAAAAATTTCTTATTAATAAAAATGAACGTCGAAAAGGTTTCAAAGGAAAAAAAACAAATATATAGAAACTTGTAATTTTTTTAATTTAAGGAATGTTTTTATAAACATTACAGCAACCCTACATCATTTCGAAGTAAGCTTACAAAAATCATCCTTTACAATGTTGTATCAATCATTCTTTTGATTTTTGAGGCAATTTGTCATTTTAAGGTTGCAGGAATTTTTCTCGGAGAGCTTAAGCTCTCTTCTGCAACTAGCTTACACTAGACATTATAACACTTGGTCACACTGAGTAAATTAGTAACTCATTAGTTAGTTTTTTGAAAATTGGAAAATATAAATATTAAGCCACGCCTCCGCAAGAGGTTCCAATGAGCTTTAAACGAGCCTTTAAACTATCCCTGTAACTGCGAGTGATGCAGGAAGGGAGGAAAGTGATTGTTTATATAGTCGTGTCTTTGCAGCACGTTTCTGCGCTCATGCTGCAAATTCACATTCGCATTAATTACATAACAACAAATACTTAATACTTGTTTTTTTGAGCCATTTTTTACATTATTTGTTTACCTAAATAACAAAAAATACTATTTTTTGGAGACTTTCGAGTACATGTAAATGCATTCAAGAACTTGAACTTGAACTGAGAAGGTAATGTTTAAAATTACTCCATCGAGTTTCAAGCTTCTTGTATACTTCGATTCTTAATTTAAATGTAATAAAAAAGTAGTTGACGCATAAAATCGCCTCAAATTTTGTTGCTCAGCACTAGACTTTTGACTCTGAAAAGAGCGTTTGTCCCACTGTGGAATGCTTCAAAGTGCGTAACTACTTGATAAATGCTTAGCATACTCACTTTCCAAGTCTCTATAAAGAGAGCCATTTTGAAAATGATTATGATTTACTGAAAAGTCGACGTAAGAACGATTGAGACGATCGTCACCTCTCAGATTTAAAAGATGCATAATAAAAAATAGTGTAAAACAATTATGTTTTACTGACTATGAACTTACAAAACTATAAAATTTTCTAAAACTATCCCTGCCGAATTTTTTTTGTTATAAACTTCAGGCTTCGCACTCATATACTAAAACCTATTATTTACTACTTCTTTTACGTTATGCACTGAGAAAAATAGATATTAAGCCTTATTATCTAGATATTAATGGTCAATATCTGTGACAGTGAACTATGTAAACTTCTTAGATGTTCAAAATTTAATATCTAAAATATTGGAAAAAGACTTGTTCACATTTACAGATTATACTTTTTAACATTTGAGATGTTAAACCATAACATCTGGATGATATGCATTAGCATCTTTTCTTAAGGGGTTACACCACTTTGAAATTTTCAAAAAATTGAAAAAAATTTTTTTTGCTTAAAATACTCCTTATGGTCACCAAAATGATATGTCATTAGTTATATATCGATATCTCAAGTAAAAAGACAATTTTCGAACTGTTCAAGCAGGGTCGCGCGCCAACGTTTACATTGTAATGAAAACTTTAAACGCGTTTTTCTCAAAACTGTATTTTAAAAATCGGTGGACACTCTGGATGCCACAAATTTCAATCGATCCTCTTAGTTCTTTTTTTACTTTGTTTGTGATATAATTATCTAGCGAAATACGTACGGATTTTTCGAAATATTAATATTTAAATTTTCTAGACAACTTTAAATAATGAAATTTAGGCAAAAATACGGACTTTTTCCTTCAAATCGATGCCATTTTGCGAAAAATAAATTTTTTTTAAAACGGATACGTATTTCGCTAGATTTTGAGCTACAGAAACTAAAGCATTTTTACTTTTTGATCTAGCTTAATTCTGGACCGAGTTATAGTGTCCACCGTATAGCGATACATTTTTAAAGCACTTTAACATATCATCTGTCAAACCGACAATTTAAAAAAAAAGAAATTTATATATATTTTTTTGTAGTTCAAGAGTAGTACAATACACTACTGTAATTTAATTTTCCTAAAAAAATTTCTATTCTTCAATAAAAATTGTTGAAAAAGCTTATGTTTTGAACGGGTCAAAGTGGTGTAACCCCTTAATATCTAGTATATTAAGATTTTTAATATCCAGTTTTCTCATTGTGCTACTATTTAGATACTTTTTTTTAGATTTCATCCACTAAACAATACTATTCTATTTTTTTTTTTAGAATTTCCACTACTTTAAATTTGCTAATACTAGAAATCAAAAAACTATTTTAAAAAATTATAATAAAATTCTTTAAAACGATTCAATTATTTTCAAATATTTAAATAAAATTGTTCGAAAGAATAAATCAATTATTTTAAATACAATTTTAATTAAAATTTTTAAAATAATTCAATTATTCTTTTAGATTTTAATAAAATTCTTCCCAAGAATTCAATTATTAAAGATAAATAACAAAATTATTCCTGAAAATTCAATTTTTTTTTAAACATTTTAATAAAATTCTTTGCAAAATTCAATTATTTTTATAAATAAAAATATTCATCACAAGAATTTAATTACTTTTAAAAGCAATAAAATTCTTTCTGGAAATTCAATTATTTAAATTAGAATTTGCATAAAATTACTCGAAAGAAATAAATTATTTAAATTAGAATTTGCATAAAATTTTTCGCAAAAATTAAATTATTTTTATAAATATTTAAATTCTTTGATGAATAATGAAATTCGTTGCAGGAATTGAATTTATTAGCAGGATTAGAAAGAACTAATTAACTAAATATTTTTGATGAAAATTAGAAAAAATAACAAATCTGAAAAACGGTTTTAATGGAAAAATTTAAAATTAAAAATTTGGCCAATAGAATCCGTCACTAACACTTTACGGTACTTTATTTGACTAAAATTAACACTGTAAAACAGATTTACAAGAAAGTAAAATTCTGTGATGACGAACAGGAAATTACCCAAAATCATGATTATTTTGTCCATTAGCTTCGTAAATTTATGAAATATCAAATAGAAATAATATTTCATGAGTAGATTTAATAGTTGCGGGAATATTTACGCTAGAAACTTTCGCCAATGACAAAAAACTGCAAACGCCCTATAGTATCGTAAGAAGTTGTTTTCGTAACGAAGAAATTATCGATTGCGGAACGACTTCCGAGTTATTGTTTCATTCTGGCCGGCCCTCCCTTGTGTGATTTTTCGTTTTTTCACTATACATGTTAGTTGTATATAATTGCAACGATAAACAGTAGAAAAGCTTTCCATCTTGTTTTAGTTGGTTGCCTTATTCATCAGTATTCTAACCATATTGTTTCGTCATTATAAAGAAAGAAAGAAAGAAGGAAGGAGAAGTACCTACACGAGTGGTATATATTCGTGTAGTAATAGCATTGGAGAATGGCTGAGAATGGCTGAGAATGGCTGAGAGTTTTAAAAGACAAAGATCCACGATCCACGCTTCTTTGAAAGTATAGAACGGCCAATAAAAATCCACGAATTGACGGTCAATGCCCTGCCAAGGTCGTTGCAGAGTGTAAGTTTTTGTAGAGAACGAGAAGGGGCAAATCTCTAGGATTGCCTTCCTCCGGTCTTGGCCAATGGCCGACTAGAATCGAGGTCACATTCTGCACATGCCGATTATGCTGCAGAGAGGAGCCAAACTTGCTCAAAGTCAATGACACGGCGTAATAAAGATAAGAAAAAAATATGTTAAGAAGCGTAGAGTGGAAGAGAGATACGATACGAATTAGGAGAGAGCGAGAGAGCGAGAGAGAGGGACCGTATTATGAAACTTTACACGCGTAAGCATGCAAAGTGCAAACACACGTGTGATCGTACGTATAAATAAATGTTTAAAAATATTCGCAACCGCTATTTGCTTCTAGCTCTTTCTCTCAATTTAGAACCGCCATTTAGAAAGACTATTTTTTAAATACAAAATGCACAATATATTCTCAATTCAGTGAGCCTCTTGGAAATCCAAATTAATTTCACTAAATATCGTCTTTCGATAAGCTCAACTTATTTTCGAGTTAACTGTTTCATTTCTTCGGGCGACAAGTCTTTCAAAGTTTTCCCAGAAGAAAGTAAATCTTTATAAATTAGGATTTAATCAATAAGTTATATATAATTTGCTTTAGAATCACATGAACAATAAGGATTCTAACCATTTTATTAGGTTCAATGATCAATTTTGCCGCAAAAGACAAAAAACAAAAAACTTGAAAGCTGGTCGTTGAACAGGTTGAACAGTAACAAAATAGAAAAAACAAAATAGATTTGTCACATCGACCAAAAAAAAGAATTAGCAATCGATAGACGAACCACATCGTAGATTCGTAGGTAGTGAAATATAGTGAAATGTACAGTTTATGCATTGCAGATCAGAGGGAAAATAAAGGTTTCTAGGACATAAGAGCTAATTCAAAACTCAAAATACTTGTTGTGAATAAGCAAGAAGCAAATGTCTCGGCGTTTTCTAGCAAGACATTTAGGAGACGTTCGTGTTTGCAGTGTTTCTACTTATTTTTATTTATAGCTTTCCTTTAGCTTTATTTTTTGCTAATGAAAAAGGAGGGGCGAATAGATAAGAATAAATGGATGGATTTGTGGAGGCACCTAGAAACATAAGAAAGGAAACTTATAGACGTTTTCAAACGTACAGAAGAATACAGAAAAATACGCATATATAGACGGATACAGTGTGATGGTGATGATTCATAAAGATGAAATGATATGCAGAATTAAGGCTTCTCATTAATATTTATTTTCAAATCTCATGTAGGAGAAACATTTCCTTGAAACGTAAGGGAGACTGGGTACAGTTCTAACAGTTTTTTGTTTTTTGACCGCATATTATATAATGGAATAGTCAATCCCGTATTGTCCGAGTCAACCCTCTCGCTATGCTAGTCCGCATCAACCAAGTTGTTACCATCAGTTGTCTATTGGATACAATGAATATTTTTTACAAAAATTTTATTTTTAAAAGTTCTCTAAATTATTGTCCTTCTTTACTAAAAAGTACACTGTTAGAAATCTCTATAAGACAGTAACTTTACAGTACAAACGTACTGTGAATTTACAGTTTTTGCTGTAACACCACATAAATGCAGGCTTCACAGTGCCCCTAAAAAGTATTTTAGGGGAAATAGGGGACTGAAAATTAAAAAATAGGGGACTTTTATGGGACCATAAAAATTGGTTAAATAAAGTAAAAATATAATTTATTCATACAGGGTTGCCACAAAAATTTAACTTTACTTTTCCCTCACTTTTCCCTCATTTCCAAACACAACTTTCACTTTTTCCCTCACCCTAAAGGATATTCTGATTCACTCTCAAAATTATTAGATCCTACTCAAAAAAATGTTCTATTCAATTTATTTACAAATTTCTCCAAAAGTCAAATTATTCGAAAACATCAACAACTTCTTTTTTAAATAAATATTTCATCATTTTTTTCTTTTTTCATTGGAATTAAGATGTTCAAAAATTTCAAATTCAAATTTCAAATTGAACAACTCTTAAGAATATTAGGTATTATAAAACATAAAGAAATGGATCACTCCGACTGGAAGACTCGGAGTGATCCATTTCTTTGTTTTTTATAATAAATAAAGATGACCGATTGACAAAATCATTATTTTATTATTATAAGAATATTGTTACTGCAATTTCTTCACAATTATTTGTATCATTTCAATTCAATTAACATTTTCTAGAATTTTTAACTAAAATTCTACTTTAAATCAATAACATCAATTATATTATTCAATTCAACTTTTTCAAAAAAAATTAATTCTACAGAATTGTTAGTTAAAAATACGAAAAACAATAATTTAATTCTACGAGAAATCAGTTATTTAAATACAAAAATAAATAATATCGAATGTTTCTTAAAATTTGATTTTTACGAATAATTGTATTAACAACTTTTGATAATATTTAATTTCTTTTAAGGAATTTAATTCAAATTTTAATGAAATTTATTATATTAAAGAATTTTATAGCAATTTTTGAAAATAATTGAAAACTTTTTGAAGAATTTTATTAAAATTTTTAAAAATAATAATTGAATTCCTGAGAAGAATTTAAATAATAATTTTTGAAAACAATTGAATTCATGAGAAGAATATTATTGAAATTTTTGAAAATAATTGACTTCTTGAGAAGAATTTTTGAAAAAATTTTGACAATAATATTAATTCTTGAGAAGAATTTTTTCTATCTATTTATAAAGATAATTTAATTCTTGACGAGGATTTTTAAAAATAATTTAATTTCTGCTAAGTATTTTATTACTTTTCAAAAGAATTGAATTCTTGTGATGAATTTTGATATTTATCGAATTAATTGAATTTTGGAAAATAATTTTATTAAAATTCCTCAGAATAATTGATTTTATGGAAAGAATTTATGCGATTTTGTTGTTTATCAAGCTAATTGAATTTTTTTGCAAAATTACTTTAAAATCTTTAAAAATAATTGATTTTCTGCGACGAATTAAATGTTATTTATGAAAATATTTGAATTATTGCAACGAATTTTATTGTTTTATTGAATAATTGAACGTTTCTTAAAATTAAATTCTTTCTTCAAGTTTTAATAAAATTTTTAATAATAATTGCATTTCTCATGGAATTTATTTAAGATTGTATTAAAAATATTTGAAACTCTGCGATGAAAATAATTGAATTTTTGGTGAAAAATTTTGCTATTTATAAAAATAATTGAATCTTTTCGTAGAATAGTATCAAAAAGTTTTTTCTATAATTAAATCTGTTGATAAATTTTATAAAAATAGTAAATATTAAAAATTATTCAATTGCAAAAATCTTTTAAAAGTAATTGAACTTTTGCAAAGATTTTTATAAATTTTTGAAAATAATTGAATTTTTGGAGAAAAATTTTGCTATTTGTAAAGATAATTGAATTCTTGACGAGATATTCGGGAAAATTTTTTAAAATAATTTAGAACTGTGCAAAATTCGAACCGAACCGAGTTTAGTTCGGTTTTGGGGCGCCGAAATGTCGAATGTCGAATATTCGACATTCGAACTGGGCGACTGAAATGTTGAATTTTAGAATTCCACATTTTAGCGCATACTAAAACCGAACACAACTCGGTTCGGTTCGAATTTTGTAGTAACTCGAATGTCGAATATTCGACATCCGAACTGGGATAGTATGGTTCGAATTATTTTGCACAGCTCTAAAATAATTGAATTTCTTCGAAGAATTTTATTACTTTTGAAAATAATTGCATTCTTGCACGGAGAGAAATTTCCAATAAAAATTACTGTGCTTGTCACCTGAAAGTATGTGCAAAATGTTTTTACTGAACTATTTGTATCGGAAGAATAGAAATATTGACTTGCGCACAATTTTATTTCATATGGAAAACAGTTTTATTTCCAAAATGGCCTCGGAATATTTCTTTGAAAGCACCTTAAAAATTGCTGAACCAGGACTTTCTAATTTGGTCCTAAGCAAAATATATAAGGTAGTTCAAGTTGGGTGGGGGAAATCCAATATGGCTGACATCAGCTGATTTACCGGAGGACAAACAATGCATTGAATTCAATGGGACAAATCAGTTTTTTAACCATAACTTTTTAAATATTTATTTTTGAACCATATATAGTGTAATAGAAAATTATTCTTTATTTATCGAAATCTATTTTTTAAAACAATAAAATTTAATTTTTTGGTTTTATTGTTTTAAAAAATAGATTTCGATAAATAAAGAATAATTTTCCATTACACTATGGTTCAAAAATAAATATTTAAAAAGTTATGGTTAAAAAACTGATTTGTCCCATTGAATTCAATGCATTGTTTGTCCTCCGGTAAATCAGCTGATGTCAGCCATATTGGATTTCCCCCACCCAACTTGAACTACCTTATTAACCGTACCATGAAATAGTCATGCGCAGGTTAATAAAATAGACTGTGCTGCATACAAATTTTTACTGTGCTGCCTGCATGAAGTCAAGTTGAAGAAGGCTGATGATACCCGAAGTATCACGAACATCCATTTAATATTGCTACGATTGCTATACTATCGTACTTTCCTCACCTGTCGGCAAGATAAATTTTTGCAACGTTTTCGTTTCTATGTTTTAATTTATTGCGATATAAAAATATATTGAAAATGAAATCATTTTTCCTGTCCATGATTTCACTTAACCTAGAAATTTTGAAATCAAACGTGTGTGCCTTGTATACAATGCATTTACTATGGAATTTCAACTTAACCTCAAATATTGATTTGATATCATGATATACATGGAATATAATAATCGCGTCACATGTAAAACAAATAAACATTAACAGTAATTAATTAACAAACATTATTTAATTTATGTTAATTCATTACATGAATTGTAAGAAAAGAATGTCATATGCACAAATAGCTTATGTCAAATTATTTTTCTGTGTATTTTCTTTGCTGAGGTAGCACAGTAATTTTTGTAGTTAAAGAGACAGCAAATATTTTCGTTTTTTAGGTATAAACTGTGTTGGTTAATGGTACATTCTACTTTGCCAACAAAACGAACCTATTTTATACGGAAGCACAGTAATTTTTTCCATAATTTCCTTACAAAAATTAACAGAAATTTATTTCTCTCCGTGTGGGATGAATATTGTAATTTATGAAAATAATTTAAAAAAGGGGACTTTTAGGGAAATAGGGACAGACTGTGAAGCCTGTAAATGTAGTAAATTTACAAAAATGTTGTGTTTTTTTAATTTTTACAGTGCAGTAAGTCTTATTAAAAATACAGCAAAAATTCATTCTATTTGAATGTTTTACAGCAAGAAAAATTGTATTTCTTATTTACAATAAATTGTATGCTTCATCACATTATAAAACTCAAAGAATTTTACAGATATTCATTTTGTGATTTTAGCTGAGGTTTTTTTTTACATTACAACTAGTTTTAATTGAATCCATCCGTAACTTTGTAGAAAATATGTTTTTGTATCTACAAAAGATTACCGAATGAAAAAATTGATTTTTACAATTTTTGAAGCATTTTCTTGAAAAAAAACATCGTTTTGAGGTTGAAAATACTGAAAAATCCCATTGTTATTCAATTTTTTTTACATGAAAATTCATCAAAAGTCTATTGCTGAAAAAATGGTTTCTGCACTCTCCAAATCTAATTTAGTCACTTCTGACTAATGAAATAGGATCAATTCCTTCATTACACTTGGAAAAAATGTTTTTTATTCCAACAGCAGATTACTTAAGTCTATTATAAAATAAATATTTACTTGAATCGATTAATTTTTATTTAAAGCAAATAATTTATAATTATTCAAGTGAATTCAAGTAAATATTTATTTGATAACAGATAAGAAATCGGTTATTAGAATTAACAATTAAATAAAAACTCTCTTCAGTGTACCAAGATAGCACGTAATCTTGTAACAAGCTTGAAATGTCCCACCAATAGGAAGCTTACGCCAAACTTACTGCAAAATTTCCGTAAGCTTGCAGCTAAAAATTTTTTTTATGATATTAATGTAAACAATAAAATTTTTTGCTGTACAGTTAGAGCAATCTTGCAGCCAGCTACTGCAATATTTCGGTCAGCTTGTTGGTATAAATTCTATTTTATGATAATAAATAAATATTTTAATTTAAGTATAATAAAATTATTTGCAGCATTTTTAAGACAATCTTGCGGCAAGCATTAATTTTAAAATACCTTAAAGTTTTTCGCGTAGATTAGATATACATTCTAAATTTATTAAAAATAATTTACTTTTTTCAGTATACTATAGCTTGTTATAAAATATAATTGTTCAGTTAGAATTTGTTTATTTACAGGAATTACATTTAAGGCACACAAATTGATCCTAGCTGCCTGCAGTAAGCATTTTCAAGAACTGTTCGAGAGCATGCCGCCTTCTCCAGCAGGACTGATCGTGATACTGGATGGCACGAGTGCTCAAAATATGTCATCTCTTCTTGAGTTTATGTATCGAGGAGAAGTCCACGTATCCCAAGAGTCTCTAAGTTCGTTTTTGAAGGCCGCCGAGTGTTTGCAAGTAAGTCATTCAAAATAATCAGTAACAGTGGAAAACTAAAAGTTTGACAACTTTTATAGTATGTATAATTTATTAGATACGAATAATCAAATATTATATTATCTTGGATGCATTTCTTAATTGATATTACGTTTGATAATATAAATTATATTTAAAGCTTTGTAGCTCTTCTTGAGTAAACATTTGATGATACTATAGGATAAAAAACTTTCCTAATTTTTATGAAATTTGGTAAGTCAAATCCACAATTTATGTCCGTTTTATTAAAAAGTGAAAGTAAGTACCTATATACGACGAAAGTAACTATGACGAAAACTAAAATCATTTCAGCCTCGATAGATTATAGTTATTTTGACGACTATATTGTTAAAACTATGCTTGCTGTAAACATTAACAGTCTGTCCCTAAAAGTCCCCTTTTTTAATTTTGGACCCTAAACTTACCCTATTTTCAAAATTTCCCCTAAATTTTCCCTATTTTTTTCGTCGCAGGAAATCAATTATTTTCAATAATTTTTAAGTAATTCTGCAAAACAATTATTCAATTATCTTGATAACCAACAAAATTCTTCTCAAGAATTCAATTATTGTCAAAAATTTTAATTAAATTCTTGGCAAAATTTCAATTATTTAAACAAAATTTAATAAAATACTTTGCACGAATTCAATTATTTTTATAAATTTTAATGAATATCTCGTCAAGAATTCAATTATTTTCATAAATCATAAAATTTCATTTACGAATTCAATTGTTTTCATCGAAGAATTTCAAATATTTTTAATACAATTTAAAATGAATTCCTTGAAAAATGCAATTATTATTAAAAATTTTATTAAAACTTGAAGAAAGAATTTAATTTTAAGAAACGTTCAATTATTCAATAAAAACAGTAAAATTCGTTGCACTAATTCAAATATTTTCATAAATAACATTTAATTCGTCGCAGAAAATAAAATATTTTCAAAAATTTTAAAGTAATTTTGCAAAAGAATTCAATTAGCTTGATAAACAACAAAATCGCATAAATTCTTCCCATAAAATCAATTATTCTGAGGAATTTTAATAAAATTCTTTTCCAAAATTCAATTGTTTCGATAAATATCAAAATTCATCTCAAGAATTCAATTCTTTTGAAAAGTAATAAAATACTTAGCAGAAATTAAATTATTTTTAAAAATTCTCGTCAAGAATTAAATTATCTTTATAAATAGATAGGGAAATTCTTCTCAAGAATTAAACTATTGTCAAAATTTTTTCAAAAATTCTTCTGGAGAAGTTATTTATTTTCAAAAATTTTAATAATATTCTTCTCATGAATTCAATTGTTTTGAAAAATTATTATTTAAATTCTTCTCAGGAATTCAATTATTTTTAAAAAATTTAATAAAATTCTTTAAAAAGTTTTCAATTATTTTCTAAAATTGTTATAAAATTCTTAAATATAATAAATTTCATTAAAATTTGAAATTAAATATTATTCGTAAAAATCAAATTTTAAGAAACATTCAATATTATTTATTTTTGTATTTAAATAATTGATTTCTCGTAAAATTAAATTATTATTTTTCTTACTTTTAACTAACAATTCTGTAGAATTAATTTTTTTGAAAAAGTTTAATTGAATAATAATAATTAATGTTATCGATTTAAAGTAGAACTTCAGTTAAAAATTCTAGAAAATGTTAATTGAATTGAAATGATACAAATAATTTTGAAGAAATTACAGTAACAATATTCTTATAATAATAAAATAATGATTTTGTCAGTCGATCATCTTTATGTTTTATAATATAATATTCTTATGAATTGTTCAATTTGAAATTTTTGAACATCTTAATTCCAATGAAAAAAGAAAAAAATGATGAAATATTTATTTAAAAAAGAAGTTGTTGATGTTTTCGAATAATTTTACTTTTGAAGAAATTTGTAAATAAATTTAATAGATCATTTTTTGTATCTAATAATTTTGAGAGTGAATCAGAATATCCTTAAGGGTGAGGAAAAAAGTGAAAGTTGTGTTTGGAAATGAGGTAAAAGTGAGGGAAAAATAAAGTTAAATTTTTGTGGCAACCCTGTATAAATAAATTATATTTTTATCATTATTTAACCAATTTTTATGGTCTCTTTAAAGTCCCCTATTTCCCCTAAAATACTTTTTAGGGGCACTGTGAAGCCTGTCATTAACCCTTAATTATTTAATTAACTAGAAACATTTTAGTAACAGCGGTTAAAGTTGATACAATGTACCACTAATAATCTACCACTCCATTTGTGAATTGGAGGCAAGTACTTTTATAATTTTATTTATTATTTCTAAAAACTTGTCTAAACAATTGAAATAGAATACCTAATTCAAAGTTTGGTTAATGTTTAAAATCATTAAATGAGACAAGTGAATAATTATGTGTATGACGCACTCCGAAGAAAGGTACACTTACGAAGCAAATAATTCCAAGGTTATGTTTGTGCTATTCTTTCCTTAATTAAAAGTTTCCATTTTATTGCGTAAAACTAAAATCAGTTTTCATTAATTATTTTAAATGTAATAAAGACGTAAACATTAGTCGTTTATATTGAGAGTTGATCCCCTTTGTGCATTTTTATTAAAAAAATTGCAAAAATAACCTAAAATTTTTTGCTTCTTATGTGCCTTTCTTCGGAGCGCGTCACGTATACTTTAAAATCAATTAGTTCAAGTTTTTCAATAATATGTACAAATGTTTTAAATGCTCTGTAAGAGAAAAATTATAATTTTGAATATACCTGTGGAAATAGAAAAAATACAAAAGGTCATTTGAGTCCACAGAATTAGATTTTGAGTATATTTTTCAAGAAAATTTCATAAAAATAGGAAAGTTTGATATATGCCACAAAACAAAAATTGCTCTAATTTTCGTTAGGAAGAATTAATTTCGGTTCTTCTTCTCTACACTGCAGAAAGATGAGAATTTTTCTAAAAAAAGTAATGGGATTTTTTGTTTTCAGGTAAAGGGGCTCTCGATTGAGCATGAGAAACTAGCTGTGGCCCAGAGGCACGTCGCAGACAACAATAATTCCTCAGTGACACACACTGACGCTAAAATGACACAAGTAGTTGAAACGCCTGAATCAGGACTTTCCCGAAGAATTAAGAGAACACTTACACCCACACCATCACCTACTTTAAATAGTTATTCTTTGTCAAATTCTTACTCTCCAGCCAATTATTACGAGGGCTCTCAAAAAAGGTTAACAAGGTAAGGTCCAATTTTAAAACCTGAATCCAGTCTTCTAAATGTACTTAACATTTTTTCAATTGTTTTCAACATTTACCCTATTTTTTTGGGAAAATTAAAAAAAAATAAATATTGAAAATAACTGAATTTCAAAAATTTTTTGAATCGTTTGAAAGAATTTTATTAAAATTTTTGGAGAATAATTGTTTTATTCCAACTATTAGCGAATTTAAAGTAGTGCAAAATTTAAAAAATAGAAAATAGTTTCAGCAGGTTTTAGTAGATGAGTATGAAGCCTGCAAATTGAAATAAAAAAAAGTTTCAAAACGTTGCATGGTAACAATTTTGATACGTTTTTTGTCTGAGATTGCAACTTTTTAAAACTGAAAGTAAATTATTATTTTTCGTTAATGATATCGCAATGCTTGCAAATAAATGTTACTGTTTTCAGGTCTCCTAACGAAATTGATAGCTTGGGCAGAGCTAGCGTTCTACGAGATGGAGCTGCGTTCCGTCCCGCATCTGCACCGCACACTCTTTTACTAGAAAATCAGCAATATCATTCATTTTCACACTCTTCAGATACTCTCGTACACCCACACACTGCACCTCACACTCCAACGGAATCAGAGAGAGAACTAGAGAGAAATCGATCTGAGAAGCAAGGAAACGAGGAGCACCGGGAAAATGTTGCTGAAGGTAACACAAGTTAACACCAAGTTACTATTAAGTTATTGTTATTGCTCTCTGATTGTGAGAATTTATTGTAATCGTCAACCGTTTGAGAAACATTCATCACAACTTCAAGGACTCGATAAGAGTCTGATAAGAAATTCCTTCTAAACCTATTTTTCTGTACAGAATTTGAACAGGGTTGCCACGAAAATTTAACTTATTGCTTTTTTTTTTAAATAGGTACTGATTATTTTGTGAGAACAAATAGAAATATTTATTTTAAGACTTATTACCATTACATTTCATTAAAAAAGATTGAATGATCTTTTATAAAATCTTTTTTTTGGTCTGGGAATTTTATCAAAAGTACTATAAAAATATTTAATTTCTAGAATTTATAAGAAAATTATGAATTTTGTTGTCCATTCTAACTGACTTAAAAAAAGAAAATATTAAATTTAATTTTAAATTCTTTCTATTTCTAACAATAATTAAACAAATTGTAATTTTAATTAAATTCGTCGAAAAAATTTGAAAGAGAAAAAATTTCACATCCTATAAAATAGTTAAAAATAAATCAATTTAAAATTTTTTTTATTTTTTTGCAATAATATTATAACAAAACAAATTTGAATTAGTAAAAATTTCAACTAATTAGAACTATTTCTATATTTTAGAATGATAAATTAATACAGGGTTGCCACGCTTTTGCTCATTTCAAATTCCCTGACTTTTTCAAGTTTTCCAGGTTTTTAAAACTACATTTGTTGCCAAGAAAAATTTAATTTTGTTTTTCCCTGACATTCCCTTGAATTTCAGACAAAATTCTTACTTTTCCTTCACTCTGAAGAATATTCTGATTCAGTTTCAAAATTATTACTCAGAATTCACTTTTCTTCTTCTTTTTTAAATAAATATAATATTTAATCATTATTATTTTTACATAGGAATTAAGATTTTCAAAAATTTCAAATTCAAACCTTTTTAAAATTAAATAATTTTAAAACAAATTGTTATAAAATAATCATTTTATATTATAAGAATATTCTTACTGTAACTTCATAAAAATTATTTTTATCATTTCAATTTAATTATTTTCTAAAATTTTTAACTAAAATTCTTCTTTAAATTAATTATTTTTAATAATTTTTGAAAAATTTCTTTGAAAATTTGGAAATTCTTTAATCAAATATATATATTAGAAAATAAAAACTTGAAATAATTTCAAAAAAGTTCCATTAAACTTTTTTAAAAAAATTAAATCTACACAATTTTCAGTTTAAAGTATTAAAAATTCAAACTTTGAAAAACTATGATTTGAAACCTTTTCAAAATTCAATTATTTCTGAAAATGCACGCTATAATACTTTCTCTTTTAATTAGAATTAATAAAATTGTTTATTAATTGGAATTAGTGACTGAACTTTTGCTTTTGAATTAGTAAATTTTACTATTAAATTAGTAGAAACGACTATTTATTGGTAAAATCTGCTAATTCAAAAGCAAAAACTCGCAGTCACTAATTCAAATTACAAACCATTTTTACCAATTCAAATTTAGAGAGTTTAATATTCAATTATTATCTAAAATTTTAACTGAAATTCATATTTAAATCAATTTTTATTAGAAAATTCTACGAGAATTCCATTATTTAAATACAAAAAAAAAATTTATTGAATAATTGAATGTTTCTTAAAATAATTGAACTCTCATAAAGAATTTTATCAACAAATTTTTTAATTAAAATTCGAATTTTAATAAAAATTTTTAGAATAATTTCATTTTTCGAGAAATTAGATTAAAATTGTATTAATAATAATTGAATCTCTGTAAAAAATTTGATTGAATTGAAAAAAGTTTTTGAAAATAATTGAAATTTTGACAGAAATATTATTAAATTTTTTGAAAATAATTGAAATTTTAACAGAAATCATATTAAACTTTTAGAAAATAATTGAATTTTGAAGAAGAATTTTATTATTTATAAAGATAATTGAAATCTGGACGAGAATTTTTTTTAAACTTTTGACCATAACTGAATTTCTGCGAAGAATTTTATTACTTTTGAAAATAATTGAATAATCTTGAGACGAATTTTAATAATATATTTCTATATAAGAATAATTGAATTCTTTTGTGAAATTTTATTGAAATAGTAGATATTTAAAATAATTGAATTTTGATATATTATTGAAATTAATTTAATTTCTACGAAGAATTTTATTAAAATTATTTTGAAAAAAATTGAATTGGCAAAAAGAATTTCATTAAAATTTTTGAAAATAATTTAATTCTTTTAAGAAATTTAATTAAAAATGTATTGGCAATAATACTTAAATTCTAATAAATAAATTATAGGAAGGCTTTTTAAAATAATTGAATTTCTTTCATGAATTTCAATGAAATTTTTAAGAACAATTACATTTTTCGAGAAATTCCATTAAAATTGTATTAAAAATAATTGAAATTCTGCGATGAGTTTTATTATTATTTATGAAAATAATTGAAAACCTATAAAGAATTGTATTATTCATGAAAATAATTGAATCCTTGTAAAAATTTTATCATTTATGAAAATAATTGAATTATTGGGAAGAAATTTATACAAAATTTGTAAATAATAGAATTGCTATGAAATTTTTATTATTTAATTAATTGATTAAAAATTGAAATTTTCTAAAATTTCAAATTAAAATCTTTTGAAGTTTATCTACTTATGAAAATTGTAAACGCAACTTTTTTAAAATTCAATTAATTTTGAAATATTTAAGTAAAATTATATTTCAAGAACAAAGACAATAACTTTAGAAAAGAATAATTTTCCAGGATTCCGATCAAAACTCCCTGACTTTTCCAGGTTTTTTCAAGGTTTATAAAATTCTCTGACATTTCCAGGTTTTCAGGTTGCGTGGCAACCCTGTAATATTACTAATATTAATATAGATTGAATTTTAAAAAGTTTGAAATTGAAGTTTTAGAAAAGTTGAATTGTAAAAGATTTGATGGACAATAATGAAATATTTATTTAAAAAAATCTATTTTAGTTCCAAATGATTTTACAATTAAAGATATTAAAAGAAATGTATTATAAAGATATTTTGGAGTTTGAATTATTTTGAGAGTAAACAAAATTCACAAGAATATTGTATAAAAGTTGCAGTAACGTAATTGAATGTAATTGAATGTAATTTCAGACCTTCGAGTGAAGCAAGAGCCGATGTCAATAATTGACAGAGAGAAGGACGACAAAATAATCGACAGACTAACTAATGAAGTGTACTCTGGGAGAGGATTTGAAATCGGAAGCTACAACACTACAGCGGATCACTTACAGCACGGAGTGCAACTTGGCCCCAGCATGGCCAGTCTTCCTCCCGTTCATCCACCGACACCCGACCTCAGTCCTGTACCACCGACACCTGCCATGTGGAACTCAAAAATAAACAAAGTTGGCACAGTTTCTACACCTGATGGTGAGTACCGTTCATCAACTTGCTTCATTTCTTCATTTCTTTTCAGACTGGCACACAAGTTTTCATCTCTTCTACTCATTTTATTCATCCTTTCATCAGTGATTAATTATTAATTATTTTATAATTTTTAGTAGTTACTGTTTAAATTTTCCGAACAAAATGTACATATAGATAAACAAAGAAAGATTTATCAGATTCGTTGTTACTTCCTTGATTAAAGGAAAAGTGTTGCAAGACACAGGTGTCTTTAAGTAGGGTACCTGTAAGGAATCCTGAAAGGAATTTCCCTTTACGACAGGAAGTAAGACAGTAAAATTTCATAGTGAACAAGAAATAACACTTGAGTTACATATTAGATGTTACACAAACAGATCAAGACAATAAATTATAAATTCTAATATTCGGAGCACACACTGTCAATTTGACCGAGAAACAATTTGATAAATTTTAAAGTAGGTTGTTTTTTAGGCTTTGATACCTAATATAATTCAAGATTTCAACTATTGCTTCAATTTAACCTTTTAATACCCGACTGTTTTGGAAAAGTGCAATTTTCGCATCTTTTATAGGTATTTAAGTATATTTAAGGTTTCTGGATACGGTGATTACGAATATGAAATCAGTTTTTCAAAATTCACAATGGCGTATCCAATATGGCGGGAGAATCTTTAAAAATTTATCGGATTCACCTGAAATTTGTTACTCTGGGGTTTTTGGTGTCGCTGATTGCGAATGATATCAGTCTTTTGAAATTCAAAACGGCAGATACAAAATTATCAATTTTTAAAAAAAATCGGTTTTTTTATGAAACTATTTATCTAGGATCGAAAAACATTTGATTTATTACTATTTTCAAAAGTAATAAAATTCTTCGCAAAAATTCAATTATCTTTAAAGGCATTTCACGTCAGAAATATCACAATTTGCAAAGGGTCTGCCGATTTTCGCAAAACTTCGTGGGATTATAGTTCTATATAAGAGACTTCTTTCCCCCAAATTTTTTCCAAAAAAATTTAAAATTGTTGAAGATACGCCATTTTGAATTTTAATATTAATTTTATAAAATTTTAAATATCTCGAAATATTGTTTATGGATTTTTATGAAATTTCCCCTTTTTCAGGTAAAAGTATGTACTTTAGAATGCAAATAAAGTTAATAAAAAAAATTAATTTTTAAATAAAAAAATTTAAAAAAATTTTTTTAAACAATTTTTTGTTTATTTACTTCTCTCTGAAAAAAATGTTATTAACATATTTGGATTCCTTGTGAATTCACCTTTAATTTCATAAAAAAAAATTGATGGAGACTCAACTGGTTCCGGAGATATTGAATTTTTTGTAAAAAATAGTCATAGTTACAGCAGCAATGCACGACTGCGGTAACGTACTACGCGACTTGTGCAGTATGGTGCTATGGCGCGGCGACGCTTTTTTTACAAAAAATTCAATATCCCCGGAACCAGTTGAGTCTCCATCAATTTTTTTTTATGAAATTAAAGGTGAATTCACAAGGAATCCAAATATGTTAATAACATTTTTCTCAGAAAGGAGTAAATAAACAAAAAATTGTTTGAAAAATTTTTTTTAAATTTTTTAAATTAAAAATTAATTTTTTTTATTAACTTTATTTGCATTTTAAAGTACATACTTTTACCTGAAAAATGTGTAAATTTCATAAAAATCCATAAACAATATTTCGAGAAATTCAAAATTTTATAAAATTAATTTTAAAATTCAAAATGGCGTATCTTCAACAATTTTTAATTTTTTTGGAAAAAATTTGGGGGAAAGAAGTCTCTTATATAGAACTATAATCCCACGAAGTTTTGCGAAAATCGGCATACCCTTTAAAAATCGTGATATTTCTAACGTGAAATGCCTCTTTAAAAACAATTAATTTCTTCACCGAAATTCAATTATTTTCAAAAATTTTACGCAATTAACCTTTAATTATTTTCATAAAATAATAAAAATCTCACAGGAATTCAATGATTTACAAATTTTTTATAAATTTCTTTGCAGTCATTCAATTATTTTCATTAATAATAAAATTTTTACGGATTTTATTATTTATTTTATTTATTATAATTTTACGATTCAATTATATTCGTAAATAATAAAATTCTTTTTTAGGAATTTAATTATTTTCATAGATAATAAAACTCATTGCAGAATTTCAATTATTTTTAATATAGTTTTAATTAAATTCCTCGAAAAATGTAATTATTCTTAAAAATTAAAAATTTGATTAAAAATCGTCTAAAGAATTTAATTACTTAAAAAATTTTTTGATAACATTCTTTATGGGAATTCAATTTTTTAAAAATGAATTTCAGTTAAAACTTTAGATTATTATAATTGAATATTATAAAAGCATTAGAGCGTGGATTTTTAGAAATAAATGAATTTTGAAAAGGTTACAAATTAAAATCTTTGAAAATCTAAATTTTTCATATTTTTAACTAATAATTCTATAGAATTAATTTTTTTGAAATAGTTTAATTGAATTTTTTTTAATATTATTTCAAGTTTTTATTCTCTAATATATATTTAATTAAAGAATTTACGAATAATTGAAATTTTGCAAAATTGAATTGTAAACAAATGAATTTGAAAATTTTCAAGGAACTTTTTCAAAAATTATTAACAATAATCGATTTAAAGAAGAATTTTAGTTAAATATTTTTTTTTTGTTTTTGGGGTCGCTGAATCCGAATTTGATGACAAATCGCCGAATTGGAATCTGATGTCTAAATTAAAAATCAGAATAGAGGATTTAATATGGCGATCAAAAATTTAAAAAATTTACCAGATTCGCTTGAAAATTATTATTTGGTCAAATTATTATTTAATGGCAAATTTTAAAAGTTCAAAATGGTGGTAGTACTTTTCAAATGAAATTTATTACATAAAACATTACTTCTGCTTCGTAAAGAGTAAATTTTACTGTGAATACTAATTTTCAGTATACGTTTGAAATTTGTTTGATATTTTTTTTTGTAAAAATTGTAATATAATAATTATTATCAAATGACAGCAGTGTGGTCCTAATAATCAGGGGAATAGAAAACTCTACAACTAGCCAGAGTAATTTTTCTCTCGTTTACTAGCAGTGTGACGTTACTATCTACTTAGTGAGATTAATTTATCATTTGTTTATGACAAGCATTAGATACTTCCGTGCGTGCGGAGGAAAAACTTGCATAAAAAATATTGCGTCGGATCTAATACCGCACATCTGTAAATTCCTTAAAGGCTATTTTTTGTCCAATTTGTCATGTGATATCACCCTTAAGGAATTTGCAAATACGCGGTATTGCAGTAGCTCCGACGATTGGTCATAAAGATGTAAGTTCTTTTTCAGTACGACAAACTACATTTCACATAGTTTTCTTCATTGCTTTTTATTAAAATATTCCAGCTTCACGCATGACTTGTAGAAAAATAAGTGAGAAATAAGTGTTTCTCGCACTTGTATCAAGAAGAAGTACTTTTGCTTTGCCACTGTCGAGTAATCGAAATGTGTTGTTTGTTATAGGCAAGAAACTAAAGTGCCCCTTTTGTGAGAGACTTTACGGCTATGAGACGAATTTGCGAGCCCACATAAGACAGCGCCATCAGGGTATTAGGGTTCCGTGTCCCTTTTGCACCAGGACCTTCACCAGGAACAATACGGTACGACGACACATTGCTCGGGAGCACAAGACAGAGTTGAGTTTAAAGTCCTTCCAACAGGCGAACCACTCGGTATCCGATACTGTATCTCAATAGTATCCATTCAAACTGAAAGCGTAATTATTCGAACTGCAAATCATGATGAAAAACGATTACTATAGGGACCTGCGAGTGTCGAATTAGTCACCCCTCTTAAAACTAAATATATGGCATCCAAAACTGTTCTTACTTTCGTTAAAACCACAGATTTTTATGAGAACACGAAAACTGAATGAGGCATTGAAAATGTCGCAGCTCATGAGTAAAATGTAACAATGAGAAAGCATCAAACACAAAACTAGTCAATGAAAGTGCAACAGTGAAATATAATTATTACTACGTGTGCTAAACAAATAAATGGAAATAAGCAGATGCATATTTTATAGTCTTAAACAATGAATGAAAGAGAAAAAGTATGCGTGCTGCCAGATCTACAAGTTCACAGACAAAACTGCAAATTATCTCAGGTTATATTATAGATATTATAGGGCAAATTTTGTAAACTGGAACTGCAACTGATGAAAGACCGTGTTACCATTGATATAAGTGAAATTTTTATAAAAAGCAAATCTATATAGCAAACAGATGATTGAGCACTCGATTACAAACACGAGCCGTTTGTATTGTGGTGCCAATCAGCCAATACTCTCAATACTGCTGTTCAAGTCTGAACCAAGAACCAAGAATCAAGAACCAAGAATCAAGCTAGTACTTGAAACTGAAATATAATTTTAAGTTATAACACGCACAGTGCCAAAAAATAACATGTCTTTATATCAAAGTGATTTTATACTTATACCAGTAGTGATTTTTTTAAAACTGTTTCTATTTCTATGCGATAGTAAATATTAAGGATGGCCAGACACCGATGATTATTATATTTATGCCAGGCTTAAAGGTTTTTAAAGAACGTGTACGTGCAACACTGCAACACTGCAACACTGCTTCCAACCACTTTCCGGGGCCTTCAGAGTCATGATAGTCATTTACATTTTATTTATGTCAACTTGTTGAAACATTTAGACACTCTAGTTCTTACACGTTCTTTAAAATGTTGTTGCCTAGATGAGATATTACCAGGGTTGCGTTTGAATTTTTTACGCCTATTACGCTCACATGCATTTAATCTAATGAGGCTTCGAATTACTTTGGTAATTGCAAAACTTGAATTACATTTCCAATTGTAATGTTCGTAAAAAAATGCCAACCCTGAACATCAATATCATTTTGTTACCTGTTTACATTATTTAGTACAATGGACTTTTGTCCATAGCAATAGGTTCGCGAACATGAAGAAGACGTCACAAATAGGAAGTAGTTTATGGTTAACTTGATGGCCATAATTCTATGATAAACAGTGATCAATAACTTTAATAAAATGCTGCTAGTCAAGACACCTCCGATATTCTATTGTTGCAGTATTTACAAGTTTTACAAGTTTTTCTCATTTTTTGTTACAGACGTTTAAAGAATTATTACACAACGATATACCTATAGTTAGTTTGTTAAAGGCAATAGAGCCGTCACAGGATTATTTAGTATTTAAAAATGTTTTTGTTTTATTAACTTAAAGTGTTTAATTGAAGAACCAGTAAAAATATTTATTTTTAAATTTTCTACAGAGTCCTGGACATGACTCTAAAATGTATGTTCATTTGTTAGATCTTTTCTTTGATTCTCTTTAAAGTTTGTTTCTTTGTTTTTTTATATATATGAATAAACTTTTTCCATTATTATTAATTCAAAATTAAATTTCATTTTTTAATTTTTTTAAAAATCTATTTTGTTTCATTACTCAATGAATTTTTCTACTCAAAGTTTACAAAGTTCACAAAGCTCCGAGAGTTGATAACAATAATGCTCGATCGTTTATATTTATAAAATAGGTAAATAACGAAAGGACCTAGGGGGTTAAGTATGCAAAAATTGTCCCCGCATGTATTAATCTCATATTGATGCCATATACAGCTACCAATGACAGTATAAAATCCTAAAAATTTCAACCCCCCATCAGGAGGAAAATTGTAGTTTTTTCAAAAAACGACTTTTGAAAAAAAAACTTAAAAACTCATTTTTTTTCAGAAACTACTTAACCAATTTAAATGAAATTTTAATACGTTATAAACATAAATAAGACAGTTTAAAAAAATAATTCAAAATCCTTTTACAAAATTTCCGAAAAAAATGAGTTTTTTTACAAAAAAATCGTTTTTTGAAGGAACTTCATATTTCAAAAATACGGAAAAAATATATATTAAAGAGAAAACTCTAAGGAATTTTTAAAAACAAAAATTGGATATGTAACTTTAAACAAAAGTGAAAAAAAAATTTTTTAATTTTAAAATTAATTTTTTCGAATTTTTTTTTTTTAACTTTGAAACATTTCTTTAAATGTTTTATGTATGTCTATAACATATTTAAATTTCATTTAAATCGGTTAAGTAGTTTCCGAAAAACTGAGTTTTTTAAGTTTTTTTTCAAAAAAGTCGTTTTTTGAAAAATCTACAGTTTTAAAAATCCGGAAAAAATATATATTAAAGCGGACATTCTAAGGTATTTTTTAAAAGAAAAATAGGAAGGAAGGTAGATGGGGGTTGAAATTTTCATTATTTTATATTGTTATTGGTAGCAGTATATGGCATCAATATGAGATTAATGCATGCGGGGTCAATTTTTGCATACTTAACACCCTATACCTTTTTTCCGAAAGCAACACTTGTCCATTTTTAAGTTATAAATAATGATAAGTACATACATATATTCATATTGTAAGAGTTATATGATAAAACGTAATTGTAATTGACGCGTTATGCGCGAATCTGCCAAAAGTATAAATATACTACCTCAATCATTTTCTATAACGTTTACCATACAGGGAACATAAAATAGTCTGTTTTATTATCATAGGAATCTAAAGTCGCATTTAATAGTAATAACAGTTCAAGCATACTATTTCTCCCATTTTGAGCAAGAAATAATCTCTTTCACCCTCCGAGCTGAGAACTTGGACAACTCATAGGTACTAAGTTTACGCAAAGATTTATCAACACAACACTGTAAACGCGAATGAATATTAATGGCGATGAAGTAAAGAAGCGAGTCGACAATTTTATCCGCAAGTTATTAATAAAACTTTATTGAACATGTAAACAAAAAAAAACAAAAAAATTTATCAAACATACTATTAATCGTTTTCATCGAAATACGTACGAGAGATACTTATCGCCTCCAACAGTGGCGAAAGTTTTAAGCTTCGTTGAAAGCTTGACATGGAAAATTTTATTGCGATGATTAGAAAAAGTACCTACTGTTTAATGCAAATAATATGAAACATGTCAATAATAAAATTATTACGGCGTGGGATAAAATTCAGAATGTTCGCCTCGCGCGACTAGAAAGGAGGAAAAGAAAGAAAAGAAAGAAAGGAAAGAAAAATAAAAATAAAAATAAAAATTACATATACATATATATATTTCACTGATCGGTATTAATGTATCGGTGTGACGCATCGAGAATACACTCACCGAGTGTATAGACATTATACGTGTGTTCGTATACGCATCGTGGTATATGAATTGAAAACACATTACTGTAAATAGATAGTTATTTTGATTGTACGAAAATATTGTAATTAATATATGTATTTGCCCATGTCTCTGCAGAGCGGAGATGTATCATTTCAATTTAAGTGATGAAGCTTAGCTTCTTTAATTTAAACCTTTTTTATTTTAATTTTTAATATAACTACTGCATATATTTACACAAAATGCATTACAATAAAGAAGCAAGTCAGTCATTCATGCGATACTTATAAATAATTAAGTAAGTGCATGTAAAAATTACGGTTGCACTTAATAAAAAAAGTAGGGTACAAATTTTGTATATTTTCTTCATCATTCATTTTATATGCATTTTATGCACTTTATGCGAGTAAAGAAATTTTTGTTTTGTTACTTTCGTTCCAATTATGCAATTTTTTGGCTTTCAACTTTCCCGAAAGTTGAGAGACCACTGTTTGTGACATCACTTTATCGAAAAAGAGAAAGAAAATGTTAATACGCTCAATAATAATATTACGATTATCCAATATTATTAATAAAAATTACTTTTTTTAAAGTGTTTGTTTATCTAAACAGTGGAATTAGTCTTTATGTTTGTACTGTTGAGAATACATTCTTGTACATTATTCATGTTTCAGGTGTAATCAATTTGAATTGTTTTAATACAACCGGTGATTTAATCTACTATGTATAAAAAATTAAAAATGTTGACATTTCTGTGATGCAAACTGTGACAGCAGTCTAATTTAGGTTGATCATACCTGAAAGAGCAGTTGGATATTTTTGACGGATTTATATTTTAGACATATTATTATTATTATTATTATTATTATTATTATTATTATTATTATTATTATTATTATTATTATTATTAATATTATTATTCCTATTCAATGTATTTCATTGATATTATTTTGATAAAAAAGAGAAGTCGGAATTTTTATTAAATAGTTAATATTGCAAAGCAAAAATAGAATTTAAAAAATTTGTTTGTTTAAAAAAATCTGAAATTGAAAATTCAAGCGATTTCAATGAGTTTGTTATTAAAAATAAAAGAAAATTAATGTTTACTTTTGACAACTAAATGTCGGCTTTTGTGCTTGAATTATGCCTTTAGTATTTAAAAAAAAATTTAAGTTAAAAATCTTGGGGATTCTCACTTTCTCCAAGTCGATTAACCGGAGATTAAATCTCGAGTTATTGAATGAAAATTAATAGTTAAAATATTTATAAAAACACATTAATATTTTAGCTAAAAATCTTGAGTTAGTGAAAAAGTTTAACATTTAATTTTGTTTATTACTGACTTCTCACAAAGCTAGTAATTATCACACGTTAATATCTTGATGTTGATCTGTACTATTTTATTCTTAAAATAATTAGATTTAAACAAACAGTCTTTTCAATGTAAGTTGTAAGATTTAAAAATTTCTCTATTGTTGCAACGCAATCGTGCACATATTTAAAAAAATAGTTTCTGGAAATGCAAAAAAGGAAGAATATTGTACAATATTTTTATTTTGATTACGAAATAAGTTTAGGTTTATTATATTGTTTACAGTATTAAGCAAACAGACAGCATTTATTCATAGAACCATTTTGCAAAATTTCCGAGAGCAATGTATTGAATATATATGTGGTTTTACACTATAAAACTTTCTATAAGTGTTTCTATAAGTGTGTGTGAGCAGTTTGATGAAATTTTATTTTTTAAAAATTGATCTACTGTGTCATGCACAAACAGTTCTGGCATTAATTAGCTTCTGTTGTAATTGAAATGAAAATCGATCAGGTTGTTTAATCGTAATATTGCCGAAAATGTGACGTATGCACGCAACAAGGGCGCACTTGGAGAGAAAAGAAATATATAAAAGTCTTCTCGACTCCGCTGTGTGCGCCCTTGATGCTCAAATTTATCTATTAGTGTAAGCGCATAGATAATTATATAACTAATCTTCAGAATAGAATAATACACACATACGAAAAACATGCATTTATGGTACATAGGTGTAATAGTTAATAATTCATAAAAAATAAAAATATAAAGAAAAGTGATGTGAAGTCTCGGGCTCATCGGCAATAAGCGGTATGCTAACCGTGATTAATAGTACAAAATAATAAATAATAAAATAACGCTAAGAAACAAAGATTAAAGCACAGTGAAAATGAAAAAGTTTAAAAAATAAAATACAAATTTCATGCCATAATTTATGTATAGTTATAGAACCGATTTTCTAGATGAAATAGTTGAGTTTAGCCACATCGACATATAGAAGTGAAAACACAATTTATTCTTTCTTTTCTGTAAATTAATTACTTTAGTTTATTAAAGCGCAATGAGGCAAAGGGTAAACCTGGCAGTTTACAATTATTTTCTAGTAAATAATTATATATATTTTTTTTATACAAATTACTATCTATAATTAATATTAATGATTTCCAAACACTCATTCCTACGCAAAGAAAAGAGTATTTTTATTTTCTGCAATGAACCGAGATTTCTGTAATTATGGCAATTCATCAACAATTTCTAAAAATGTAACAATGTAAAGATAACAATTTAACCAAATACTTTTACTTTTCGAGTCTACATAATTGTAAGAGCAAAAATTTACTTAAAACTAATTTTAAGCCCAAGTTATTTTACGACCTTTTTGAGTATATAGTATTTATTTTTCAAATCCTTATATGTATATAGAGTCCTATTTAATATATAAATATATATTTTTCCCGTCCTTTTCATCTGTAGTGTCTATCACAGGATAGAGTCTATTCTATATGTCGATGATTCGAGAGTAAATAAATAAATAAAAGTGGTCCGGAGTAAATAGACTGATTCTGACCTACAATAATTTTTCCTGAAATGTACAACATTATTTATTTTTATAATTACACCAGACTACAGATTGAAGCCAATAGACGATAAATAATTATGTAAATCAAGCACTCTTCCATAATTACTGTAAGCTTATAAGTTATGAGACTTTATTCACAAAAGTGAGCCGTGGTTTCATTTTTAGAGAAAAAAAAAAAGAAAAAGAAAAATGAAGGGAAAAATGAAAATAGGTAAAAGAATAAAAGAAAATGAAGCTTACGGATTCGTGGTGAACATTTATAGTAATTTGAATTTCGTTTCATTCTTTGAAAATGAATGTTTGAAAAAGTTTGAAAAATACTACCTCACACACGATATACAGGGTGCAGCAGAATATAAATAAATATACATATACATAATTATGAGCATCCATATTTTATGAGAACGAAACAATATTTGAAACAATATATGCGGTGGTGTGACTCTCGTATCTGTCGATACACAAATTGTACAAATTAACCAATACTGAGGCAAAGAGAGATAATAAAATATAAGTAATTTATTAGATCTAAAAATGGAGATTTCCACGAATCCTTTTCTCAGGTATCAATGAAAATTAAGTACAAACTACAAAATAAAATAGTTCATAAGTAAACAAAACAATAATAAAGTGATGCAATAGTGAAATAAAAGAAACTGCGTATAGTGTACTCTAAAAGGTCTTTGAATAAATAGAAAAAGTGTTTCAGCTGAAGACGCAAGACACGTGTATACTTGCAATAATTGTTAGTCTAGAAAGAAATAAATTAATGTCTTAAAAATTAAATAAAGTGAATTATAATTGCTTTGTGATTTTCTTATGTTCTGCAAATTCATCAAATTTCTTTTCAAAATTAGCCACTTTTCTCTCACATTTTTTTATTGGTGCAATAGCTAACTTATAAATCAAATTAAGAAGTAACATAAGTGTCGAATTAGTTGACCATCATTTCAAGCCATTTACAAAAGAAAATGGTTTTCATTCACTTTCATATGAAAGTTATTCTTCATCGCAACAATAAGGGAAATCAATATGAAAACTGTTTAAATATCCCAACAAACAAGATTTTATTCAATAAGATTGAAACTATTTTCTACATTTTTTTAAAAATCACATTTTCATCCCTTATAAATTAAGAGATGTTCTAAATATTTTTCATTAAGTTGAAAACTTTTTCACTCTAATGAAGATGAATTTATAAAATTTCTTTTTCTAACAATACTCAATTTCTACTAATAAATTATGTAATTTAATTAAATGAATTAATTTAAAGTTAATAATTAAACTTTTAGAAAAATTTTATAATTTTACAGTCTCTAAATTTGAATCAGTGAAAATCTGATTCAAATTTAGAGATTAAATTACAAAAAAAGTTTGTAAATCAAAACTTGTTATAAAAAATGTAAAATAAATTTTAGAAATCAGAACTTGTTAGAAAAACATTTTTTAGAAAACTGATTTAATTAGAAATCGCACTTTTTTTTTAGAAAAAAAAGATTAGAAAATATTTTTTAGAAAAAATAAGCCCATACCGAAATCATAAAATTATAATAAATTCATTGTAGAAATTATAAGACAAAATATTTATAAATTCATGTTATAAAACTATCAGTTTTCAGATTTTTCATTTAAAGGTATTTTTCTGTTATAAAACTAAACTCATTTTTTTATAAAAAAAAAAAAAAAAAAAACTGGAACGTTATGGTAAATGCCCTAATTTGTGAGCTTGTATTTATTTTTTTTACAGTAAGTTAAATTTAAATTAGAACAAACCAAATCTTTGATGATTATTTATTTCGGGAAAATGAGAACAGGAATATGGCGGTCATATTAAAAATCGTTTTTTTATTACCAAAACGGGAGGACAGTTTATTTTTGAAGAGTTTAACAGTAAACCAAGAAATTTTATATATAAACTTTTTTTTCATTTTCCCAAAATAATAATCAAAGATAGGTCTTCTTTCTCTGCCTCTAGACTAAAGTCAAAAGTTTAAGTATCAAGTCAGAATTTTATTTTAACATAATTTTGAAAATTATAAATTTATGAAATTAAATTAAAGACGTTCATCTAAAGAAATAGAGACTATGAAAAATAACCTATTAATATTTAAAATAGTAAAATTTTATGATTACTAGTACTTTCTACAAGAACAAATATAAATTCTCGAGAAGAGAATTTAAAACCTACAAAATTGATTAAATACAATTTGCATACGGTCCAAATTCTCGTTAGAATTCTTAAAAATAATTACATTTTAATAAACATAATATGACTTATTTTCTTCGGAAAATGATTATTTTCATACCATATCTTACGGATTTGTAAACAAACATGCCGTTTTGAAAATTTGTTTAATTGTTAACAAAAATTTTTCAATTTTTTTTAAACAAATACACGAATTTTTAAAATAGCGTGCTTGTTTAAAAATTCGTACGATGAAGTTGTAAGAAATCATTTTTTAAAGAAAATATCCGTATTTAAATATTTTTAAAAAAATTCTATAAAAGGCTTATGACAGAAAATTTGGATCCTATGTAAATTGTATAAACAAATAAATTTTGTAGGTTTTAAATTCTTTTCTTGAGAATTTATATATTTTGTTCTTGCGGAAAATTCTAGTAATAATAAAATTTAACTTTTTTAAATGTTAATAGATTTTTTCCAGAGGTCTGAATTCTCATGGATGAATCACCTTAATTAAATATTTTATGAAGTCGAATGTTATTTGAATGTTCTACCTTAATTATATTGGGCCACCTTTTTCCTCCAATCGGGCCAATCATCAATTTGCAGAAATTGGTGCAATAACTCTACTTTTCAAAAATAATGTATCTCGTTATATTTTTTCGATGAAACTCAATTTGAAATCACTTTTAATTTAAAAAATGATGAATCTTTCTATAATATAAAATTCTTTTAAAATAAAGACATAAGAACATAAGACAAATATTTTCTGTATTAAGTGTAAAGACATTTTTGTCAACCTACTAATTTGGACATTTACCTTAATGGAGTAACAATATTAAACCTTTTAGTTCAGTCCATGAAATGTTTTTCCCTACCTCTAAATGTTACAAATCTACTACTATACTACTACTATTTTCAAATAATTTCTCCAATGATTTTAATATGTATTACGAAAATTGATTATGTAATGAAAATAATGAATCCCCAAATCTTCAAATTAAGAAATTACTTTTGACTTCAAACAAAATTTTTCAATTAAAGATCTCGATCAGAGAACTGGTTATAATTTTTTTAAGCTCAAAATCATTGTCCTATGAATAAAAAATTTTAAATCACAATTTTTGGAGGAACATTCTCAAAATCATTATAGATCATTACATGAAATTGATATTCTAAATTCTCTTTTTATTTAGAGATCGAGAATTTTGAGTCTTAAAAAAATTCGCTTCAACATACTGATTTAACGAAATGTTACTTCTTGACTAATGATATAAAATTAAACCTCAATAATTACATATATGTTTATCATGCTTTTCACCTCACAAGCAAATTATTATTAGTCTTCAATATTATAGTTTTGTGGAAAAATTTTACTTTTGAATTTACAACAACTCTATTTATTTCTACACAGAGCGAAAATTATATTAAATTTTATAAAAGTATTTTACAATTTGGGGAAAAAGTGCAACAAACCGAACTTTGGCAAGAAAATAATACTAAACAGTGAAAGAAATAATATGAAAATAATTATATACTTTACTAAATTTCATATTATTTCTTTTACTGTTAAGTATTATTTTCTTGCCAAAGTTCGGTTTGTTGCACTTTTTCCCCAAATTGTAAAATACTTTTACAAAATTTAATATATATTTTCTCTCCGTGTAGTACTCAAATATCTCTGATGATAGTTACTTTCTTCGCAAGCTTTGAAATTCAGACTACTGCCAGAATTTGTGCCACCACATACATAGCGAGTTTCTAAAAATCATAATTGCGTGACAATAGAGACTGCTCTCTCAAAATCTTATAAAATCTTAAATGTCGTAAGTCAAAGAAAGAAAGAAAGTTTTTGACGTCAGTGAAATAAATGCTGCATCGGCTGCATCTTTTGATGGAGAATGGAGATGTGGAATGCAACAAGAATCTGTAATCCTCGCGGCGTAAGTGGGCGTACAATTATTGTCAGCGGTAGTCTAGAATATGATGGCTATGTAGATATCGTATTTATTATTTGTTTATGCGCTGGACGCTTTTTATCATAGAAATACATAATCACACTATAAAATAAAATATATGCTGTCAACGTACTCTGCATTACTATATATATATGGATCAGAGTTACTTATGTACGTGATATTAAGAAATTCATTGTTAGATTCTAAGTCCACCGATGAGTCTCGATTTCATGTCTCTGCAACTGCAAGATTCTGTAATTGCACTTAAAAGTAAGTTGATTCACTACGGTGATTGCGAACTGCAATCAACCCTTCGACTTACATAAATGTATTGCATGACTTATTAAAAGTATTTTATAAAGAAAATATTACCTATCGTTTCAGTGGAAAACTGAATTACTTCTCGAGAAGTTCGAATTCGAAGTAAATTTTAGAGAAACTAATAAGGAAAATTTCCACATTAAACTTTGTATTAGTTAATATTGCAATAATTTTCATTTGAGAAATTCTTTCATTCATGGCATTAGTATATGATGTATAATATTGTATGATATGAATTGGATCTTTGCTCTTTTCTAAAGGCAAAGCATCTCTAACTTGAAACAGATTAAACATTACACAACATAATATATTATATGTCATGGTAACTAAATTTGTGAAAACTGTATTAGTTATTAAATTACAACCAAATTAAAAAAATTCTCTTTACTTCATTACATTCTTTTTAATCTGCTACCTATTTCACCTCCGTGAAAGTTCACATCCTAAATTTAGAAATATATATCCATTTAATTATTGTTTCCTCACGAAATTTTATCATTTTTTGGTATTAAATTCATATTTAAGTTTAATATTTTCTATCCATTGTATTGATTATGAAAAGAAGATATCACATTTAGTTTTAATATTATGCTTTTAAAAAGGATAAACTTGATTCATTTTTTTATATTCATAGATATTAGGTATGAGTTTCTTTCTAATTGAGAGAATTTTCCCCATTTATATTTTCTATTTAATATCATTTTATAATCAGTTTGAAACTGCGTTCATAATAATTGTAACTGGTCATGTTTTTTTAAAAGTTATTAGGGTATAATATTTTCAAAAAATTATAATAAAGAAATTCCTAAAATTAATTTTATAACAATCACAATTTTTTTAAATAATTTTTAAAAAATAATAGTCTTTCAATTATTTTCAAATGAAAAATTTCCAAACAATCGAAATTTAGTTAAATCTTATAAAAATACTTGGTTTTTTTGAAAAATATTTTTAAAAAAATAATCAAATGTTTGAAGAATTTTAATTATAAATATAAACATGATTTCTCTAAAGTTTTAATAAGACTAAAAAAGTAAATTTTTGAATCTTAAAAAATTACAATAAAACAATTCTAAAAATTTTATTAAATGTTTAATAATATTGTAATGTAATTTTTCGAAAATAATTGAATTTTTTAAAAGAATTTTTGTATAAGTTAAAAAAAACTAATTAATTTTTAAAGAAATTTTAATTAAAAATTTTCAACATGATTGCTTTCTCTAAAATGTTAAAAATAATTCTAAAAAATTTAAATGTTATTATTTTTCGTATGTATTTGAATTTTCAAAAAACGTAATTAAAAATATTAAAAATAATATAATTTTTAGAAGCTCAGGCTTCACAGTGCCCCTAAAAAATATTTTAGGGGAAATAGGGGACTTTTAGGGGACCATAAAAATTAGTTAAATAAAGATAAAAATAAAATTTATTTATACAGGGTTGCCACAAAAATTTAACTTTATTTTTCCCTGACTTTTCCCTCATTTCCAAATGCAACTTTCACTTTTTCCCTCACTGTAAACTAAAGAATATTCTGATTCACTCTAAAAATTATTAAATACTCAAAAAAATGTTTTATTAAATTTATTTACAAATTTCTTCAAAAGTAAAATAATTCGAAAACATCAATAGTTTTATTTTAAAAAAAAATATTTAATCAATTTTTTTTCCATTAGAATTAAGATGCTCAAAAATTTCAAATTCAAATTTCAAATTGAACAACTCTTAAGAATATTAGGTATTATAAAACATAAAGAAATGGATCACTCCGACTCGAAGACTCGGAGTGATCCATTTCTTTGTTTTTTACAATAAATAAAGATGACCGATTGACAAAATCATTATTTTATTATTATAAGAATATTGTTGCTGCAATTTCTTCACAATTATTTGTATCATTTCAATTCAATTAACATTTTCTAGAATTTTTAACTAAAATTCTACTTTAAATCAATAACATCAATTATATTATTCAATTCAACTTTTTCAAAAAAAATTAATTCTACAGAATTGTTAGTTAAAAATACGAAAAACAATAATTTCATTCTACGAGAAATCAATTATTTAAATACAAAAATGAATAATATTGAATGTTTCTTAAAATTTGATTTTTACGAAGAATTGTATTAACAACTTTTGAAAATATTTCATTTCATTTAAAGGGGTCACCCCGTGTGGCAGACGTTTTTTAAGAGTTTTTTTTGGATTTTCTTTTTAAGAACCATGAAAACTTAGGACTTTAAAATTTTTACCATATTTTCAGTTCCATTTTAACAACAAATTAAAATTTTTGCAAGTAAAAATATTTTACTGATTCCGAATTATAAAACTGGAAAGTGATGATGATCATAAAAACGCCGTCTATCGGCGTCCACGATACTGACTAATTGACTAAACTAAAATCGAAAAATCAAAAGGCATCTTAATCTGTGAGGATGTGGCTATCGCCGGAACTAGGATTATTTGAAAGTATTAAAAATTGAATTTTTTACGCGGCTTTGAAATTTTTTTTTCAAAAAAACGTGATTTTTTGGTCTATTTTGTTGTATAAAAAAGAAACAAGTTGACCTTTTTCAATTATCCTAGTTCGGGCGATAGCCACAGATGTGCTGAACACGCCCTATAAATTTATGCGATATTGGTCAAGCCGTTTTCGAGATATCATGGACGCCAGTTTGAAAAACACAGTTTTGAGAAAAACGCCTGTCAAAGTTTAAGTAATACATATTATTCGCTTGGCAACTCCTTGTCTTCTCAGTACTGTAACTTTCTTAGAATGTCAAAAATAAAAAATTCTGTTTACCCACATATTCTACACATATTGTAGAAGTGATTTATGAAAAAAAAATTTTTTCGATTTTTTGAACCCATCACACGGGATGACCCCTTTAAAGAATTTAATTAAAAGTTTAATGAAATTTATTATATTAAAGAATTTAATAACAATTTTTGAAAATAATTGAATTCTTGAAAAAAATTTAAATAATAATTTTTGAAAACAATTGAATTCATGAGAAGAATTTTATTAAAAAATTTAAAAATAATTGACTTCTTGAGAAGAATTTTTAAAAAATTTTTGCCAATAATTTTTGTCCAACAACTGCAAAATTTTTTTTTTATGAATAGTAAATTTAAACTATTAATTTTTCAAAATTTTAAGTTGAATTTACTCTTAATTTATCGAAATCAAAATATTACAATGATGTTATAGCAATAACTGAGAGTGAAACAAAATCTAATTTGGAAAAAAATTTTGAAAAAAAATCTAAAAATTGAAAAAAAAAATTTTGGAAAAAAATTTTTAAAAAATGAATGTGTTGAAAGTGTCCGCAAAGATCCCCAAAGTGTCCTCAAAATTCTGTTCCTAAAATGTTCTAATTCTAATATAAAATGAAAAATCGATTAATCAATTTCTCATTCCACTACTGGCCAAACCACCAGTGGGGAAATGTACTACATTCCTCCATTGGTGCCTAGCGTACAATAGTTCTATTTCCACGAAGGCGTTGGACAAAATAGTATGTGCAACTTGTGGAGAACAGCGATTTTCGCAAACTTCAAGCTCGCGAGAAATCGCCCTTATGTTCTCCACTCGTTGCACAATCTACTTAATTCTTGAGAAGAATTTTTCCTATCTATTTATAAAGATAATTTAAATCTTGACGAGAATTTTAAAAAAATTTTGAAAATAATTTAATTTCTGCAAAGTATTTAATTTCTTTTCAGAAGAATTGAATTCTTGTGATGAATTTTGATATTTATCAAAATAATTGTATTAAAAATATTTGAAATTATGCGATAAAAATAATTGAATTCGTAAATTAAATCTGTTGATAAATTTTATGAAAATAGTAAATATTGAAAATTATTGAATTGCTAAAAACTTTTGAAAGTAATTGAACTTTTGCAAAGATTTTTATAAATTTTTAAAAATAATTGGATTTCTTCGAAGAATTTTATTACTTTTGAAAATAATTGAATTCTTGGGATGAATATTGTAATTTATGAAAACAATTGAATTTTGTAAAGAATTTTATAAAAATTCCAAAAAATTATTGAATTTCTGTGAAAAATTTTGTTATTTATCAAGATTTATATTAATTAAAACTTTTGTAATAATTAAATAATAATATTAAAAAAACAACCAACTTCTAAACATAATTGAGACTTGACTTCACCAAAATACTAAGCTTACAAATTTTATAACTTTCATGAAAAATTTCATCGATCATAAATTTGAAGATTTGAAGCTTTGAAAACAAAAGTTTTTAATTGAAAGTTTCAACGGCACTTTGCTAAATTTGGTGTGAATTCATCATTAAAAGATAAAAGAAAAAAATAGAGGAAATTTAGGAGAAATTTTGAAAATAGGGTACGTTCAGGTGCCAAAATTAAAAAATGGGGACTTTTAGGGAAATAGGGGACAGACTGAGAAGCCTGGAATCTGATTTTAATTAATTTTAATTTTTAAATTTACTCGCTTGAAGCTTCTTCATTAAAACTTTTGAGAATTTGATTATTTTCAATTAAATTTTATAAAATTTCAATTATTTAAAATCTTTTTAATTGTATATTTTGAAAATTTAATTAGAAAGTTTTTCAAAAGTAATATATTTTTCATACTATTAAAAATTGAAATGTGTTGCATTTTATGTTGAAAATGTGGCATTTTGTTGCAATATTTGGAAGAAAAGTCGAAAAAGTAGAAATTTTTGAAAATAAGTCGAAAAATACTCTGGTCCTTTTTAATATTAACGGTGATAAAGAATACCATGGCAAGCAGGTAAGTTTATTATTGTTATTGTCAACTTACATAATAATGTTTATTAGAAGAGTTCACTTAGCAAGTTATTTGTTGTACGCAAAAATAACAAGTCTTAAATTATATCTATCAAGTAAAACATGGAACGGAAGTCCTTCATCTATTTCGATATCTCATCATTATAACGTAACTTTATGCCAACCTCCTTCTTGTATACTTACTCATTCAACATAAGCACTTTCAATATTCATATATTAAGAAACAAATTTCAATAGAGTGAAACAATTAATAAAACCCAGACATTTGACAATGTTTTCTCGTTTTATACTATTTGTCCTTATAGTGTTAATCTTGGTAATTGTCAACGGAGCAGAAAACAGTAAGTACAATTTAATATACCTATATATAAACATTAAAAATTTCTAAATTTTGAATGAAAAAAATAAATTAAATTATACATTAAAATTTCATGTTTTTTTAATAACACGAAGAAAACCGCTGCAAAATTAAAGAAAAAAATATTTATAGTCTATTAAAAAGTACCGCGAAGTTTTTGGGGTTTTTAAATATTCAAAATGGCGGATCCAATATGGCTGACATATTTCTTAAAATTCAATCTGTTTCGCATGAATCTTATGAGAATTAAAATCTGAAGTTAGTTTTGAAAAATTAAAAGAACTCTTGTAAATATTAGGAAATGATCCGACAGTTTCTATCTTATATGGTAACTACAAATACTTATTCAAAATTTAGAGGTCGCCTTATTAAATTTTGTTTAATAACAATTTCTGATACAGGGAAAAGGATCTCTGATGTTGCAGCAGTACCAAATTTAAATACAATTCTAAATATTTACAAATTAATATCTGGAATTGGCGAATCGACACCTGTCCAGCTACCAACTGCCATTGTGAAAACAACCAAGGATGTGTTTCTTGCAACACAATCAAATTCAAAATAAATTTTGCTTTCTCAGTTGAAAACTTATATTAATAAGTGAGCACAAGGAAATAATGACTCAATAATGGATCGCATTGCAATTTTCTTGACCACTAGGCTGAAGACGATGCGCAATTAGCGGTCTTACGCGAGAGATTGAAGAGAAAATAAAGCAGAACTTTGTCAAGTCTTATTGTTTTAATGCTTACTGTGACGCATATTTGTTAAATATTAAAGTTCATAATGCAAGGAAACTGTATTTTATTACGACATTTCTATGCGGACAGAGAAATCTAGTATTTTCAGCATCCCAGATAGACTTGACACGGGACGCATGTTTATTCCCCAAATGTCATTTTTCCGAAATGTCATTTTACCGAACTGCACTTTTGCGAATAGTCATTTTTGCGAAAAGCCATTTTTGCGAAATGTCATTTTCACGAATAGTCATTTTTGCGAAAAGCCATTTTTGCGAATAGTATTTTTTGCGAAAAGTCATTTTTACGAATTTTCATTTTTGCGAATTGTCATTTTTGCGAATCGCCATTTTTACGAATTGTCACTTTTGCGAATCGACATTTTTACGAATCGCCATTTTTACGAATTGTCACTTTTTCGAATCGACATTTTTACGAAATGTCATTTTTGAGAATAGCCATTTTTGCGAAAAGTAATTTTTACGAATTGTCGTTTTTGCGAATTGTCATTTTTGCGAAAAGCTATTTTTGCGAATTGTCATTTTTGCGAAATTTCATTTTTGAGAAATGTCATTTATGCGAATTGTCACTTTTGCGAATCGCCATTTTTACGAATTGTCACTTTTCCGAAAAGTCATTTTTGCGAATTGTCATTTTTGCGAAAAATACAATAGTAAACTTGTAGTATATATAGATTCACTATTGTATTTTTCGCAAAAATGTCAATTCGCAAAAATGACTTTTCGGAAAAGTGACAATTCGTAAAAATGGCGATTCGCAAAAGTGACAATTCGCATAAATGACATTTCTCAAAAATGAAATTTCGCAAAAATGACAATTCGCATAAATAGCTTTTCGCAAAAATGACAATTCGCAAAAACGACAATTCGTAAAAATTACTTTTCGCAAAAATGGCTATTCGCAAAAATGACATTTCGTAAAAATGTCGATTCGCAAAAGTGACAATTCGTAAAAATGGCGATTCGTAAAAATGTCGATTCGCAAAAGTGACAATTCGTAAAAATGGCGATTCGCAAAAATGACAATTCGCAAAAATGAAAATTCGTAAAAATGACTTTTCGCAAAAATTACTATTCGCAAAAATGGCTTTTCGCAAAAATGACTATTCGTAAAAATGACATTTCGCAAAAATGGCTTTTCGCAAAAATGACAATTCGCAAAAGTGCAGTTCGGTAAAATGACATTTCGGAAAAATGACATTTGGGGAATAATCATGCGCCCCCTTGACACGATATAAAATTTTATTGATATTTTTTAAAATAATTATATTCTTTTGGAAAATTTTATATATTATATTAGTAGATATTGAAAATAATTGAAATTATGACAAGAATTTTATTAACATTTTTCAAAATAATTATTAAATTTTTTAGAAGAATTTAGTAATCCATTATTTTTAGTAATCAATTAAATATATATTAAAAAATTTAACTAATTTCAGAAGAAATTTGGTTATTAAAATTTTTTAAAAATCTAAGTTTTTTTAAATTTCTATAATTAAATTGATTAAAAATTGAAATTTTACAAAATTTCAAATCAAAATCTTTTGAAGTTTATTCTACTTATGAAAATTGTAAACCCAATTTTTTAAAAATTGAATTAATTTTGAAATGTTTAAGTAAAATTAGATTTCAAGAACAAACACAATAACTTTAGAAAACAACAATTTTCCAGGAAAAAGGTGAGAGAGGTTACTCTACCCTTTCATAATGGAAAAGAGAAGAAAACATAACATTCAATTGTTTTCATTGTTTTTCTCGCCAGATTCTTGGTTTTTCGAGACGAAACTCGCTCGAAATTCATCACTAAGAGAGATTAAGGTAACTTATAATGATAAAAGTGGAAATTTAAAGAGTAAATAAACGTTTATTTTTCCATAACTTTTACGCAATTTAGAATTTTCTGAACAATAGCTTCAGTTTATTTTTGCAGTTCAATTATATACTGTTCTGACTCCTCTATGTGTTGGGCTGTATCGAAATCATCACTGACGTTTTCTAATTCTTCTAGCACTTTGAGTTCATCACCAACTTCATCACTGTTAAAATCGAGTACTTCAGTTAAAATTTGCCTTCCGTTTTTGTCTTCTAAACACGTTACAAATAGACACTTTTCCTTAATTATTTGGTCATTCTCGTCCACAGTGACATATTCCAGATCGCCATCTTCTTTCTCTGAAGACGACTCCACTGACTGGTTTATCTCTTCAACAATTATCTCCGTTTCCAGTCTTTCGTTTTCTAAAGCTTCAAATTGCTCCTCCGATAATTCCCTCTGCGAATCATCTTCCAGCATTTCCACCTGCTCTCCTTCAACTGAATCAACCTCGGAAGTTTCCATAAAATCGTTTAATGGAGACAACGCATGAACCTCAGACACCGGCGCATCTTCCGTAATTAAATTATTTTGTTGCTGCGCCTCTGCACTTTGCTCCCTTTTCTCGAAGTTGAAGGATCCTGTTAGACTGGCCTTTTTCGGCGATATGTTCAGTTTGTTGAACCACCGAACCATGGTGATTTCGTTTGGAAGCACGAATTTGAAATCGTCCCGCATTTTCGCATACAGTGCAGGGGAGATGCAGTGCATCATCATGCACAACCTTTGCTCGTCAGTGGTGTAGCACGTAGATTGCTTATGGAACAACTGCATTCGAATGAATGTCAACACAAAGCCTTGCAGTTTGTTAGCCAGCGCCTTATTTAAATAAATATCTTGAAAAGTTCCTTCGCTGAGCTTTGACTTTAACCGAGACAGTGCCACTCTCGTCGCGCACAGTTTCGCCCGACATTCCATTCTCTTTTGACGTTCCTTTTCCAATTTTGTTTCTAATTTCTCAATTTGCTTCTTTAGAAAGTCTGTTTCTGTTGACACGACTTTGCGCACTTTGCAAGCGTTTTTACTTGTTTTTAGATTTGGATTTTCTAAGCCTAAAATTATTGGTACAGCCTCGCGTTTCAATCGACCAGTGGCGTAAAAGTTGTCTTCTGAGAAATGCCTGCTGCAAATGTATCGCAGTTTTAAGTCCTTTTCAGACATCTCCACCCAGTCATCCAATCCACAGTTGACCAGCCATTTCACGCAACGATCTGCTTGCCGAACGGGAAATGCGTGAAATGTAAGCCCAGGAACTCCATCACGAGATGTAAGATTGCAGGATGGGTATCTACATTTCTTGTAATGGACCTTGGAAAGATCTTGAGTCATAATTACTCGAAGCTTCTTTTACTTTTCACGTGCAGCACCCTGGAATTTATATGAAGGTTTAATTACTTTTTAAACTAATTACTTGCCTGCCATGCATATCGAAACTTCCATTCAAAAAAAACCTCTCCCACTGTATTTTTTCTCCCAACCTTGTCATATTTTATTTTATACATTTCTTATTTAGAAAGACAATTTATAATCAGCCAATATTGATAAAGTGTAAGTGACTATTATTATTTCATTTAAAATTTAAAATATTAAAAATATTGCGAGGTTACGATAAAAAATGCAGTTCGGTTTTTTTAGAGGAGCAACATGAGTAGTTTCTTTCTTCTTTTGAACGGAGATATCGATATCTAATCATTCACGTTTTATTACTAAAATTTTTTTCATTGAGAAATTTGGAAGTATTCTGAAAGAAGTAGTAGAAAAAGAAGAATAAGAATTTGTTTAACAAAATGTTTGTATTGAAAAATGCAATGTACAGTAAAACAAATTTTGCTTCTTAAAGTCACTCAACACGAGATTTATTTTTAAACTAAAGAATTTCGAATTTCAATATTAGTTTGAAAGTCATCAAGGGTTAAACTTTAAGGCTTTTTTGTCCTACATGCGCGATAAACTCGACTTTCCGTACATGCATAGCGGGCGGAAAGTAATCTTTTGCCGCCCAACTACCAACAGCGGGCGGAAAAACGACTTTTCCGCCCGCTGCTTTAGCAGTATTAAATAAATACTACTAATTATTATATTATCACTTTCCATTACTTCAAATCAAAACGGAGTCAATTTTTAAGTAAAATTTATCAAAAATATTCGGACTCGCCTTAGGCTTAATAAAAATGTTTCATACACATTTAATAATTAGTGCATATTCATTTTTGAATTTACGGATGCGTCTTGTTTATCGCGCATTTGGACAAAAAATATCGTGTGCAACTCGGGCGGAAATGTCAATTCTGACCTCGTACGATTGCAAATTTCGAACTCGGTCAGAAATTGACAACTTTCCGCCCTTGCCACACAATATACTATTTTTTCTTTTCTTTAGTACTCCAAATCGAAAAAACATATAAAATAAAGTGACAATTTATAATTATAATTATTAACAATATTTTTTAAAACAATTGTAATTAAAATTATGTTTTCAATGCTTTTCAAATATTAGATTACGATCATAATCTTTCTTGCAACCCGGGTCGCAAAGTTTCAGTACACTTGCACTGATTACTTTTAAAATCTTGCTTCACTTCAAATTCAAATATTTCTATAAAAATTGATGTAAAAGCTATCAAACTATGATTATTTTGAAGTTTAATAAACTTAGAATCAAATGGCCCAAGATAATTATAATTAATTGAATAATGTAAATATGAAAATATGGTTCTTTAAGGGGACACCTAAGTGGAAAAATGACAAAAAAATCGATTTTTTTTAATTTGATTTTCTAAAAGTAGACTCAATTAGGAATAGAACAAGACTTTTTAAAACCTTTTCTGAAGAGTAGAAAAAATTTGATTACATGATTCTGAATACCATGAGTTTTTAGTATTTTTTCTTTTTTCGTGTCTCCTGTAAAAATTGTTTTTTTCAATTTTTTAAACTTTCGGTCCACTTTTCTCCGAATCTACTAAACCGATTTGTAATTTTTTTTACTTTGTTCAGTAAGGTTCCAAGAATAAAAATAAGAAGTTTAACATCATTTTGAGTTGTACAAACGGAGATATGAGTCAATGAATCAGAGAAAATGGGATTTTTATTTTGCTTTGGGTATAAATATTCATAAAAAAGTTTCTATTGAAGATAACGTCGTATTACTTCTTATTCATATAATTGATTATATTTGTAATCGAATAAAAAAAGGGCGAACGCAATTGGAATAATAGTTTTCGAGAAAAGTGTACCGAAAGTTGACTCTTTTTGCATTGTTTTTAGGTGACTTAGGTGTCCCCTTAAAGTTCGAGATTTTTTTGTGAATTTTGCGATTTCGAAATCTGGAGTTCAAACGAACGCCAATTGAAGAAATTTTCTTTTTGATATTTGAGTTTTACAACATGAAGTATACATTCCAATCTTTAATTCTAGACCAAAATCATTCACAAACATTAAAAAAAAAAAAAAAAAATTTCTTTAAATTCTGTAAAAATAATTTCTCTTAAGGGGACATTCCAGTTCAAAACAGGCAAAAAAGAAGGCTTTTTTAGTATATATTATTAAAATAACTATGACATTTATTTAAAAAATTTCTTTTACATGTAAGGGAAGTGTTCCGGTTGTGGGCACCCTTTTGTTTTTGCCTCATAACATTTGTCCATATGCATGTTATACAAATATATGTGTACGAATTTAAAGCTAGAGGTCTAAGGTGACTGTCAGTGAAGAAATTAAATTGATTCCTCTAAATAAAAAAATTTTATTAGAAATTTAGTGAAATGGGAATTTTTTGACAAAAAAAAATTTGTACCCGGTTATGGGCACCCTTGAAAAATCCGCTAAAAATGAAAAAATATTAAAGGAAACCAACACAAATAAAGAAGAAATGAAAGTTTCTTTATTTTAAGAGACTTTGCCGGGATAAAGAACAAAAATGATGACACGTTTTCACACTATGCTCATCGCTAACAAAAGCATAATGCTTGCATGTGAAGTAGCTAGTACGCATACCATAACGCACTTCTAATGCACTGAACGGCTATATTCATCGCATTTAATGGAGTTTGCGGCTGTCACTTTCCTTGGCAGAAAGTTTAGATAGATGAGACAGTAGTCCACATCATTGTCAGATGGTAGAGCCTCCTTAACATAAAGGTGCCCACAACCGGGAATGACAGTCATTTTTTAAAAAGACCAACACATTTTGTGATGCAGAATTTTGGTTAAACACGAAGGTAAATTACAAAATATAGTAACAACACTGCAAAAAAAAAATTAAACCCTTTTTTTCTGAACGAATCTACACCCATATTTTGCTCTTCGAAAACAATACAAAATTACTTTTTTATTTATTTAATGCAAATTTTCTTTATTATGCTCACAGCTATTACACAAATGCATATATTTGTTTCGTTATCAATACGAAAAGTCCGTATTGTCAACGAACACGACTTGCAATACTTAGATCAGTAAAGTCTGCTTGCCGTCGAAGTTTACGTAGGGGTGCCCACAACCGGGGAGGGCCCACAACTGGCGCACTTCCCCTAATAAATAATTTATTTAAGAATTTGTAAAAAAATTTTTTTTCATTTTTATTTCAAAATGGCGGCGATATACGCCATTTTCGAAAATGCCCATTTTCGGTGGTAAGATCGATTCCAAACTTTCTAAAACAGATAAAACCAAAAACAAAATGACATTCTCGTCGTTAGATATTTCTTTAGGTGTGGAACCTCATAAAAGTGGAATTTTCTTCCCCCCTCTTTTTTTAGAGTACTTTTTCCCCAAATATGCAAAAAAAAGGTGTTTTTATTCAGAATGTCTCTTATAAAAAAAGGGAGTTGGAAATTTTCCAGTTTTTGAGGTTCCACTTATAGGCATGATGACGCTGAATCAAAAGCCGTTTGATTTTTTAAAGTCGCTTCAGAAGAACTTGAGATATCACTCTTACCAGTTCAAAAAAAGGCATTTTGAGAAAAACGCATTTAAAGTTTTTGTTCATAAGTTTCGAAATTTTTTTAAAAAATCATCGGATTTGCTTGAAAATCGTTACTCGGGGGTTTTTGAGGTTGCTAATTACGAATAAGGAATCAGATTTTTAAAATTCAAAATGGCGGATCCAATATGGCGGACATTTTTTTCAAATTCATTGGATTTGCTTGAAAATCGTTACGGGGGGGTTTTTGGGGTCGCTGATTACGAATATGACATCATTTTTTCAAAATTTAAAATGGCGGATGCAATATAGTGGAAGAAAAAAAAATTAAAATAAAAAAATTTTCTTTTCGACCATATTGGATCCGCCATTTTGAATTTTGAAAATTTGATATCTAATTTGTGATCAGCAACACCAAATACATTTTTGTTTGTCTTTTTTTAAAAAATGCAAATGAGAAAACATTTAAATCATTCGATTGCTTATCCGCATACAAAAACATCTTTGACATGGCGAAGAATAAGGATGTATAACTTTTGTTTTAGGGGCCATTCATAAACTACGTCACACAATTTTGCATAATTTTTCCACCCCCCCCCCTACCCACATCACAAATTTTACATGCTTTAGCGTCATTTTTTCTACAGAACGTCACAAAAAATGAATTCCACCCCCCCCCCCCTCTAAGGCGTGACGTAGTTTATGGACGGCCCCTTACTTCGAATTTTGCAATAATATTTTAGGAGAGTATTCTTGACACTATAAGAAATCCGAAAATAAAAACAAACAAAAATCGATTTTTTTGACTCTTTGAACTAGAATGTCCCCTTAATATCTAAATTTTATATAAATATCTTAAATTTCTAACAATCCAGATGTTCTGTGTTTTTCTAAAAGTGTGTTCAATTGATAGAACAGATGAATAGAAAGAACGAATCTGTAATTTATATTATTTGAAAAATTTAGAGAACGAGAGAGTTTTTAAAAATCAAAAATGGAGGATTCAATATGGGGGACGAGTTATGTAAAAATTTATCGGATTTACTTGTTATTCATATTTGATTTATAACCGTTATATTTCATCTAATCATGAAAATTTTTTATTTTATTTTTAATGAACCCATTCTTCTTCTTCTCAAAAGAAAAATCCTTCCCTTTTTGTTTAAAACTAAACTCATAGATTTTCCCAAACATATCATATTATACACAATCAGGGTGCTCACAAGTTTCAGTTTATCAATTTCCCTGACAATTTACTGACATTAAAATTACTTTTCCTAACAAAATTATTTTTAAATATTAATTTTTACGGAAAATTAGCAAAATTTATGAATTTTAATAATTTCTAAAAATTACAATTATAACTCTTTCTGAATCCACTTATTTTCTACAATTTTCAACTAAACTTCATCTCTAAATCAAATATTTTAAATAAATTTCCGTAAGTTCTTCTAGAATTTAATTATTTAAATACAAAAACTGAATTTTTTATTTGTAACTGTCCACATTTTTTTCTTAAGTTATTAAGGTATAATATTTTCAAAAAATTATAATAAAAAATTCTTAACAATTCATTTTTTTTTTTAATATTTTAAAATAATTTTTGAAAGATAATAGTTTTTTATTTATATACAATTGAAAAATTTTCAAGAATTTTAATTATAAATATGATCATGATTTCTCCCAAATTTTAATAAGTCTAAAAAAGTAAATTTTCATAAATTTTTATTTACTTTGTACAAAGATAATTGAATCTTAAAAAATTATGATAAATGAATTCTAAGAATTAATTTTTAAGAATATTTTAATGTAGGGGAAGTGCGCTGGTTGTGGGCACCCCCCCCCCGGTTGTAGGCACCCCTACGTAAACTTTGACAGCAAGCAGATTTTACTGATCTAAGTATTGCAAGTCGTGTTCGTTGACAATACGGACTTTTCGTATTGATAACGAAACAAATATATGCATTTGTGTAATAGCTGTGAGCATAATAAAGAAAATTTGCATTAAATAAATAAAAAAGTAATTTTGTATTGTTTTCGAAGAGCAACATATGGGTGTAGATTCGTTCAGAAAAAAAGGGTTTAATTTTTTTTTTGCAGTGTTGTTACTATATTTTGTGATATACCTTCGTGTTTAACCAAAATTCTGCATCACAAAATGTGTTGGTCTTTTTAAAAAATGACTGTCATTCCCGGTTGTGGGCACCTTTATGTTAAGGAGGCTCTACCATCTGACAATGATGTGGACTACTGTCTCATCTATCTAAACTTTCTGCCAAGGAAAGTGACAGCCGCAAACTCCATTAAATGCGATGAATATAGCCGTTCAGTGCATTAGAAGTGCGTTATGGTATGCGTACTAGCTACTTCACATGCAAGCATTATGCTTTTGTTAGCGATGAGCATAGTGTGAAAACGTGTCATCATTTTTGTTCTTTATCCCGGCAAAGTCTCTTAAAATAAAGAAACTTTCATTTTTTCTTTATTTGTGTTGGTTTCCTTTAATATTTTTTCATTTTTAGCGGATTTTTCAAGGGTGCCCATAACCGGGTACAAATTTTTTTTTGTCAAAAAATTCCCATTTCACTAAATTTCTAATAAAATTTTTTTATTTAGAGGAATCAATTTAATTTCTTCACTGACAGTCACCTTAGACCTCTAGCTTTAAATTCGTACACATATATTTGTATAACATGCATATGGACAAATGTTATGAGGCAAAAACAAAAGGGTGCCCACAACCGGAACACTTCCCTTATAATTTATCGAAAATAATTGAATTTCTTGAAAGGATTATTGTATAATTTAAAAGAACTAATTAATTTTTTGATGAATTTTAATTAAAAATGTTAAATATGATTTTTTTCTACAAAATGTTAAAAACAATTCTAAAATATTATTATTTTTTGTATGATAAAATTAAATTAAATTTTTTTTTTAAATTAGAAGCTAATTTTCATTAATTTTTATTTTTAAAGATTTTTCATTAATTTTTTTGATAATTCAATTACTTTCAAAATTTGCAATTATAATTCTTCAAAAGTTTTTAAACTTTCTGTCACAGCTTTTATTGTCTACTTTAAACTGTAATTTTTTCCTAGTTTTTATTAATCATAATATTGCATTATGTCATACATGTTTATTAAATTAATAATTGATTTTAAAACTTCTTTGCATCCTCGAAATTTATTTTTAAAAACATCAAAAATAAAGTAATTTATGCTCTTGGTAAATTACTACATTATATTATTAAGATAACAAGCAATATTTAAGTACAAATTTAAATGTTGAAACCTAACCTCAATTTCGTTTAACCAACATATTTGTTTTGGAATAAAACCGAAAAAGAAAGCAAGTGTCGAAAAATAAATACCTTTAGAATAATGAGAAATAAATAAACAATATATTACCTTGAAGTGTATAAAAAATCAAGAATGTACTTACTAAAAGTTTAACTTAAGGTAAATATTTGACTAAAGTGGAAAATCTACCTGCGATCTCGCTCACTTGGTCGAGGCAAATTCGGCAAATGACATTGAAACATTGTATGTATTACACAAAGATTAAGACAAATACGTTGTATTACAGCCAGAGTTTCACTAGAAATAAAATATACTGCTTACAACTTAAACTTACAATTTTGTTTATACTAAGATTGTAGAGTGAAACGGTGTAGGATTGAAGCGATTGAAGAATAAAATAATAAATAAACATGTCTCAATCACTTTTTAAGGATACCGACACACTGATAAATAAGTCAATTTCTAAAATGTATAATAATATGTAACAGTTAAATTTCTACTACTATATTTTTCTAAAAAAAAACTTTATTCGAATATACACATAATCCTATCATATAATCATCACTTTTGAACATAAGGTTGAGTCCACAATAGGCACTTTTCTTTACGGAAGCGCCTACGCGCCACGAGGCAAAGAGAGGAAACCTGTTTCTGGTAAGGTTGAGTCCACAATAGGCACTTTTCTTAAAGCGATGCATACCCTCTACATCGATTTCCATTGTTCGAACAATAGAAATCGATGTAGAGGGTATGCATCGCTTTAAGAAAAGTGCCTATTGTGGACTCAACCTTAGAGCGATGCATACCCTCTACATCGATTTCTATTGTTCGAACAATGGAAATCGATGTAAAGGGTATGCATCGCTTTAAGAAAAGTGACTATTGTGGACTCAACCTTAAGTAAAGGAGCCTGCAGAGTACAGAGGTCGAATGCTCCTTAATAGAGCATTTACACCTTCTGTAAAAATTGTCTAGAAAGGAAAATTTGCATTGGAGTAAGAGAGTCAGATACACAGTCTGTCTCTCTTACTCCAATGAAAAATTTTCCGTTCGGGAAATTTTTACCGAAGGTGTAAATGCTCCCTAAAAAGTGACATATATATGACACAACCTTCGAAGAGCGACACTATCTGCAGCAGCTAATAATAACTAATAATAGCAGCTAATAAGGGTGACTGCACAAGAAATGTCGTTTCAGGCTGCTTCTACAACAACTTTTTCTTCATCGACATTCGAGATTCGACACGAATGGTCACAGCTGGATGTTCACTTCAATTAATAAGACGAGCGAACATGACTGTTCGGTTATCAAAACAAAAAGAAAATCGTTTTTTGTCCTAGGAACCGTTTAAAAAATACGTAACGCTATTTTTCGGAAATTTGGACCCCCCCCCTCCTCCCATGTAACGCAATGTTGTATACATTAGCGCTATTTTTTCTGCTGACCGTAACAAATAGCTTGACCCCCCCTCCCCTCTAAAGCGTTACGTATTTTTTGAACGGCCTCCTATACCTGCACGGAAAGTATGTCATTTCGGGCACAGAGCAGGCGCAAAGTATAATTCATTCCCACCCAGGGGTATAGGCAGGTATAGGGGAAGCGGGCGCAATAGTATATTGTGAAACATCTATTTACAGAAAAAAGTTATTTTTATACTTTTCTAATTAATAAATATAGTTTTATGTTGATTATAGTGTACATTATACTGTTTATAGAAAAGTGTGCAGAAATTGACCACTATGTGCTGCATTTATGTTACAGAAAAGTAGCTCTTTTCCAGCAGGTTGCACTAAAATACTTTGCGCCCGCATGTTAATTATTCGATTTTCTTCATTAAAATTCGACACTTTCGACTTTCTTTTTATGTTGACTATAAAAATGCAAACATTTTCAACTTGTTTTATTTTATCTATAAAAATGTGCAATTTTTTTCGATTTTCTATAAAAAAAAATTATGACACATTTGGTTTTGTTCCCATTTCGTTTGTAAAAATTGTCAATTTTAAACGTTTTTGTTTCAGTTCTAAATAAATAAATACTATATTTCCAGAATACATTGTTTTCTTATTTCTATAGAGTCATTCCATTATTTCGACTAAAGTCGTTGCCGACTAATTTTAAAAAATTGTAATATTTTGCAGGATTGATTTTAAAGACATAAGAATCACTGAACAAAAAGAATTTTTTATATTTATTGTAAAATAAGCATCTAAAGTATAAAAAATCGTAAAAACTGTCACTTTTCCATCTATTAGAAAATATTAAAGAAAACAAATAATTTACTATGAAAACGTAAAAAAATTATTAAAATTTATTAAGAATGAATTAGTTTAGTATTATAAATTCATAGAAACAATTATTTATAAGAAATATTAAATTAAAAATGATTTTAAAGTTCACCTGGCAAATAACCTAATTTTGAAAATTTCATTTACTAAATTGTTTGAAAAATTTAAGTAAGAAATAATACATAAATAATATCAGAGTAGTCTAGTGGAAAAGGAGATTGTTTCCGAATGAATTAAAAAAAAATGTCCATGGATATTCCAACATTGTGGATCTTAAGGATCATTTTGGTCACATGGATATTCTTTGTGTATATGAAACATGGTCAACATCTCCCAACAGGATCAGTTCGTTATTCTCCAGGAACTACTTGATTCATCACGCCGAGGGTGTTAAAGTTGCATCAAAAGGTAGAGCTAGTGGAGGTTTGGCGATAATCTCAAATCGAAAATTTTACTCTTCAACGCCCTTGCGGATGGGTGAACTACGAAATTACGACGAATTCGTCGTCACTTCGTCGTCACTTCGTATTTCGTTATAATATTTTACAAATTAGATGAAAACAGTTTAAAAAAACTATTGAAATGAATAAATGAATATCTTAGGATGAAATTAATCTATTTTTTAGGATAAATTAAAGTTAAATTATTGAGAAATTAATGTTTAAAGTAGGAAATGTCAGTTTTAGTGTAGGATGTATGTGTGTGTAAGATCGATATTAGAATAAACTGTTGATATGTCGCCGCGCGTTTTGCGCGACAGATGGCGTAAGTGACATTTGTCCATGGCTTTAAATTACATGGTTTATTACAGAAAAATAAAAAAAGGAAACATAATAAGAAAGATTATTAAGATTGAAAATTTTTATACAATAATAGAAATAAAAATTGCAGAATATTTTTTAGGAAGTTAATTTTATTTATTTTAAGGTTTTATTTAAAAAAATTAAGTGTTAGACTTTAAATAGTGGAAAAAAGTTCATTAGAAAAACTAAAAATGTTAGAAAAAGCTCTTATAATTAATAAATTAACTATTCTATAGTCGATTTATTCATTATTTAAGTTGAATTAAATCGTAAATTGTGCAATTATTAATGATAAATATGCGAACTGTGAGACCTGTCAATGTATTGGTAACATGCGTGATACTTGTAGCAGACTACGATTGACTACAATCATATTCTGAACGGCGGAACGAAAGAAACTGATTTGGATAAACGCGCGAAGTTTCAAAATGATGTGTAAATATAGTAAACATTGAAAAAAATTGCTTTCTTTGATTTAAGAGATATTACTAATAAATCATATCTTTTACTTTTAAAAAATGTTTTTTAAACAATGTGATCAAAAATTAGAAATTTAGCAAAACTTTTTGGATTATTAAAATAAATTAATTTATTTAAATAAATATTATTCATAGCTAAAAATCAGTATTTTACTTAGAAAAATAAATTTAAATAAAAATTTCTTAAACAATTTCATGTAAAAAATAAATAACATGAACAATTAATTTTGATTGAAAATTAATTATTAGGTATTATATTCAGTAGAATATAAAAAATAACTCCTCCTACTTTAAGAAAGCAATTTTTTTATTCGTTGGTTCAACAGTACAAAAAGGGAGTGAATATTTAATTTTTAAAAAGTTACAATTAGTCTTAACTCATTAAGAAAAAAAAGCTTCTGGCCAATAAAAATAAGCACCTCCTATTTTCAAACTGCAATTTTTTATTTGTTGGTTGAGTTAAACAAAATGGAGAAAAAATTAATATTTGAAAAATAAATCATATAATTCCAACCCCCCAAAAAAATGGATGATTTAGACCAATTAAAATAAAATTTAAACTCCTCCTTCTTATAGAAAAATATTTTTTATTTGTTGGTTCAATAGAACAAAATGGAGAAAATATTAAACTTTAAAAAAGATAAAATTTAGTCCCAACCCCCAAAAGATAAAATGGATGTTTAAGACCAATTAAATTAAAATTTAAACTCCTCCCTTTTAATAAAAACTATTTTTCATTCGTGGGTTTAAAAGAACGAAATGGAGAAAATATTAAAATTTAAAAAATATAAGTCTCAACCCCTCAAGAAAAAAAACTGCTATTAGCCAATAAGAAAATCAAACTCCTCCTAAATTTATATTCATTGGTTCAGTTAAACAAAATGGAGAAAAATTTATTATTTAAGAAATAAAACATATAATTCCAACCCCCAAAAAGAAAAATGGATGATTTAGACCAATTAAAATAAAATTTAAACTCCTCCTTCTTAAAGAAACCTTTTTTCTATTTGTTGGTTTAATAGAACAAAATAGAGAAAATATTAAACGTTAAAAAATATATAATTTATTCCCAACCCCCAAAAGATAAAATGGATGTTTAAGACCAATTAAATTAAAATTTAAACTCCTCCCTTTTAATAAAAACTATTTTTTATTCGTGGGTTCAAAAGAACGAAATAAAAATTTAGGAGGAGTTTGATTTTTTTATTGGCTAATAGCAGTTTTTTTCGTGAGCAGTTGAGACTTATATTTTTTAAAGTTTAATATTTTCTCCATTTCGTTCTTTTGAACCCACGAATGAAAAATGGTTTTTATTAAAAGGGAGGAGTTTAAATTTTAATTTAATTGGTCTTAAACATCCATTTTATCTTTTGGGGGTTGGGAATAAATTATATATTTTTTAACGTTTAATATTTTCTCTATTTTGTTCTATTAAACCAACAAATAGAAAAAAGGTTTCTTTAAGAAGGAGGAGTTTAAATTTTATTTTAATTGGTCTAAATCATCCATTTTTCTTTTTGGGGGTTGGAATTATATGTTTTATTTCTTAAATAATAAATTTTTCTCCATTTTGTTTAACTGAACCAATGAATATAAATTTAGGAGGAGTTTGATTTTCTTATTGGCTAATAGCAGTTTTTTTTCTTGAGGGGTTGAGACTTATATTTTTTAAATTTTAATATTTTCTCCATTTCGTTCTTTTAAACCCACGAATGAAAAATAGTTTTTATTAAAAGGGAGGAGTTTAAATTTTAATTTAATTGGTCTTAAACATCCATTTTATCTTTTGGGGGTTGGGACTAAATTTTATCTTTTTTAAAGTTTAATATTTTCTCCATTTTGTTCTATTGAACCAACAAATAAAAAATATTTTTCTATAAGAAGGAGGAGTTTAAATTTTATTTTAATTGGTCTAAATCATCCATTTTTTTGGGGGGTTGGAATTATATGATTTATTTTTCAAATATTAATTTTTTCTCCATTTTGTTTAACTCAACCAACAAATAAAAAATTGCAGTTTGAAAATAGGAGGTGCTTATTTTTATTGGCCAGAAGCTTTTTTTTCTTAATGAGTTAAGACTAATTGTAACTTTTTAAAAATTAAATATTCACTCCCTTTTTGTACTGTTGAACCAACGAATAAAAAAATTGCTTTCTTAAAGTAGGAGGAGTTATTTTTTATATTCTACTGAATATAATACCTAATAATTAATTTTCAATCAAAATTAATTGTTCATGTTATTTATTTTTTACATGAAATTGTTTAAGAAATTTTTATTTAAATTTATTTTTCTAAGTAAAATACTGATTTTTAGCTATGAATAATATTTATTTAAATAAATTAATTTATTTTAATAATCCAAAAAGTTTTGCTAAATTTCTAATTTTTGATCACATTGTTTAAAAAACATTTTTTAAAAGTAAAAGATATGATTTATTAGTAATATCTCTTAAATCAAAGAAAGCAATTTTTTTCAATGTTTACTATATTTACACATCATTTTGAAACTTCGCGCGTTTATCCAAATCAGTTTCTTTCGTTCCGCCGTTCAGAATATGATTGTAGTCAATCGTAGTCTGCTACAAGTATCACGCATGTTACCAATACATTGACAGGTCTCACAGTTCGCATATTTATCATTAATAATTGCACAATTTACGATTTAATTCAACTTAAATAATGAATAAATCGACTATAGAATAGTTAATTTATTAATTATAAGAGCTTTTTCTAACATTTTTAGTTTTTCTAATGAACTTTTTTCCACTATTTAAAGTCTAACACTTAATTTTTTTAAATAAAACCTTAAAATAAATAAAATTAACTTCCTAAAAAATATTCTGCAATTTTTATTTCTATTATTGTATAAAAATTTTCAATCTTAATAATCTTTCTTATTATGTTTCCTTTTTTTATTTTTCTGTAATAAACCATGTAATTTAAAGCCATGGACAAATGTCACTTACGCCATCTGTCGCGCAAAACGCGCGGCGACATATCAACAGTTTATTCTAATATCGATCTTACACACACATACATCCTACACTAAAACTGACATTTCCTACTTTAAACATTAATTTCTCAATAATTTAACTTTAATTTATCCTAAAAAATAGATTAATTTCATCCTAAGATATTCATTTATTCATTTCAATAGTTTTTTTAAACTGTTTTCATCTAATTTGTAAAATATTATAACGAAATACGAAGTGACGACGAAGTGACGACGAATTCGTCGTAATTTCGTAGTTCACCCATCCGCAAGGGACGCTTCTTATGACTGCACGATGTGTAAAAAATAAAAATGCTGATAACGAACAGGAAATATAAAATTTTGTTAAAATTAAAGTGACCATATGGAAATAGTGTCAATGCGGGATGCCCGCTTATTTATATAATTTAGTAAAAAAAAACAAAAAAAATGAATGTCGTTCGCGAACGGGATGCATGAGATAGACAAGGACACAAATATATCACTGTCCTTTTCTAACTCATGCTTTGCATTCGCGAACGACTTTCGCGAACCTATTGTGCTTAGGCCTTAATAGATCAACAGAACACAGTCGAGTCGATCAATGAAATCGAAAGATTCCAGAGGACAGAATTGGCAGAATGCCCCCAATACGGTTTTCACGCGAAAACGTATTAGGCTTTTTCAGTTGTGACGTCAGAGTCGATTTCAGGTGTGACGTCAAATAGCTGGAGGGACAACAAACCTTCATGCAACAAACAGACGACGCAATGTAATTCTTATGGGAGAAAAAAATTTTGCATTTTTCTTTCAATGTTTTGCAAATTTAATGAATTTTAAACACTTTCTATCTACATATGTGTGATTTAAGTGAATTCTATAAAATAATTGTAGTAAAATTAACACTTTACACTTCACAGGAACTTGAAAATATGCTAAAATGTATGTTTTCGAGGTTAGAAACGTTTGTTTACCCATATTTTATACATAGAGATAATAGTTGTCAACAGACGTTACTAACCTCAAAAACATACATTTTAGCATATTTTTAAGTTCCTGAGAGGTGTAAAGTATTAATTTCACTACAATTATTTTATAGAATTCATTTAAATTACATATATGTAGATAGAAAGTGTTTAAAATTCATTAAATTTGCAAAACCTTGAAAAGAAAATGCATAATTTTTTTCTCCCATAAGAATTACATTGCGTCGTCTGTTTGTTGTCCCTCCAGCTATCTGACGTCATACTCGAACTCGAAATATCTCGATGTAGTGAAACAGCCTAAAGGCCAACGCAGAATAGATCTGTAACCGGAACGGCAATCGTAACTGTAAGCGTAAGAATGAGTTAGAGAAGGATAAACAATATACCTATCCTTTTTTAACTCATTCTTACGGTTACGCTTACGATTGCGGTTCCGGTTACAGATCTATTCTGCGTTGGCCTTAATTGGCAGAAACTCACCGCCAATGCGATTTCGCTCTCTTCCAATACTTTTTTTTTACCTGCAATTGCAAGTATAATGGGAGCTTTTAAATTTCACGTACTTAGAAGTCTTAAAATTATCTGCAATGTCTATAAAATCATCTACATCCTTTGTTTATATCATTCCTAAACGAACGATCACATTCTTGACAAATTTTTAGTAAAGAATAGGGAAAATGTATTTTTTGAGTTTTCGTTGTAAAATGCAAAATATTTCTAAACATCACCATAAGTAGTTAAAATCGTATTATTTAGTTATGGTTTTTCATTGTATTATAGGTGATTATCTGTAGATATGTATAAAAATCGATATAATAATAAAATTTGATTATGTTTTTATTTTTTTATTCAAATTTTGGCATCTTAGAATTCTGTGGGGTAATTGGAGAATTAGCGTTAGTCCAAAAGAATCTTCGTTACTATGTTACGGCTTTCGTTATTTCTTTCAAAATTGTAAAAGATATCACCTTAAGGGGATGTCAAAGTCGATTGGGTTTTTGCATTGAGCTTCAATGGAAAAATCGCATCGACTTTGACATCCCCTTAAGAAAAAACTTTTAATTAAAAAATAATTTTTGGTGAAAAAAATGTAAAATTAAAATTTTTTATTCAATTATAATTTAGGAAAAAATTTATTCTTAGTCTAAAGTTTTGGCTTTATTGTACACGCGCTCCCCTAATAACAACATTGACGCAATATAAGCCGAAAATTTCAACAAGCCAAATACCTATTTGTCAATTTCCACATATAGTATAAAACTTAAATATTCCCAAAACACCGTGTGAATATTTAACGGTTGGAATGAATTAATTTTAGAATTTTATTTTATAAATAGAAACAAAATATTAATTTTCAGATATTTCATTTTTAGTAAGACGTAAATAGCTTAAATATTCAAATATTTATTTTTTTAATCTAGAAAAAAATTTAACATTTTCTTTTCTACGCGTAAAAAGAAATTTTTTTTTAAAAAGGGAAATTGACAATTGTTAGAATAGAAAAAAAATATTTAATTCGAAATGAATTATTTAAATTAAATTTATTAAATAAATTTTAAGTTCACGTACCATTTATTATTTTTTAAATGGTTAGTTTTAATTAATTTAATTTTCTTAATAATTTATTTTTTAATTATTAATTTATTTATTTAATTTTAAATTATTTAATTAGAGATTTTACATTTATATCGAAATAATTTATTGAAATATTAAATATAATAAATAATTAATAATGAATAAACATATTTTTTTCAGTATCAAACTTTTACGTCTGTGACCAAATATTACACATTTCATTTATATAATGGAATGTCTCTAACGGTTATTCGTGAAATTTCGTTGAAAATCTGCAGAAATTTAGAAAGAAATATTCTAATACATATCATTTATATTTTTATCATAAAACATCTCCATTTTTAATATTTCTGAAGTTCTTTCAATTAAAGAATATTGGATAAATAAATAATTTTGAATTGCATTATTTTTAATCAAAAAAACCTATACCCGATACATATGGGCAATTCCACGGGAAATTTTTCTACGACATTTTAGAATCGGTTTAAACATATTTTTTTATCGTTCTTGATAGAAAAATATTAAATACGTATTTTTTTATTTTTCCATATTTGCCAAAATTTTCGAGTTATGAATTTTCGAAATTTTGGATTTTTAAAAGTAGACCTATTTTCAATAGCTTATAACTTTGAAAGTATTGAGTTAGGAAAAAAGTTGTCAAAGGAAGAAAGTTTTGGTTTTTCTTCAACTTTTAAAAGATTTAAAAAAAAAAAATTTTTTTTAATTTTTAATAAAAAAAAATTTCTTTTTTATAAACAAATTAATTTTTTTTAAATTTGGGCGCGATTTTTTTTTATTTTTTTTTTATTTATTTATACCTACTAATATACAGAAAAATTTCCAAAAAGAATCGAGATGGGCCGACTCGTAGTTTTCGTTCCATAAATTTTTTATAGAACAAAAACTGTGAATTATAAGTCTAAAAGCTTGTAACTTTGAAAGTTTTGAGTTTAAAAAAAACTTGTCAGAAAAAGAAAATCTTGGTTTTTCTTTAACTTTTATGTAATTTAAAAAAAAAAATTTTTTTTAATTTTTAAGAAAATTTTTTTTTTTTTTTTTATAAACAAATTAATTAAAAAATTTATAGAACGAAAACTATGAGTCGGCCCATCTTGAATTTTCTTGGAAATTTTTCTGTATATTAGTAGGTATAAATAAATAAAAAAAAAATAAAAAAAAATCGCGCCCAAATTTAAAAAAAATTAATTTGTTTATAAAAAAAAAAAATTTTTTTTATTAAAAATTAAAAAAAAATTTTTTTTTTTAAATCTTTTAAAAGTTGAAGAAAAACCAAAACTTTCTTCCTTTGACAACTTTTTTCCAAACTCAATACTTTCAAAGTTATAAGCTATTGAAAATGGGACTACTTTTAAAAATCAAAAATTTCGAAAATTCATAACTCGAAAATTTTGGCAAATATGGAACAATAAAAAAATACGTATTTAATATTTTTCTATCAAGAACGATAAAAAAATATGTTTAACTGATTCTAAAATGTCGTAGAAAAATTTCCCGTGGAATTGCCCATATTTAATTGCGTAATATCTTACTGGTTAAGTAACGATTGATCAAATTCAGGCATTAGTAATTTTAAACTACAGTTACATCCATGAAATTAAAAAAAATTATCATTTTTGGATATTTAACAAATTTAAAGAACACAAGAAATTCCCGGTTTAAAAAAATTTCCCGGTTTTCCCGGTCAATTTTTAAAATCCCGGTCATTTCCCGGATTCCCGGTCAGCTCGACACCCTGAAATTCTTTTGTAACTAGTTACTATAAAGAGTTTTCAGGACTGATAAATACAAATCTGAAGTTAATTTTCAAAACAATCAAAAACAATTTTATTTTGAAATATTAAAAATTTATTTTAAAAAAATTTGCTTTTTTATATTAACTTTAGATTTGTATTGAGAAACCTCAAAAAACTTGTTCTTCACCAGTGACTCATCCTAAAATCATCTTGGTCATAATTTTTTTTATAAAGTAGGACAGTTATATGAGAGTAAAATGAGAAAACAAATAGAGGCGTTGCTCTTCAATAGAAAAGAAAATTTTGTTTGAAAATTTTTTTTGTGATCTCTTTACTTGTCTTTTTAAGGTGGTTCATCCCATATTAAATTTTTTCATAGTTAATATTTTTTTTGAAAATGGATAATTTGGTTTATATAGAAAATACTAATATTTTCATTATTTAAATGTTAATTAATTTCTTTTCTGGAGGTCTGCATTCTATGGGATGAGCCACACCTTTACATATTCAAATTTCATTAAAATTTAAAATCGATTCATTTGTTTTCGAGAAAAATGCGTTTTTTTATTTTTCTTTTCTCTCCATAACTCCCACAAAGCTCAAATTTTAAGTTAAAAATTTCAGAAAGTTATTTTTTAGTGGGTAAGAATGTATGGGCAAAATATGAACAAACTACAGGCGGGGGGCACTTTTTCCATACTTATCCGGCGTATACCCTTATTATAAGATAATGATGAAGATGGAGAAGGAGAAAATAATAATAAAATCGGAAAATATCATATACACATTCTCCAATGATTATATGTGACGCTCCACGAGAAAAGGGACCTTATTTACTCTTGTCATAAGGTCCCTTTTCTCGTGGAGCGTCGCACATCTACACTGAAACCCCACTTATTTAAAGTCTCGTTTACTTAAAGTCGCGTTTATTTGAACCCGTTTTTACTTCAGTTATTTTTAGTTAGAATCCGCCCTAACCCCACTTATTATTTAGCTCATGCGCAGTACGCGACTAATGGAAAGATACTTACATTCCCATTGGTTGAGTTCAAACAAAACCAACCAATCATGTCAATTTATCGAATTACGTCACCAATATAGGTTATGTCGACCAAAATACAAATAAACGCGACACTTCGTGTCGAATTGCGTGAGCCATGTTCAAATAAGTGGGGTTTCAGTGTAATATAAAATTGATGAAGAAGGGATACCGTTGAAGAGATTATAAATTAAGCAGTGTCTTTGAACACTTAGATTAAATTCGTCCGCCAAAGAAGAAGGAAGTGGAAGAGGAGGAGAGAAATAACACTATAGAAAAAGAATTAATTTTGATAGTAAAAATGCCAAACATAATAAATGAAGAGAAATTAGATTTTAAAGATGTTTTCCTTCTTCCAAAAAGAAGTACAATAAAAAGCAGAGCGGATGTAAGTATTAATTAAAATTTTATTTTCTTGATTCAATAAATTTTTTAAATATTTTTTATTTGAATTAAATGTGAATTATAAAAATAATTGGAAATTTATAGAATTTTTCTGAAAGAAAAAAATATAATTTTATTTATTCTTTCCAGGTGCATTTGCAAATGGAAATGACATTTAAGCATTCAAAAAGAACATTCAGAGGAATACCATTAATGGTCGCAAACATGGACACCGTTGGAACATTTGAAATGGCCGTTGCTTTGGCAAAGGTATCGTATCTAAAAAATTTTAGATTATCTTTCATTTATGAATTAATTAATTAGAGACTTTACCATTTAAGCGAAATAATTTATTGAAAATTAAAAATTATTCTTTCAATGAATTAAAAAAAAAATTTTTCTAGTATGGAGTTTTTACAGCTGTGCATAAATATTACACAGTTCTGGATTGGAAAAATTTTGCTGCAGATTATCCGGATTGCTTAGACTATGTTGCCGTTTGTACAGGAATTACTGATGAAGATAATAAACGTTTGTCATCTATTTTACATGCAGTTCCGGAGATTTCATATATATTAGCTGATGTCGCTAACGGTTACTCGCAATATTTCGTTGAAAATGTGAGAAAGCTTAGGGAACATTATCCTTGTCATACAATAATAGTAAGTCCATTTTTCAAAAATTAAAATTATCTGACTATTTAGATTATAATTAGCGGTAATTATTTTATTTACTAAATAAATTGAGGGACTCCATAGAATAAGGGAACAAACGCGAGACTTGGTAATTGATAATTTGTTTGGTAAAAATGAATGAGAAAAATATTTATTTATTTTTAAGGCAGGAAATGTTTGTACACCCGAAATGGTGGAAGAATTAATTCTCTCAGGAGCAGATGTAGTTAAAGTTGGCATTGGTGGTGGATCCGTTTGTACAACACGAGTGAAGGCTGGCATTGGTTATCCACAATTAAGTTGTGTAATTGAATGTGCCAATGTTGCTCATAACTTGAATGGTCACATTATTTCAGTAAGTATCATCTTCTCCTTAAATATTAATTAATATTCATTTGAAAATTTTTTAAAAGTTTTTTTTTAATAATTTTAAAATTAAAATTTGGAAAATAAAATTAAAAGAATTTTGTTCAGCTTTTTAAAATAATTGTGGCTTAAAATAATATTAATATTATTATAATTATAAATTTTATTAAAATTTTTGATAATAATAAACTGTAATAATTAATCAGTAAATTCATTTAATAAGTGAATTTTTTTCAATTTTTAATCTGAAAGTATTCAAAAATTGAAGTTTAAATATAATAAAAAAAAATTTATAATTTGTATAATATAAAGTTTAATATTTCATAATTTAAGTTAAAATAAATTTCCAATTTTTAAAGGATGGCGGTTGTACATGTTCTGGTGACATTGCAAAAGCTTTCGGTGCCGGTGCTGACTTTGTCATGGTTGGTGGCTTGATGGCAGGACATGATGAATGTCACGGTGAACTAACAAAAAAAAATGGTAAAATGGTGAAAACATTTTATGGCAATTCATCAAGGATTTCAATGGAGAAACACTTTGGAGGTGTTGCTAAGTACAGGTAATACGTAAAACATATTTTGCCAAATTTATTTTAATATATCTAAATAAAAATTACACGATATTAGTTTACAAATTTTTTCTTCGTGTTATTGGGTACCATTTTGGAAATGTCTTTTTTAGGCTAATTTTGAATCGCTGAAGAAAGAAGTGACTACCAAACATTTTTTCAAAGAAGTATTTTTGAGATATTGACAAAATACAAGTTTCTTGGTTAATTTCTCAGTTCTTGCAAGAAATATATTGAAAATAGAGAGTAGAATGAATATAAAATTTGAAAAAAATTTGGTTGTCATTTTCGTCTTCAGTGAGCCTAAATTAGCCTATAAGCACATTTCCAAGATGTTATCGTCAATAAAAATAAATAAAATTATAAAAATTAAAAACTTAAATTTAAAAAAAATAGTTTTCAAACAAGAATGTGGTATGTGGCGTTTTTTTAGTTAAAATTTATTTTAAAAATTCAATTGAATTTAAATTTCTAGAGCCGTGGAGGGAAAATCTGTGGATATTCCTTATCGAGGACCAGTTGAAAATACACTTTTCGATATATTTGGCGGTTTACGTTCAGCATGCACTTATGTAGGTGCCGAACGTCTTGAAGAATTACCCCAACTTGCTACTTTTATACGATGTTCTCAACAAACCAACAACATTTTTGGATCACCAGTCTAAATGTGTTTTAATTTCATATTATAAATATTTTACTTGACAAAAATATGAAAGTTATAAACTTGATAATTTTAATGAAAATTAATTTTTATTATTTATATATATGTTTATTATTCTAAATTTTTATTTGTTAACGTAATAAATAAAATTTATTTGATTAATTAAAAATTTTCATTGGTATTACCTAAAAATAATTTATAATACAAAGAACTCTTTTTAAATCAATTGAATTTTCAAATAAAAATCTTAATTCCACACGGAAAAATATAATTAGTAATAATTATACTATTTTCGATGAAAAATTACTACTTTCAATTAGTAATTTTGAAACTGCTGAAGAAATAGTAACTTTTGCTGCGTTTTCAAAGAATTTTTACTTTTTTAAAAAAGTATAAAATTTAGATTAAAGAATATAAATTTTATTAAAAGCCGAGTAATATTTAAAATGTCCCGATTAATTAATACTCTAAGCGAATGCAATTTTCATTATGAAATCAGACGGTTTAGAGTGCAAATCTGCTAACTCCACTTTTTATCAAATTTGAGATTCTTTTTGTATATATTTGATAGATAAAGAGGTGATACATCAGCCAAGTAAAACAGTTTGACGAAATTATGTCTCTAAATTGCTAAAAAGTGTTGTGACTAAAACAGCTAACTCCATACCTGTCAAATTGCACTGCTATAACTTTACATAATATATTGTATTGTATTGAAATGTGTCTATATTTTGAGTGTAAGAGATATCAATTAAAATATATTTCAAAAGGAAGTACTTATTATTATTAAGTAGCATTGTGTTATTCTATTAATATAACAAATATACTGAAAGTTTTCTTCCATAAGAATATAACCTAAAAATACGTTTGAAAAGTTTTTTGACTCTCCTGAAAAATTTCATAAATGTGAGTTAGCAGGTTTGCACTCTAAACCGTCGACTTCCTTCTTCAAAATTATGTTGCTGTTTACTTGAAAACGAATCACAAATCTTATTCTTTGCATTTCAAGACGAATCGATTGGTGTATATCAAGTATATATTTGTACTGGAATTTATAGAATTAATTACAATTAAAGTTGAAAAATTTACTTTTTTACTAAAATCTTTTTGGTTCATTTAGAATCATATTACTGTATAATAAAATGTTATTCTTTCCATTAAGATGAAATATGAACTAGATTTTATAAATGTTAGATTGTACCTATTGAAAATTATTTAAAAATTAAATATAATTGTCGTGAATGCTATTTTTTGCTAATCGTAAAGAGGAAGCAAAATGTTCATGTAATGATGAAGATGGATTCACAACTTTTTAATATTTTTCCTGCCTTGGATCCGACATTTTGAATGTTTAAAAACTGACACCGGATTCGTAATCAACAATCCCAAAAACCCCCGACTATCAAAAGTAGAGTTAAATTAATTAAAGTTAAGTATACTTTAAATGAATATATCTTTATATATTCATAGTAGAAAATTTTTTCACATATGAAAATTTAAAGTTTAAATCATACAAAAGTTACAAAAACATGAAAGATTTTTATTCAAACCTAACATCTACTCTTTAAGATGAATTATATATTTATTTGACAGTGGAACAAATTTCTTTCAAGAAGTTTATCATCTACTGTTCTTTGTTTTCGGAGCCATAGCGAGCAGAATAACGCCTACTACTTCACTGATGTCTTTTGTAGATTTACATATCTTCTCTAAACATAATTTCTGCAAATTTTCCAATTGATACATATGTGCGATCATAAACAGTTGTTCTGACATCTCTTATTGAGATAAATCTTGTTCCATTTGCAATTCATCGGAGTACATAAAATGTATCATAAATGTTCTATAATATTTGGTTCGAAACCGTTGATCTCCATTTGATTAGTTTGAGATTCCTTCATTGGATGTTCGAGCATTTTACGAAAAACAGGCGATGAATGTGCAAGAACTGCTTTATGAACCGAAAATTCTTGTTCTTTGGTAATAATTTTAAAATCAGTTAATACTTTTTAGATACCAGTGTTGCCAACGACATGGAAATTTCCCGGAATACGGGAAATTTTGACTATAATGGGAAATTTTACGGGAAATGGATAAATTACGGGAAATTCCGGGAAATTCTTTAATAGAACACAAATTTTAATAATGTTTAACTAAAATCAAATTTTAGAAACTTTTATTGGCAAAACCAATCAAATTTGTTTTATCGGCATGTGTATAAATATATCCGTCGACTGGCCTGTGAAGATTACTGGTGTAAAGTTTTCCAATTAACAAATGCATCAAACACAAAAATATTTAATAATTTAAAGATAGTTATCCGACTCCTTTTGGTTTTGCCCTTCTCGAATGCCTCAGTTGAGCGATTAAGAGTTTTAAATTTAAAATTTAATTCTAATTTTTTAAATAATAAATTATGAGTTTTAAGGGGGGCACACCAGTTGTAACGTTAAAAAGAAGTGTCAAAGTCATGAGAATGATTTTGATTAAAAATAAAAGTCGATTTTCAGCTTTAGGAATAAAAGTTTTTCATAAAAAAAGAAATCCTTTGATCGAGAACTAGATAAACTTATAATATATGTAAATCAATTTTATTTTTGCATTTTAGACGAACTATACTTACGGAATGCTTGTCACCGCAATTTATGTTTTATTTCCGAAGGCGCCATTTAAATGGCTCATATTTCAGAAAGTTTTGGATGAAAAAAATTTTTCATCTTAAATTAAAGCCTTATATATGTACTTTTAGATAATAAACAGTATTTTTAAAAAAGTTTTATAGATTATTAGGAAAAAATTCTTGAAAAAGACACTTCTTTTTAACGTTACAACTGGTGTACCCCCTTAAATAAATTTGAAATTTAATTCTAATTTTTTAAATTAGAATACATAAAAATTTATAATCCCAATATAAATAATGATAATAATAATATTTAAAAAAATAATAATTTTATGTTAGGACTTATATATATATAAGATTACATTACGGGAAATTTCATGGAAATTTAAGAAACTCGTCCGGGAAAATTCGGGAATTTCTTAGTTCTATTACGGGAAGTTGAGGGCGCTCACTCTGGCAACACTGATAGATACAAATTTTTTAAATCTTTTTACTTTTCGAACATCTTGATTTTCACGTGAAACATTTTTAATTTCTATTTTGCACATGATGTGCAAATTATTGCCAATATATTTGTTTTTAAGAAATTAGAATCCTCCTAAACGATTACGCACGAAAAGTTTATATGGAAATACGAAAATGGAAGTGCTTTGGCAGGTATCAGATGGCACATAAATTGTTTCGGATAAACCAATTTTACGATCAGAACTTATGTAGTAAAGAGTTACTGTATATTGTTGATTTGCTGCAAATAACCTTGAAAACTTTATGCCTGCAGTCAAATTAATTCCATTAATTTTCTTAAAATTAATATTACAGGTTATCGCTGGACTTTCCTGTAAAAGTATAGTAGCAGTACATTCGTACATTCATCGCAATTAGCAAAATATTGCTTATAGGGAATATCGGGAATATTATTAAATATAAAAAATGCCCTTTAAGATATATAGTCGTTAAGTATTATTGAACTCTCAGGGAAAATTTCCTTCCCCAGTTTTGACAAATTGACTTTGGCAGGGGCGGATCCAGACAAGGTTCTTGGGGGGGGGCCATCTGCTAGACGCTAGCTTGATGACCTTTTATGAATGAAATTTTTATTTAGAAAATTCCAGGAAGTTTGAATTCTCGGGGGGGGGGGGCATGTCGCTGTGCCCCCCCCCCTGGATCCGCGCCTGGACTTTGGGACTCAAAATTTATTGAAATATGTTTAAAACGTATTAATTTTTATATTTTTTCATATATAACGCGACACAAAAAAAGGACATAAAAAGCAAATCTTTTAGGTTTTGTTTGTTATTTTCTATCTTGAATAAAAAATGTAGTAAAAATTGAAAATCGTTGTGAAATTACATATAAGAATAGACAGAACAGTTAACTTCATTTAGTTGTAACTAATCTTTATGGTTAGTAAATTCTTCTCAATAAATATTTTTGGATTAATAACACAAGCTTGCAAAAAAAAGAAAAATGTCCGTTGAAAAACGGAAATTGATTTCTATAAAATTTTCAAAAATATTGAATATACTTAACAGAATTTTTTCTTTTATCATTCTTCATCCAATAAAAAAATGAAGGAAAAGCGGTTAAGATTCACTCGAGTTATTCGATTATATCTATAAACGTTTAATACTTTGAGAACACTTGACGATTTACTGAATCCATTAAGATGCGAATAATTTTATAAGCTCAGAAAATCTAAATTCTGAGTATAAAGGATTATTAAAACTAAAACTTCGAATTGAGTATATAGAATTATAATTGAGGATTAAAAATGATAAAAAAGAATAAAAAATAGAATTTCTGTTCTTAAATTGTCGCTTTCTCTAAGAACTTTTAGTCGGTACATGTAATTAAAGTTTATATTTATATTTTTACAAAGATTAACAGTTTGTAAATTAGTTATTACAGCAATATTTTGATATCTTTAATTTCAAGTTTAAAACACATAGTCTTTATAAAGCATCAAGATTTATAAAACGAACTAAAACCATGCTTTGGTTATGAATTATTCTTTTAATAAAGTATTGCGAACATCTTTTAGAAACTGTATCATCTCCTCCTTATAGAGGGATCCAGCAAAGGAAATAACATCTACGACTTCGCTGATGTCTTTTGCAGATTCGCATATTTCGTTTAGGCAAAGCTTTTTTAAATTGTCCAAGTCATACATATGTGCGGCCATGAAAAGTTGTTTCAATGTTGCTTGAGGCAAGTCTTTTTTAACTTCATCGGTGTACATGTAATGTACCATTAGTTCAACAGCAGTTGGTTCAAAGTCGTTGATTTTCACTTGATTTTCTGTTGATTCTCTCATCGGGATTTCAAGCATTTTTCGAAAAACTGGTGAAGAATACGCTAAAACTGCTTTATGAACAAAAAATTCTCGACCCTTGCAAATAATCTTAAAATCAGTGAATATCTTTTCTTTGTAAATGGAGAATAATTTGGTCGTCATTTCCTTTTTTGAAACATCTACTTTTTCTTGCGGATTATTTTTAACGCCTATTTTGCAGTATATGCATAAATTATTGGAAATAACCTTCTCGTATATGACAGAATATGTGTCGTCACTGGGAGAATTCTTCATAACTTCATATGAATGTGTGAAGTAGTAAGTTCTCTCTTGGGTGAAGGGGATTATATCAATTGTTTCGGACGATTCGATTTTATGTCCAGAGTTTATGTAGTAGAGAGTTACTGCATAGGCTTGATTTAATGCTTGACCCGAAAACTTTATTTGCCCTCGCAAACTACCTCCATATTTTTTCAACGCGATATCACAAGATAATCTTGGACTTTTTTGTAAAATTGCGTCGAACATAAATTCATTAGAATTAATCAATTGTTGACCAGGAATTAATATTGAAAGTAAGAAATAATCTTTTGCATGGGCATCAGGAATTATTGAGGAATTCGCGTTGATTTCCTTCTCCACTCTTGAAACATTAACCAATGCTGCCATACCTTCTAAATCTTCTATCTGCTGCTACAAATCAATGTATTCTGCAAAAAATAATTACAAAGTATATTAATAATAAATATTGTTTAATGAAGAAATTTAAGAAATCATAAGATACACGGAGAAAAATTTATTCGTACTGATTACAATAGTCTATATTACTGCTCGGATATGTGACCACTTTTTGTTATGATTACTATAGCTGTTGTAAGGAGTACAAACATGAAGGTATCCCTTACAACAGCTATAGTAATCGTTCCTACTTAATTCTTAACACATTACATAGTCTTCGTAATCATTCCAAAAAGTGGTCACATATCCGAGCTGTAATGTAGACTATTGTAATCATTAAAAATAATTTTTCTCCATGTAGGACATTCGATATGATGAATCTATAATAATACTTCAATTCTCTTTTCTTTTACTTCCAATTTTTACAAAGAACTTATCATTTTAGTTCAATATTTAAGGGTTCATGACACTTTGACAACTTCGAAAAATCAAAATTTTTTTATTACGGATTTCGAAAGCAAAATATGTCAAAAATGGGGTGTAAAATTTTTAGAAAGATCAGCACTCAAAATATGTTTTTCAGTGCTATTTGAGCCCGTAGACGGTCAGTATATACAACACGAAATTTTACTATTCTTTTAAACCGAAAATATCTGCTAAAAAACCTTAATTTTCCAAAATCTTTGTTTAAATTTCCCCCATTTTGTTATTATTGCATAAAAATTAAAAATTCTAGTTTTCTAGTTCGGGCGATACACTGCAAAAACTGGTATCTCACTCGTGTCTTAAAATGTGTTTAAACTATTGAGATACAAAATCTGTTTTATATTGAGACATTTAATTACATCTCGTGTCTCATTTTAAGACATTAAAGGTAACTCAATACGTATAAGACACGTAAAATGACTTCTTAGGGAGAGACGGATACTCGAAACACATTTCGTGTCTCAAAATGCATTGCTAAATGTGTAAGACACTTTGAAACGTCTTAAAATGAGACACATATCTGTTTCAAATATGTGAACTAAGACATCTTATGTGTTTCAAATATGAGACAAAACGTCTCAAAATGAGACACTTGTTTTTGCAGTGTAAGCACAGTCCTACTGAACATAAGTCAAATTGAATTTTGTGTTTCATATTTTTCTAACCGGAAAAATCAATTACGCAGCTGGCATCGGTACTTACAGCAGGCCTAAAAGTATTGTTAAATTTTAAATAAACAAATAATATTTTTTTAATAAAATAAGGTTTTCTATAAAGCTAAAGAGTGTATTTATTGAACTAAAAAAGATGCAAATCAATATAATCCATAGGAATCGTAAAAAAAATTTCTAGAAAGTAGCTTCATTTTCAAGCGTGTAAATTCTTTCAAATAATGTAAAAGTTGTTTTCTTAAATTTTACAAAATACCGTTTTATTTTTTGACTTTCGTTAAAACGGTAAAAAGCTAATATAGTTATAAAATTGTGCAAACTGAAAAATTATGAACCCAATTTAAATTAAAAATTTTCAGTTAGGGTAAGAGAAAATTCATCTGCTTTTTTGGGGTTAAATATACATGTGATTAATAATACACTGTAAAAAAATTTTCTGTAGATTTACAGTTTTCTATAGGAATTTGTAAAATAACATCTCTAAAAGTAGCGAATTTACAATCCCTTTAGTGAAATTACTATACTTTAAGCGTGTCAATTTTACAATTTTCTGTAAATTTATTACTATGAAAGTAGGTAATAAAAGGACAAAATTATTACCTACTTTCATAGTAGTAAATTTACAGAAAATTGTAAAATTGACACGCTTAAAGTAGTAATTTCACTAAAGGGATTGTAAATTCGCTACTTTTAGAGATGTTATATATTTTACAAATTCCTATAGAAAACTGTAAATCTACAGAAAATTTTTTTTACAGTGTAATAATACAAAAGAATTTTAAATTAATATATTATTTTAATAGGAAAATGTGTTATTTTAATTATTTTATTACCTATTATCTTATATAATATAAACTATATAAAATTATAAACTGTTATTTTCCATCAAGGATAAACTTTTATTTTCTAAAAACCTCAAGTAGTGTCTCTTTTTCTCAAGTCTCAACTGGTCTCTCAACTTCGCATTTCCCCTTTTGTGTTTTATGGCATCTCCACAACAACTTAGTTTGCAGGATAAGGGTGCGATCCCATGTGAAGGCCTAAAGGCCTAAGCACAATAGGTTCGCGAAAGACGTTCGCGAACGCAAAGCATGAGTTAGAAAAGGACAGAGATATATTTGTGTCCTTGTATATCTCATGTGTCTCGTTCGCGAACGACTTTCGCGAATCTATTGTGCGTTGGACTTAAGCACAACTGGTTGGGTTTCGGGATATGTAAGATTTACATACATTTTGAGGTTAGGAAGCCCACATCCCGAAAGGCCAACGCAGAATAGATCTGTAACCGGAACCGCAATCGTAAGCGTAACCGTAAGAATGAGTTAAAGAAGGATAGGTATATTGTTTATCCTTCTCTAACTCATTCTTACGCTTACGGTTACGATTGCGGTTCCGGTTACAGATCTATTCTGCGTTGGCCTGAAGACGTCTCCCGTACCCGATTCAGTTGTGCTTAGGTTGAGTCCACAATAGGCACTTTTCTTAAAGCGATGCATACCATCTACATCGATTTCTATTGTTCGAACAATGGAAATCGATGTAGAGGGTATGCATCGCTTTAAGAAAAGTGCCTATTGTGAACTCAACCTTAGGGCTTGAGCAGAATACGTCGACCGAAACACTGATGGACCGAAAGCAGAAAATCATGAGAGTGAAAAGAACAACAATATCTACCTACCTTTTTTGCACTCATGATTTTCTGCTTTCGGTCGACGTATTCTGCTCACATGGGATCGCACCCTCAAGCTGAAGTCCCATGGCAGCGTTTTGCGTTGCGTTTTGTAACTAGGCAATGAGTGTGAGAGAGATGGGGATATATGTTTGCTATATTTGCACTTATGGCCTAGTTACAAAACGCAACGCAAAACGCTGCCATGGGACTTCACCCTAAGGGTGCAATCCCATGTGAGCACTGTAAAAAATCCTTACTGAAATTTCAATCGTACACCGATTGACATAAAATTACAACGGACCCTCGGATGAATTTTACATTTTTGATTATAAAATTCCCATTTGACATGAAAATTCAACAGAAAACTATGTGCTCAACATAACCTTAAAATTTATTTTATTCACTTTTTTTTCTTACACGTTTATAATATATCTATTGATTTTTTTACATAATTGTTGGAAAGTGTTTGAGTTATAAAAATGAATACTTTTTTATAATAAAGTTAATGATATCTATGTTTAAAATAGAATAATATCTTTTTTCGAAATAAAATTAAACAAATATGTTGAACTTTCAACACTCCCGGTAAATGTCCACAGACTACGGAGTGAAATTTCATTTGGTTGTCCATTGAAAATTCCAAGAAGAATATGAAAATTCATACGTGGTTCCGTTGTAATTTTATGTCAATCGACACTCGTATGAAAATTCAATAAATGCTTGAAAGTTACATGGACTGACCATTTAAATTTCATTAATTCTGTTATTTTTATACGTCGTTCCTATTAAAGTTTTACACATTACATGGAATATTTAATATGGATTTCTTACAGTGAGGGTACGGTCCCATGATGAGCAGAAAACAGAATGCAAAGCAGAATTTCGTGAGTGCAAGAGAGATAGTCAGATATCACTATCCTTTCCACTCTCACGAAATTCTGCTTTGCATTGTGTTTTCTGCTCAACATGGGACTGATATTGTTGTTCTTTTCACTCTCAGGGTGGAGTCCCATGACAGCGTTTTGCGTTGCGTCGTAATGGGAGAGAAAAAGACGCAAATATACGTTTGCTGCATTCTCTCTCATTACAACGCAACGCAAAACGCTGCCATGGGACTGCGGCATCACCCTCATGATTTTCTGCTTTCGGTCGACAATTCGACATATTCTGCTCACATGGGATCGCCCCCTAAAGCCTAACGCAGAATAAAAACGTAACGTGAACGTAGCTTGCGATAGAAAAGGACAAACCTACTTCTGTCCTTTTCTATCTCATGCTTGCGTTCGCTTCCCGTTTTATTCTGCTCAGGCCTTAACACAGTCTTTTGGGATCATATTGAAGAAAGGCCTTTATGATTCCAGTCTGTTTCTGTCTTAATCTGAATGTATATATATTCTGAACTCACCTTTAATGCCATTGTTTGAAAACAAACCAAACCTCATCCCCTAAAATACACAAACCCGCAAACTAATAAAGAAAAAGAGAAATCATTTATTTTTTATGTGAGAAACATTTATTCCTTTTCAAAACATATTCTCCTAGTTTGAATACTACAATTAAACATTATGCAAGTTAGTGGATGGGAAAAAGATACCGACGGAGTTGATGAAACACAAAGTTCAAGAGGTTAGAAATAAGGTTTTCTAACAAGAGTACATTTTCTACAATTATTTATGAAATTTCATTATTTAGAATTTTTAATAATCAAGTGCATAGTTTTTAAAAACTTTAGGGCTAATTCCACCATCCTCAATTAAAAGTTAATCAATGATTAAAGCCAGTTTGACGTTCACGTCTGTTTTACATTTAGAATAATTAATGAAAATTGACTTCAGTTTTACACAATTAAACATAAACTTTTAATTAAGGCATTATTTTTACACGTTAAAGCACAATTTAAAAAATTTGGCAATAGACATTTCTTATGGCTCAGGAATCGCTCTTTCAAATGGTGTATCCAAAAATATTGCAAATTTAAAAATAAACAAATTACAGATGATTAGTGATTGGAATGCCCTTCACTAAAATTGTGTTCTGCACGTATTGCTATACTATCTGCATTTATTACCTGACGTACATCTCAAGTACTTTAGAGACCTGTCGTAGTAGTTTAATTAAAACTTGTACCTCACAATTTACCATATAGTAATTATAGCGATATGACTCAACAGTGTCTATTTTGATAACATATTAAAGAAAAAATTATTATAATTATAAATTAAAAAAAAAAGTTATGCTTCAACCCATTAACGCCCAAATGCACAAAATTTTTAGTTGAATTTCAAACGAAGATATTTTATAAAAAAAATTCATCTTTTTTTTCTGCCAGAGCATTATGTTAGATTTAAAAAATTCAAAATATCGGATTTAATAAGGCGGATGTCAAAATTAAAAATTGATCGGATTCGTTTCTGCTTTTATAAAATTATTTTTACTAATCTTTGAAAGCGATATTTTCCATAATTTTTGGTTTTTAACATAACAATAATTTCTTATTTCTGATCTATAGTTTGGCTAAAAATTAGTTGAATCAAAGCGATTTTTAAAGTTCTACAAATTATTTATAAGACTTTAAAAGTTAGTTCCAAAATTAAAAAATAAGACTTACTTTACAATTTTTGGTTTTTAAAATATGAATAATTTCGTAATTTCTAATCGAATTAGATTCAAAAATAGGTTACTTCTCCGTTTCTTAACAAATTTTTTAAAAGTTTTATTTTCCAAATTTTTAGACTTTTAAAACTTTATAATATCTCCGGATAATTTGGACGGAAAATTTTCAATAACAACTTAAAAGATGTGACTAAAAAAAACTCTACAAAATTAGAGAAAAACATTTATAGGTGTCCTAACATTTCTTAAATTTATGGACAAAAAAACTTTTTTTAACAAAATTAGAAATCCAAAAAATTATCGGTATTAAAACTATTTTATATTTTTCCACAATTTCCATTAGAATTTTCTTCGGCCATTGATAAAAATAATATTAATTTGCTTTTCGCAGATCCGTTCGAGGATGCCACCTTGAAGGCAGCTGAAGCAGGTGAAATGGAGAAATTAAAAGACTTGATAAATTCAAATAAAGAATTAGTGAAAGCAGTAGATAAAGATGGTTACACTCCTCTTCATAGAGCCTGTTATGGAAATCACGTAGAGGTTGTAAAGGTATGAAATATTTTCTTAAAATGGTATTAAAAGAAATTACTTTCTTTGGTTGAATAGTTTACCGACTACTTTTTATGTTTACAGTATTTACTGGAAAGAAATGCACCGATTGATGCAGAAACTCTGGATGGATGGCAGCCACTACATTCTGCTTGCGTTTGGAACAACATTGATTGCATTTCACTTTTGATTCAACATGGAGCTGATGTAAACGCTTTGAGTAAAGGCCAACAAACGCCTTTACATTTAGTGTCGGCCAGCTCTCACAATTCGCCAGGTCTTCAGCTTCTTCTTCTGCATCCTGACACCAATCCTCATCACGTAAATGCAAGTGGTGACACTGCAGAAAAAATTGCTCAACGAACTGGAAAATATTATTCTCTCTATGAAATCATTCAGCCTTGCCTCAATGATATATGAAATCTGCAAATCTATATTTTGTTTCGAAATAAAATCTAATATTTTACTGTCAATGGATAGAATAACGGCGCATGAAATTCTAACGGCCGCTCTAGTTAGCTTCTGATATCCAAAAATTAACTTCTAAACAATTTTTTTAATTATAGAAACTTAATTAAAAGTAATTAGAAAATTTTTTTTAATTTAATTTTTGGATGTCAGGAGCCAACTAAAACGAATAATAGTTTTTCAGTAAAACACGACTGAGTTGTGTGAACAACGCGCTAGACTTTAAAGATACACTTAGGATACTTTGTAAAAATACTATTAAAATTTAATTTAATAAAATTTATAATGACATTTTTTAAATAGTCGAAAACAATAAATTAGATAAAATTTCTAATTCCCTAATATGATTTTAAAATATCCGGCTTGCCACAAAAACTTAATTTTGTTTTTCCCTGACTTTTCTATCTGATATCAAGAAAAAATTTTAACTTCTTCCCTGACTCTAAAGAATATTCTGATTTACTCTAAAAATGATTTGATACTCAAAAAAACATTCTATTACATTTATTTACGAATTTCTATAGTTGTAAAATTATTCGAAAACGTCAATAGTTTTATTTAAAATAAGTATTTAATCATATTATTATTATGTTTCACAGGAATTAAGATTTTCAAAACTTTCAAATTCAAACCTTTTTAAAATTCAATTACTTATAATAATTAAAGATGATCGAATGATAAAATCATTATTTTATATTAGAAAAATATTGTTACTGAAACTTCTTCAAAATTATTTTCATAATTTCAATTTAATTATTACTATTTAGAGTTTTTAATTAAAATTCTTCTTTAAATAAATTATTTTAAATTATTTTTGAAAAAGTTCTTTAAGAATTTTCAAATCCATTTGTTTAAAATTCGATTTTACGAAATTTCGATTATTCGGAAATTCTTCATTTAAATATATAGGTACTAGCAAAATCCTACGCGCGCGTGAATTATTTAAAGAAATATCACGGTAGCAATCTGTCTACCTGCCTTCCACAGAAAAAGTTTAATAAATTTAATTTATATTATTCCATGTTTATAATAGTTATAATTTTTTAAAAAATCTCGGTATTTGAACTAAATTATCATTTCCACGTCTCAGAAGCCACTTAAAAAAATTGCAAGGGGATCCAAGGCGGGGAAAACAGTGACCTTTATTTTTATCACGGATTTTTCATAAATCCTAGAATATAAAATAAATCATTATTGAAAAAAATCAAAATCACTGCTTTCCCCGCCTTCGATCCTCTTGCAAATTTTTTAATGACTTGTAACATTAAAATAAATAATTAGCAAACGAAAAAATTACTTCCAAGGCGTGGAAATTATAATTTAGTTTAAATACCGAGGTTTGAAGAAAATCCGCGAAAAAAATAAATATTACTACTTTCCTTGTTTTGGATCCATTTGCGATTTTTTTAATGGCTTCTGTTATTAAAATAAATATAATTACCAAGTGAAAAACATGCCTCTACTCAACTCAAGTTTCAAATGTAATTTTTATACATGTAATTTTCTTATGAAATCCCTTAAACATTTTTTAAGCTCATATAAATGTAATAAAATTCAAACTCAAAAAGTTTAAATTATAATTTCTTCAAATCTTTTAATTTTCATTCTTATATGATTCTAATAATGGTTGGGGTACAGGTTTTCTAAATCATATTTTCTAAAAAATTTTTTTGCTTATAAAGATGAATTTCTAAAGAACTTTTTTCTAATAAAGGAAATTTTCTGTCTTCAAATAAAGGTAATTTTCAAAATTTTCTTTTTTATAATAATATTCAATTTTTGTAATCACGATCAATAGGTACATATGATTAAAAAATAAAATTTACGGAAATTTGTTAATTCTTTAAAAAAATACTTGAGATTTCGTTAAAAAATTATAATAAAAAATAGAAATGATGCAAATTTTTTAACAAAAGTTTAAAATAATCTAGTTAAAAATCGTAATTAACAAATAGAAATATTATAGGGATTTTTTTCTTAAAGATATTTAAAATTTTCTACAAAATTTTTTTATAAATATATTAACTTTGAAAATTTTGGTGTAAAAATGATGCAAATTATTTTTTTTCAAAGAAGAACAGAATATTGTTAAACAAATTGTGATAAGAAATAGTAATTTTATAAAAATTTTTCTTCATTTTCAAAAAGAAACTTATAATTTTGTAAACAGAATCGTGATTGAGAAACAGAAAATATGTAAAATAGTTTCTATTTAATAATCTTAATTTTTTAACAATTTTCTAATTTTTATCAAAATTATGGAATTTTACAAATTTTAGGAAAATAAACATTAGAAATTATAACTTTTTAGAAAAACTTTTTCGGAAAACAGATTTAATTCGAAATCGCCTTTTTTTAGACAAAAAGGATTAGAAAATATTTTTTTAGAAAAAGTGTTCGCCTACCCTAATAATTGTTAGTATTCATCCGAAAAATATATTGAATACATTGAAATGTTGATAATTGAAGGAAATAAATTTTTAATAGAATTTATAAGTATTATTTTTCTGAATTAAATACAAAGTACCCGATTCCGCGTAACCGGAAGGGCAAAAGTATCAAAAAATGTAGAAAATACGGGATTGTTTTTAAAGTTTATTGAATTATCATTTTATAGGAGACTGAATTTACCAAAAGAAATGAAAATTCTAAAGATTTAATTAAAAAATACCATTTGAATCATAAAAAACATACTAAATATTTAAACTTCAAAATTTAAGTGTCTTTAATCAATTTATTTTTGTCAAACAAAAGTGTCAAATAAAATTCAGTTTACTAATTGAATAATATTGTAAAAAAATTGTTCGATATATAGAATTTAGACTTTTTATCAATATTAAGTTTGACAATTTCATTAAATTTATAAGAATTTACAAAATGATAGAGATTTCTTGAAAAAATTACTATTTACCATTTTTGTCATCAGTTGAATAGAGGCACGTCTTGATCATTTTTCTTTAATTTGTAAAAAATTTCTTTGCGTCAAGTGGTTATCACACATATGGGAATACTCATAACCAAGATAATCTATCAAAACATTAATTATTATAGAAAAACAAAAGACGACACTTTCTGTTCACGGAATAGCAAATTATTATTATGTATTAGAAAATAAAAACTTGAAATAATTTCAAAAAAAATCCATCAAACTTTTTCGAAATACTGAATTCTACAAAATTGTTAGTTAAAAGTATGAAAATTTCAAAATTAAATTATTTTTAAAAATTCACACTATATTGCTTTTAATATTCAATTATTATCTAAAATTTCAACTAAAATTCATTTTTAAATGAATTTTTATTAGAAAATTCTACCAGAATTCAATAATTATTTAAATACAAAAATAAATAATTGATTGAATAATTGAATGTTTCTTAAAATTCAATTCCTATAAAGAATTATATCAACAAATTTTTTTTGTTGAATTGAATTCTTTCGACGAATTTTAATATACTTTTTAAGAATAATTACATACATTTTTCGAGGAATTCTATTAAAATTGTATTAAAAATAATTAAAAGTTTGCAATGAAGTTTTATTATATTTATAAGGTTAAATGAATCCTTGTAAAAAATTTTATGATTTAGGAAAACATGAAAATATTGAATTATTGCGAAGAAATCTTGAAAAAGTTTGTAAATAATTGAATTTCTGTGAAATTTTTATTATTCATAAAAATAATTAAATGATTGCGTAGAATTTTATTAAAATTTTATTAAAATAGTAGATATTGAAAATCATTGAATTGATAAAAATTTTTGAAAATAACTGAATTTTGGAGAAAAATTTTATTATTTATAAAGATAATTCAAATTTTGATGAGAATTTTTAAAAGTTTTTAAACATAATTGAATTTCTGCAATCATTTGTAACTTCTCCAAAATTCAAATTTTTTAGTATTTTTAACTAAAATTCTTCTAAAAATCCATTATTTTTAATAATTAATTAAATATGTATGAAAAAATTGAACAAATTTCAGAAGAATCTAATTAAATTCATTCTTAATTTAAAATTAAAACCTTTTGAAGTTCACCTGAATATTCAAAAACTTTAATTGGTTAAAATTTTCAAGTTATAATATTATTAAAAGACTATTTAAAGTGAATTTTACAGTAATGTGCTTAAAGTGTGACTTGAATTTTATTGCTCGAGAGAAAGATTAATTTGGATTGATTTGGGACCATAAAAGCACTTATTGAGCAAATGCCTTTAATGAGAGAAATGCGAATTAATCTACTTAGTTTTATTGAAAATTAAAAAATGACGAACATAATTGCGTATGTAAAATAAAAATGAAAAAATGAAAAAATGAAAAAATGAAAAAATGTAGGATTCTTTGAATGAGAAATAAAATATATTCCATAATATTATTATTTACTATTTCTACACATTCTGTACAGTAATTCAATTTAAGGGTTTCATACCTTTATATAATTTATACAAAAAAAGGCTACTTATAATCTAAACATTAAGATATACCATAGCATGAGCGTCTTCCACCATACCATTAAACGGCAAATGGGTCGCACATAATGTTTGTACTGGTATTTTAGAGTCAGTCGTCAGCGAGTTTAACTTCCTTCTCTATTTATCACACACCTCACACAAAAGTACTAAAATGTGCAACTGGTACAACTCAAAGTTTACAACTTTACAGTTACTGCCTATCAGTAATCATGACTGATTTTACATTATTTTGCCATTGAATTCAAGTTTTTCTTTTTTTTTAAAGGAGATTGTATTTTAACACCTTTAATACGTTATCGCCGATATCTATCTGTTTCTTATCATCTATCTGCTTGCTTGCTTCCTTGCTTGCTTGCTTGCTTCTTCATTATTCCATCTCTCTTTCTGTCTTTCAATTTCGGTCGACAAATTTTCATTATTCCTTGCCAATAAATAAAGTTATATTTTTCGAAAATATATAACCGCAAAAAATTCATTCGCGTCTCAATTTCTTCTCATTTCATGAACATAGAAGAAGACTTTCAATTATTCATAGGTCTTCAATTAATTGAGGTCTCTATCCTCTAGATATTTGTACTCGAATGTAAAGCCTTCTTTCTTTCGTTGACCCCACTTTTCGTAATCGAAGTAAATGTAAGTTCCCTGCAATCAAAATCAAAAACGTTATTAATTCATTCACTTTTTAAATTCACTCTTTTCCGTATCTAAAGTTCGATTAATTCAAATCTTTTTGAAATTCAACAATTTATGAGAATATTATTAGAAAACATGAAGAAAGTGATCACTCCGAGTTATCACTTTCTTCATGTTTTATAATAATTAAAGATGACCGAGTGATAAGATCATTATTTTCAACTATAAGAAATATTTTTACTGTAACTTCTTCAAAATTATTTTCATCCTTTCAATTCAATTATTATTTTCTAGAATTTTTAACTAAAATTCTTCTTTAAATCAATTATTTACAATAATTTTTAAAAAAAAATTCTGAGAATTTTCAAATGTATTTGTTTACAATTCAACTTTTAAATCAATTTCTACTGGAAAATTCTACGAGAATTCAATTATTTAAATACAAAAATAAATAATTTATATTGAATTCTCGTAAATAATTGTATCGACAAATTTTTAAATAATTAAATTCTTTCGACGAATTTAAATAAAATTTTTAAAAATAATTACATTTTTCCAGGTATGTATTCGATTAAAATTGTACTAAAAATAATTGAAATTCTGCGATGACTTTGATTATTTATGAAAATAATGGAATTATCGCAAAGAAATTTATAAAAAAATTTGTAAATAATAGAATCCCTGTGAAATTATTCTATTATTTATGAAAATAATTAAACGTTTGCGTAGAATTTTAATGAAACTTTTTTAAATAATTGAATTCTTTTGGAAAATTTTATTAAAATAGGTATTGAATATCATTGAATTTAGGGAAATTTTTGCAAATAATTGAAATCTTGCCAGGAATTTTTTATTAAAATTTTTGAATATAATTGAATTTCGAAGAAGAATTTTATTATTTATAAAGAGAATTGAAATTTTGACTAGAATTTCTTTAAATTTTTTTAATATAATTGGATTTTTGCGAAGAATTTTATTACTTTTGAAAATATAATTTAATTTTTGCAATTATTTGAAATTTTTCTAAAATTAAAAATTTTTTTTTAGCGTTTTTAACTAAAATTCCCCGTTAATTTCTTTATTTTTAAGAATTAATTAAATATATGTAATAAAAAATTTAACTAATTTTAGAATAATTTAAATTTTGAAAGTTTTTGCAAAAAATTTAAGTTCTTTAGAATTTCTTATGAAATTCATTCAAAATTGAAATTTTATAAAATTTGAAATTAAAATGTTTTGAAGTTCATCTATTTAAGAAAATTATTAACGCAACTATTTTAAAATTGAATTAATTTTGAAATGTTTAAATAAAATTATTCATTAAATAATTTCCAAGTTATAATTTTATGATAGTTCTTCAAGAATTAAGTTATTTAAAAAGAAATTATTGTCAGAAACGGAAAAAAATTGAAGGTTTTGTATTAGAATTTTTGTTTTTCTAGAAAAAATGATTAATAATAATATTTTAATTATTTGAATGTTAGTTAATTATTTTTCCTTGTTTTTGATTAGAAAAAGGTGAAAGAGGGGATATGATTAATTCAAATTCATATTCAGAAATATTAGATACATTTTCAACTGAAATTAAAATTGAATCACTTCCTTAAAAGTAGATAAATATTTATTTCACTTAGAGTGAGATTCAATTTTTAAATTCGTCAAATAAGTTTAAGTTTTAGATTTATCTTGCAAAAATGTAAAGTTGAAACTAGCACCCACTTAATTTAAAGAAATTGAATTTTAAAGTTAAACATTTTTTTGTGTAAAACTAATAAAAAATTTTGAAAAATAAACTAGATGCCATTTTCAGCTTCATTGCAAAAATATGATTAATTTGTGAAGAATCGTCCATCAAGGTATTTTTGTAGAATAATAAATATTACAAGTGTTACCTGCTCGTATTCTTCGTTAATAATTTTGGGTTCTTCGTGTCTTTGAAACCACATCATGTACTTAGTATGGAACCTCCAACTTTGTTTCTTCAATGCTTTCGCTGCTAGATACTGTCCTTTGGAACCTTCCATATAATAAAATATGAAAAAAAGCGTTTCGGTCGACAAACGTTGGAAGAATTCTACAGTGTCTGAATGTGGAAGTTGTATCTGTAAGGGAACGATAAAATAATCCACATTAATCAAAATTCTATCTCAAAAACGGCTTGACAGATCATAGTGAAACTTGGCCATATTTCATTCAAACATATTAAGCTAAACGAAACTTATGACTTTTTCAAAAAATCAAATAAACGTAAATTTCTAATTTTTTGCCAAAATAAAGGTACACTCTCACCTCACTGCCTGCCTGCCTGCCTGCGCAGGCAGGCGCAATGAGAGTGAGAGAGAAAAACATTTAATTTGAATTTTCTGACTCTCTTACTCTCATGCGTTACCTTAATGCGACACTATCCATGGCTAACTTTTTGAAATAAATACAACTCATTTTCGCAACAAAATTTTAAAAAAGAGGCATTTCACGTCAGAAATATCACGATTTGTAAAGGGTATGCCCATTTTCGCAAAACTTCGTAGGATTATAGTTCTATATAAAAGATTTCTTTCCCCTAAATTTTTTCAAAAAAAATTCAAAATTGAAGATACGCCATTTTGAATTTTAATATTAATTTTATAAAATTTTGAATTTCTCGAAATATTGTTTATGGATTTTTATGAAATTTACACATTTTTCAGGTAAAAGTATGTACTTTAGAATGCAAATAAAGTTAATAAAAAAAATTAATTTTTAATTAAAAAAATTAAAAAAAAATTTTTTAAACAATTTTTTGTTTATTCACTCCTCTCTGAGAAAAATGTTATTAACATATTTGGATTCCTTGTGAATTCACCTTTAATTTCATAAAAAAAAATTGATGGAGACTCAACTGGTTCCGGAGATATTGAATTTTTTGTAAAAAAAGCGTCGCCGCGCCATAGCACCATACTGCACAAGTCGCGTAGTACGTTACCGCAGTCGTGCATTGCTGCTGCAAGTAGGCCTATTTTTTACAAAAATTTTAATATCTCCGGAACCAGTTGAGTCTCCATCAATTTTTTTTTATGAAATTAAAGGTGAATTCACAAGGAATCTAAATATGTTAATAACTTTTTTCTCAGAGAGGAGTAAATAAACAAAAAATTGTTTAAAAAAATTTTTTTAAATTTTTTTATTTAAAAATTAATTTTTTTTATTAACTTTATTTGCATTCTAAAGTACATACTTTTACCTGAAAAATGTGTAAATTTCATAAAAATCCATAAACAATATTCCGAGATATTTAAAATTTTATAAAATTAATATTAAAATTCAAAATGGCGTATCTTCAACAATTTTAAATTTTTTTGGAAAAAATTTGGGGGAAAAAAGCCTCTTATATAGAACTATAATCCCACGAAGTTTTGCGAAAATCGGCAGACCCTTTGCAAATCGTGATATTTTTGACGTGAAATGCCTCATCATTAAATCTATTTTATTACACTGAGAGAAATGGACCCAAGTTAATACAACCAGAAAAAAGTGGTTAATGAAATGCAGTTACTGGACCAACTTAAAATTGTCTTTGTAACATGTTTTCTGGTTACAGTAACCAGAAATTTGGTTATGTTAACTAAAATTGCCAAAAAAAAACAATCCTAGTTGTGACAACCATCACTGCAAAAAGAAGTATCTTAATTTAAGATGTTTTGGTAGTCATTTCTAAGATGTTTTGGTAGACACTTTTTAGTTACTTGAAACATCTTAATTTAAGATGTTAAAAGTATCTTCGTACACATTTTCTGTGGTATTTTTGGGGCAAAAAGTTTTGAGGTTAACTATGGGCTCTTATGGAAAACACTTTATGTATCTTAATTTTTAGTAACTTACACTTATGGCGCATCTTACGATTCTCAAGTAACTTATCGCTAAACATCTTATTGCAACAGAAACATCTTAATTTAAGATACTTTAAAGAACTTACAAAAGTATCTTACTTTTCTAAGATGGAAGAAATATCTTTATTACTACTAAAACGTATAAAGCATCTTAAATATCAGTAAGACGCTTTAGAAAACATCTTATTTTAAGATGTAAGACACCATTTTGCCATCTTACATCTTATTTTAAGATATCAAAAAAGACACCTATTTTTGCAGTGATGATCTGTGGTGAAATTTGTCTTCAACTACGAACACATGTTACCACAACTTTAGTAAATAGTTGTAGGAAAATGAAACCTGGTTGTAGTAACCAGTCAATTTGTTAGATTTCAGTAGTCGGGAGCCAGCGCAGTTCGTCTTTATACTTTCTGCTATAGTTTGACTTTTAACACAGCGTAGAATGCACTCATCAAGTTTTTATTTTAAAGTATTTTATGGTTTTTCATCTTTCTTCTTATTAACAAAACTGTGTAAAGTAAAAGTGAATATATTGTTGACAATTAATTAGATAAATGCAATTAATGATTTCATATAACCTATGTATTTTGACGATTTTTAAAATTATTTATATGAAAACAAAGGATGGACTGCATTATTTATAAGTATTGTGAAAATAAATTCTAAAATAAGAAGATAAAAAAATATATAATTTTAATCTCTTAATCATAGATAACATATTGTTTCCTGTTATAGCTTTACATTCCCATCCACAATTTCAGTGTCAACCATGATCTTGGTTACTATAACCAGGAATTAAATTTATATTAACCATGTTTTATCGTCAAGACAACTATGTTCAGTCATGTTCGAACAACTTGAATCGTAGTCAAAGACGTTTTTCACCACGAAAATTTGGTTGTATGAACCAGGAATTTCTCTCAGTGTACCAATTGAGTAAATAGTAAATAAATACAATCGAGATATCGATAACTCCGAGTCTTCTACTCGGAGTAATCGATTTCTTCATGTTTTATATAATATAATTAAAGATGACCGCGTGATTCATTATCAATTCAATTATTATTACTTTCAAGAATTTTTACCTAACATTCTTCTTTCAATCAATTATTTCTAATAATTTTCGAAAAAGTTCTTTGACAATTTTCAAGTCCATTTGTTTACAATATTCAACTTTACGAAATTTCAATTAATTGTAAATTCTTCGATTAAATAAATATTAGAAAATAAAAACTTCAAATAATATTAAAAAATTTCAAAATTTAATTATTTTTAACAATTCACGCTATATGGCTTTTAATATTCCATTATTATTTAAAATTTTAACTAAAATTCATTTTTGCATTAAATTTTATTAGAAAATTCTACGAAAATTCAATTATTTAAATATAAAAATAAATACTTTATTGAATAATAGAATATTTCTTGAAATTGAATTCTCATAAAGAATTTTATCAATAAATTTTAAAATACACTGAAACCCCACTTATTTGAACATGGCTCACGCAATTCGACACGAAGTGTCGCGTTTATTTGTATCATGAAGTAGTATAAGGAGGCCTCACTGCTGTGTTGAGTCCATGAAAATTTGAAGCATGTTTTCCCGTTCCTCTTAAAACTAACGGAAGTGTCGAACCTACCGGAAAAGTTTGGAACTAATACACACACTGACATAAGGTGTGTTCATACAGTTCCTACACATGAAACTCCCTTTGCAAATGGCTGCCGTCGCTGCTGTCAACAGTTGAACGTTTTTTTTTGTCGTGTTTTCTTTTATGAGTTTTGTATAAATATTTTTTGAGAATTGTTATAATGAATTGCTCTGTAAAAGGTTGCCAGACAAATTTGTTTAACATTTGTGTCACGCTCTGAGGAAAGGTACATAAGAAGCAAAAAATTTGAGGTTATGTTTTTAATTTTTTAAGTAAAAATACAGAAAGAGAATCAATTATTAATTAAAAATTGTTGGTCTTCAAGTCTTCATTATATTCAAAATATTTAATGAAAATTGGTTTCAAATTCAAATAATTAAAAATAAACTTTTAATCGAGATAAATCTAACACGAACCCAACCTATAATTCGTTTGCTTCTTGGGTACCTTTCTTGGTACTTGGTATCTTTTCTTTAAGAAGTTAATTTAGTACACTGTAAAAACAGTTTCTCAATGTAAGACGTTTTGTCCCCACTTTTAAAACATTTGAGGTGTTTTACCTCAAAATTATTGAGGTAAGACACCTCAAATGTTTCAAAAATGGGAACAAAAACGTTTTACATTGAGACACTGTTTTTACAGTGTACTAATTTAACTTTTTAAAGTTTAATAATTTAGTCACTTAAAGATAATATTATCAATTATTTACTTGTGTTTTTACTATATTTTTATATATAGCAAATATTTCTGATGTTTAAATCACTATTCGTTTAAATGTCACTTTTAGCGGACGAAATTTAGGAGTTACCAAACTTTCCCTGCAGGGTTCGCCACCTCTGTTAGTTTTAAGAGAAACGGAAAAATTTGCTTCAACTTTTCTAGAGAGTGGGAACTCCTTATACTACTTCATGGCTTCAACTTTTCTAGAGAGTGGGAACTCCTTATACTACTTCATGATTTGTATTTTGGTCGACATAACCTATATTGGTGACGTAATTCGATAAATTGACATGATTGATTGGTTTTGTTTGAACTCAACCAATGAGAATGTAAGTATCTTTCCATTGGTCGCGTACTGCGCATGAGCTAAAATAAGTGGGGTGATAACACCCCAGTGACATTGCTCATTTTTTCCATTGTATGAAAAGACATGAGAGCTGAAAGTGTCCACCAGCTGGTGCCAGCTATGCACGGGCCCTGTTTCAATTAAAATGCATGGGATATTGCAAAAAAATGAAATTTTCACTAATTATAATTAATTAAATCGTATTTCTTTGTACACAATATTAATATAGGAACTTTTTAACATATTTTTTGATAGTTAGCCTTATAAACACTGATCTCTATATATAACTGGATGGGCGACTGTATCTAAAACTGCAAAATATTAGAAGACCGGAAACGCCACATTTTAGATGCCCACTTTTACACAAATGGCGCAAATGGCGGAAATTTTTAAATATAAAGGTGAGATTGATACACGTTTTGCTGTATAGAAAAGTACTTAACTGATTAGCAAATTTTTTAAATTTAATAATTAATTAACCATCAATTACTTTCTTAATTAAATAATTTATTATTCACTTATTTTATTTTAAAAACTGATTAATTAATATAGTAACAGAACTTTTAGTATTCAAACATTATATAAACTCAAATATTATTGAAATAATATTTTTATTTTTAAATAATAATTGATTAAAAACAATATATTTTTTTAATTTGGTAAGGAAACTAAAATTATTCAGCATTACACTATTATGTGTTTAACAATACGCAAAAGTGTGTAAAATATTCTACGCAAAAAGGAAACAAAATATAAAAACAAATATAACCCTTTGCTTCTTTTTTTCCACAATATAAACAAATTAACACCTTGTCTGTGTTTTATATCACAAAAGTTAAATTAAAATTATTAAAGCACTTGAGATGTCAAAACATTGGAAACACACACACACTATATCAAAAGCACACTCATACGGCAACTAACACAAACGAAGCCGCTCTACGCTGCTTCTCCGGCATCTAAAATATGACGACGAAGGTTTCAATTATTTTCACACCGGAAGCCACTTTTCTACAGCAATCGACCATCCAGTTAATATAGAGATCAGTGCTTATAAAAGAGTAGAATATTTAATTTATAACGAAATTTCCATCTCAGTTTTAGGCGGGAATTTCAAAAAAATATTAATTATTATTATTTATTATAAATTTTTTTATTTCCAATCTACTCAATATAGTTTTGAAATATTAACCCGTTGCCTGTGTACGACCCAACGTTGGGTCGTGAAAGTTTTAGCAAAAAATAGAAATTTGTTATTTAAATTATAAAATAAATTCTTTTATATCATTATTCATATACTATAGGTATCAATGATTCTAGAAAAAGTAATTAATAAATAATTGTTTATTATTTTTAAGTAATATAACAATTTAAAAGATTTTGATGGACATTTTGGGGCACTAAAATGAATATTTTTCCAAACAGCGAAGGGGTTAATTGTAGTATATTAAAAAATAATTATAAATAATTATAAAAACTTACATATTTTTGAAAATCCCGCCAAAAATTTAGGTAGAAATTTCGTTCTAAACAAATTATTCCACGCTTTAATAAAGTAACAATTGTTACAAAATATGTTTAAAAGTTTCTAGATTCATTTCATGTAAAAAAAAATATGATTGAATTAATTTCAACTTTCAACAGTTGGTACACTTTCAACTCATCAATGCCACCGAGGTGGGTGATAATAATTGAATCCCTAAGAAGAATTTTATTATTTTTGAACATAATTGAATTCCTGTAAATATTTTATTATTAGGTAATGAAAATAATTAAATGATTGCTAAAAAATTCATAAAAAATTTGTAAATAATTGAATTCCTGTGAAATTTTTATTACTTTATGAGAATAATTAAAGGTTTGCGTAGAGTTTTATTAAAAATTTTTAAATAATTGAATTTTGAAGAAGAATTTTATTAAAATTTTTGAAAATAATTGAATTTCCGAGAAGAATTTTTTTATTTATAACGATAATTAAAATTTAGACGAGAATTTAAAAAAATTTTTGAACATAATTGTATTTCTGCGAAGAATTTTATTATTTTTGAAAATAATTGAATTTCTGTAATCATTTGTAATTTCTCTAAAATTCTCCAAATTATATCGTACAATTTACGAACGTTTCGTCCCTTTTCAATGAAATTACAGACTTTAAGAATCTTTTTTTTTTAAATACTGACTTTTACGAACTTGAAGCAAATTTACGGACCTTGACGGGATTTATGGACCTAGTTCGAGCCCTGTATTGTAAAAAGTCGAGTATTCAGATTGGTATAATTATTTATCTTTTCGAACTGATTTATCGTATCAAGCATTAATATTTATAACAAAACCAACTAAAAAACATTTTTTTGAAATAACGCATTTAACTTATTCTTTTTTAGCATCTTACAATTAGTAGTAATAATAATTTTTCAAATTTCCGTGGTACAACTTTCAAGACTTGCACTTTCGAAAGGAATGTTCGTAGATAAATTCTTTTTAAAATTTCAATTCCACAAAAAAATGCGATTCAAATGAGCTTATGAACGTTAAAAACGTTAATTTATTCGTAGCATATAAAGAAATTATGGAAATCACTGAAAATGGGGTTTTGTTAAATATCTGATTGAAAAATGAACATTTCTTCGTCATTAAGGTGACATTTTTTCCAGAATTTTATCAGTTTTTGGAAAATAAAAAGAAAAAAATTTTACTTATTCCTTTTTTTAAGTTTAAAGTTATTTAATGGTCATTAAAAAAGTAGGGCTTGCACAATTACCGCCGCTAGCTTAATTGAATTGCAGGCATCACAGTACCTATTTTCCTCGAAAAAACATATCTTCCATAAAATTTTTTAAAAATGATTCGATTTTAATCAGAGCCACAAAAATTTAATTTATTTTTTCCCTGATTTTCAGACAAAATTTTCACTTTTCCCTAAAGAATATTCTGCGATTCACTCTAAAAATGATTAGATAGTAAAACTATTCGAAACCATCAATAACTTCTCTTTTAAAAAAATATTTAATCATTATTATTTTTCCATAGGAATTAAGATTTTCAAAACATTCAAATTCAAATCTTTTTTAAATTCAACAATTTATAATAATTAAAAATAACCGAGTGATAAGATCATTATTTTCTACTATAAAAAATATTTTTACTGTAACTTCTTCAAAATTATTTTAATCATTTCAATTCAATTATAATTTTCTAGAATTTTTAACTAAAAGTTTTCTTTAAATCAATTATTTACAATAATTTTTAAAAAAATTCTGAGAATTTTCAAATGTACCTATTTGTTTACAATTCAATTTTACGAAATTTCATCGATTTTTCGGAAATTCTTCAATTAAACTTTTTAAAAAAAAATAATTCTACAGAATTGTTAGTTAAAAATATGAAAAATTCAGATTATCAAAGATTTCAATTCGAAACTTTTTCAAAATTCAATTATTTCTAAAAATTCAAGCTATAATGCTTTTAATATTCAATTATTATGTAAAATTTTAACTGAAATTCATTTTTAAATCAATTTTTCTTAAAAAATTGAACGAGAATTAAATAATTTAAATACAAATAAAAAATTTTAAGATTAATTACATTGTTCGAAGATTTTGATTAAAATTGTATTAAAAATAATTTAAATAATGTAATGAGTTTTATTATTTATGAAAATAATTGAATCTTTGTAAAAAATTTTATTATTTATGAAAAAAAATGAAATTATTGTAAAGAAATTTATAAAAAATTTGTAAATAATTGAATTCCTTGCGAAATTTTTATTATTTTATGAAAATGATTAAATGTTCGCGCAAAATTTTATTAAATAATTGAATTCTTTGGGAAAGTTTTATCAAAATAGTAGATTGAAAATCATTGAATTGAGGAAAATTTTTGAAAATAATTGAAATTTTGCCGAGAATTTTAACAAAATATTTAAAAATAATTAAATTTTTGCAACGAATTTTATTAAAATTTTCAAAAATAATTGAATTCTTACAAAGAAGTTAATTAATTTTTTTTAAATAATTGAATTCTAGTGAAGAATTTTATAAAAATCATTTTAAATAATTGATTTTAAGAAATTTAATTTGAATTAATAACCGTTTTGAAATGTATAAATGAAATTTTATTTATTATTCATTAAATAATTTCTAAGTTATAATTTTATGATATTTCTTCAAGAATTAAGTTATTTAAAAAAATTATTTGAATGTTAATTAATTATTTTTCTAGAGGTCTGCATTCTGTTGAATGAACCACCTTATAATTTATAAAATTCTTTACAATCATTAAAATGAAAAAAAATATTTATATTATGTTGTGGTGTTAATAATCTAAATAAGATATACACACTAAGATATTACACTTTGGAAAAGATTTAAAAAAAAGAAAAACTTTATTTTTTATTAGAAAAAGGGGATAAAATTGAAATAAGGGGACCAACTGTGAAGCCTGAATTTAATTGTTTTGATGAAGGTTAAATTTTTAAAAACTAATAGAATTTCCAATTCCAAGTTGATGGAATTGTAAAGAAAAGACTCACCTGTTGATAGTAAGATGGCGTGGGACATATGTTTCTGGGTAGATATGCTCTCAAGCGTTCCGAATCGGAGGGATGAGGCATGTGATAGTAGGCGGCCTCCATCATCTGGAACTGATGCTGATGCTCCTTCTGAAGCGGAACTGTGCCCAAAGGTGCCACACCCAGTAGTGGTGGAATGTGCGCTTCTGAAGTGATGTTGTTGTTGTTGATGTTCGACTTGGAATTATCAAAAATATTTCTGTTCGTTTCCGAGGAGGGAATTTCCAAACCGGCTCGAACGATGACTTGTTGAGCGATTGACTTGAGAGAAGACAACCCATCGGGAAGTTTGGAAATGAGCCCGTTGGCACTGGAAGGCGCCGGCGAACAGGAGTTTACTGGTAATGGTGACGAACTGCTACTGACAGAAGAATGTGGCGACGATGACGGTGGAACGGGTATGCTTATTTCCGTTTCGCAGTTGTGGTTTTGATTTTGTTGACTATGGAGAATATGAGAGGTTTGCGTGAGCGATGGGTTGCTGTGCTGCTGCGAAATCGGTTGCGGTGGATTAGAAGTAACACTCGATGTGGATGAGGAGGATAAAAGTCCATTTTCATTTCCATGACCTGGAATGTCATCATTTAGTGTTTTAGTTTTTGTTTCTGATTTGGTGCAGAGTGTTTAACAATTGAAAATGATACTCACTGGTTTCTTCAATCGTGCAGCTGTAGTGTTCAACTTTACATGGCGTTTTAGTAGAAGTAGAATGAACGACTTGAGAATTGCTGTGCGACGCTGCCACGGTGGCAAAGTTACCTGCATTGGTCATAGATACGTGATTACTTGTTGAACTTTGAGAATTATGGTTTGGTATTAAAGGAACTGCTTTACTAGGAGTACTGCTTGGCAGTAGATTTGGCTTCACAGTTGTAATGTTCCCTGAAGTTGGAATGCTTGACTGAGAATTTATTAATGGCCTCACTGCTGTCGGCTTCACAGGCTACAAAAAGAAATTAAAGATCCATTAAACACTTATTTGGGTTTTCCCGTCTATTAGGAATAAATACAATGTAGTTAGTTACCTTAGTCTTTTTGTCTGCATCTGTAGAACTATCACTCGAATGATTATGCATAGTCGAACTCAGAGGGGGTGAGGGTATGGGCGAAGTCCCAGAGTTGGTAGACGTCGGAGTTCCTCCAGTTTCATTACTATTATTACTATCTGTAGTTGCCGAAGAAGGAATCCCAACTCCAGATAATTCAACCTCATCCAAACCGATAATATCGTCGTAAATATATTCATTCTCTTCAAAGTCAGGCTCTTGTGATGATTCAATATAATATTCAACATCCTCCTTTATTCTTTTTATCTGTAAATCCAAATAAATATTTATTTATATCATTAATAGCCACTATTATTATCATTTGCATGGATATTTTTTAAGAATAAGACTGAAAGAAAGTGTGAAACTGTAAAATTCTCAAATTCTAGAAAACTATTTTTCATTTTTATTCAGAAACGAAATTAAAGTCCGAAAGTTCACTTTTAAATACTCTAGCTTTTCGTATATAAACAGAAAAGAAAAAGAATTTGAACAGGGTGGCCACAAAAATTTAACTTTGTTTTTCCCTGATTTCCAGACAGAATTTTAATTTTCTCCCTGACCCTAAAGTATATTTTGATTCACTCTAAAAATTATTACATGGATAGTCAAAAAAAAGTTCTATTAAATTTATTTACAAATTTCTTCAAAAGTAAAATATTATTCAAAAACATCAATAACTTCTTCTTTAAATAAATATTTAATCATTATTATTTTCTTTCAATTTGAATAACTCACAAGAATATTATTATAAAACATAAAGAAATCGATCCATTTCTTTGTGTTTTATAATAATTTATAATGCTTTTAATATTTAATTATTATCTAAAATTTTAACAAAAATTCATTTGTAAATAAATTTTCATTAAAAAGTTCTATGGGAATTCAATTATTTAAATACAAAAATAAATAATTTACTCAATAATTGAATTTTTCTTAAAATTTAAGTTTTACGAAGAATCTTATTAACAACTTTTGAAAATATTCAATTTCTTTTAACTTAAGGAATTTAATTAAAATTTTACTGAAATTTATTATATTAAAGAACTTTATAACAATTTTTGAAAATAATTGAGACCTTTTTTAAAGAATTTCATTAAAATATTTTTAAATAATTGAATTCCTAAAAAGAATTTAAATAATAATTTATGAAAATAATTGAATTCATGCGAAGAATTTTATTAAATTTTGTTTAAATAATTGAAATTTTGCCCAGAATTTTATTAAAATTTTTGACAATAATTTAATTAATGACAAGAATTTCGCTATCTATTTATAAAGATAATTAAATTATTGACGAGAATTTTTTAAACATTTTGAAAATAATTTAATTTCTTCAAAGTACCTATTTTATTACTTTTCAAAAGAATTGATTTCTTGTGAGGAATTTTGATATTTATCAAAATAAATGAATATTGGAAAAGAATTTTATTAAAATAACTTAAAATAATTGATTTTATGGGAAGAATTTTGTTGTTTATCAAGATAATTGCGTTAAAACTTTTGAAATAATTAAATAATATTAAAAAATTCATTCTTGTCAGAAATAGAAAATATTTCTGAATGTTTTTTCATTAGAATTCGTGGTTAGTTTCATAGCTTGTGAGGCAAAAAAATTAGAATTTTCTTATGAGTTGTAAAAATTTAATTTTTTCCAGTACTTTTAGTAAAAATCCATGAATTTTCCCTGACCCGTGACAACCCTATTTATTGTTTATGAAAATAATTTAATGTTTGTTAAGAATATTATCAACATTTTTTTTGAAATATAATTGAATTCTTTTGAAAAATTTTATTAAAATACTAGATATTGAAAATCATCATGACTAACTTGAGGGAAATTTTTGAAAATAATTGAAATTTTGAGATGAATTTTTTCTTAATTTTTGAACATAATTGAATTTCTGAGAAAAATTTTATTACTTTTAAAAATAATTGAATTTCTGCAATAATTTTCTGTAACTTCTTCAAAATTCTTAAATCTTGAATATTAAGTGGAATAGTGAAAGCGATCGTAGTGCCGCGCTTCAAAATAAACCGAATTATTGATGTGATAGATGTAATTTAATTTTAGTGCAATGAATAATCTTTCATGATCTTGACCCCCCTCCCTAACCCCTGAAGTTACAATATTTGTACCACAAACAGTGCCACCGATGCATCTTAATTTTTTCCAAGCTTTATACGATATAATAGTTAAAAATTCTATGAGTCGATCTGTATTAATGAAATAAACATGCCACGTGCTACTGACACCAGGTTAAAATGATTTACTAAAAAACTTGAGTATAATTAAAAATACTTTCCAAGGAAGCTTGAAAACTTACCGTGTTAACTTCGACAGACATATTATCTAACATTCGAAGCAACGTTTCCAACTTGCGAATATGATATCGATGTTTCTCGAGCTTCCCCTTAAGCTCATCCATTCTATCCTGTTTGTCTTTGTCTAACCTTTTTTTCTTACCAGCAAGAAGGGATTCAATTTCAGATTCAAACGTATCAAGCTGTAGTGAAAACAATAAAACAATTAGAATTAAATTATTATTAATTATCAATCCTGTGCAATTATCATTTTCAGAGTCTAACTTGACAATAATACAATGGATTAAGAGTATGTTGCATTTTGTGCAACGCCTTTTTGCTTTAATGAGAATGCAGCACAAAGTTCTGATTTCTGCTTAAGTAGTAGAACCAAAGGATAGAATGCATATTTGCATATTCTACGATGTGCTACCCACCCCTGATAATTACTACCTACCGGATCATGGCGAAATATAAGGGAAAGGGTTATTAAGTTGGGTGGGGGTAAAGTCAAGATGGACGGGCACTGGTGCGCAGGTCAATTTTGTAGAAAGTGTCATTTAATAATAATCACTAATAAGGGGTCTTCCATAAGCCACGTGGTCCCATTTTTTTTTTTTTTGAAACTTCAACCCCCCATGTGACACGCTGTTACATGTATTAACGCCATTTTTTCCTCTTATCGTGGTCCATAGCACCACGTGGTTTATGGAAGACCCCTAATTAGAATCCAATTTTTTAATATCTGGTTTAAATAATATTTTCAATCCTAGATAAATTAGGATTTTTCGTTCCATTTTTAAAGAAATATTGAATGTAATAATTATTTTTTCTATTTATTTTGTAATTGTATTAATAAGTTTTTTAAAATTGAAACATAGTTCTAATATACTTATTAGGGCGAAGTCCTATGTGAACCGCCGAAAGGTAAAATCTAAAGCAAAATTTGTTTTTGGTTCTACACACTAACTTTCTCAGTACAAAGTTGGTACGCATGTTCACGTCCATCTTGAATGTACCCCCACCCAACCTTACTGCACCCATATACAGTCAACGCATGCGCTCAACACGGAATAAGAAAAAGAAGAGTTTCCCAATTAGGAATAAAAACTGTCCCCCAAATTATTTATAGTTTCGACGGCAAAATTTAATGGAAATGTAATTCTTTATCAGTTAAATTGTATCAATTGCCCAACTATCCATGTTGGTAAATCTAAACTCTTTGGATTAAAGTACTCTTTAATTTACTCTTTAATTAAAGTAATAGTCGCGTAAAATGGTTTTCATCAAACTTTTTTAAACTTTGCATGTACTGAATTTGCTTTATAATTATTTATATGAAAATTAGTCGTCAGATTTTGAAATAAAACTACCAAAGTATTCTTGTACTTAACAAATGAAATAGAAAAGCCAGAACGACCTAAAGTTAGTAATTAGAGTTATTTTTGAGGAAGAGGGTTCTGACAAAACCATTCTTCTTCTTAGAAAATTTATAATGGGTTTAAAACATATGGTTTTAATTAATAACTTTAGTCCAAGAAGTTGATAAGTTAGGCTTCTCCATATAGATACTAACCGGTACCCTATTTTGACCACTAGCCTGAGGGCTAATAAATGATAAGTTCTAATTTTCAGTTCCAAGTTTTAAACTAAATTTGAAACAACACATTAACTGAGAAAAAAATTTAAATAAAAGTACTCATAAAATTGTTTGGATATTGAACATTGTTTCCCCTCATCACTCCACAACCCCTTGTCTACTGTCACCACCGAATGACCAAACAACCGCATTGCATAATGTCAAGAAAAAACTGTACTCACCTCGAAAAGATAAACTTTTTATACTTTGCAAAAATGACCACAAAACTTTTACGATTTTCTTCAATACTTTTTGTACGTTTCGCAGTACTGAACGCAAAGACCCGTGTATTCACTTTGGGATGTTACTAAAAATGGTTACTGTCAAAGCCAATTAACATTTCACCATTGGTTTCATAGAAATCAGAAAGGTGGTCCACTCATGGATACATTTTCCTACAAAAGTCAGAAATTTTATAATTTACGATAAAAGTTTTAATCTACTAAAATTATATGATATTCTAAAAGATTTTGATATTTTTAAATAATTTTCTTATTCCCACTGTAACTGTTTATTTAAAAGAATATGTTAAAAGTTAAGCTTAATAACCAAAAATGAATATTTACCTAAACATGCATAGTTAACTTTTATATTACCTATTTTTAAGTCTTCTAACGAAAAACTGTATATTTTTTTATTCTTTTATTTTCACATCTTCCACATGAGAATCTTTATACAAATTAGGGTGTCTTATAAAAAACTGGGTAAGTTTTTTAATACTTAAATCGGAATTAGACTACGCTTCGTTCTCTGATAATTCAAATATACTTTATACTTAATACAACAAAATTTCAATAACTTTATGTTGACTAAAATGGTAAAGCCGATTCTTATTACATTTTTGCCGTGGAATCCTAATCTGGCCTTGTAATAGTTTGAGTAAACAATGTTTCTTTTGCCAGCAACAGCTCAGAGCCTTAGAAAGCAAAGTTTATAAAATCTTAGAAAATATCACAAAATTCATACCAACTTTTTCAAGTGGAAAAAAACATAATTCCGATTGCAGCATTAGAAAAATTGACAAAGTGATTTCTTATGAAAGACCTTTATGCAAATGTCTAGCAACATCAAGAAACTTTATAGAAACTATACATAAATACGTTCATAAAGTTTTCAGTCATAATTTCTAAACGTTTGCATGAAATATCCCAAAAGTTTTTAGGATATTTCTAGACATTTAAAGAAAAGTTGTAAGAGATTCGCAAAAGTATCCGAATATTCCCATGAATCATATAATTTGTTTGGGGAGAAAGTTGAAGGAATGAATTTGAATGATTTGAAATAGTATTGTCCCCTCTTAGAATTCAGCCCCTAAAATGCAACAACAGTAAATTCTCCATCGATTAAATCGAAAGCAATCGTCTAAACATTGTAGGGTTTAATTTTTTACATTTAAGATAACTAGACATAAAATGACGCGAAATTTACTCGTAACATGGGTAAACTAAAAGGATCGGCTAAATTTAACACTTTTTACTAGGGGTCATCCATAAACTTCATTAGAAAGTAGACCTTCGACATAGATTGAAATTGAATAAACATTTCAAATTTCATTCGTGATTCCCAACGGTTTCTAACATTGTTAATCAGTTACTACATAATACAGGCTTCACAGTGCCCCTAAAAAGTATTTTAGGGGACCATAACAATTATAGTTAAATGAAGAATTGTATTAACAACTTTTGAAAATATTGGATTTCTTTTAAAAGATAAAAGAAAAAAATAGAGGAAATTTAGGGGAAATTTTCAAAATAGGATACGTTTAGGGGCCAAAATTAATAAAAGGGGACTTTTAGGGAAATAGGGGACAGACTGTGAATCCTGCTAAATTCAAAATTTTAATGACTCATTGTAGAGAATAGCATAAATATTTTTAAAATTGTTCACTTCCTCCATTTAAAAGAAAATTGAAATGTTGCCTTTTAATCTTGTGGTTCAATTTACTTGTTAGAATATTTGGACAAAGTTGTAAGCATGATCCTGTACTTCTCCAGTTTGGTCATATACTTCATGGATGACCCCTTCCCTAACCAAAATTGACTATGCTGTTACAACTGTCAAACCGGAATACAGTCGTTCTGTTTATTATTACACGAAAGTACAGGGATTATTAAGAAAATGTCTGTAACAAGTTATAGACTTTTCATACCATACTACATCTCTAATCAGAACTTAATCGGGATCTTGATACATTTGTTTATAATTTAAGACTCTGAAAACTTACATTGTTTCTTTTATGCACAGGATTAATTACTATATTTAAATTAAATGAAGTAAAAAAAGAAATACTTGTAAATTTAGAGCATCTATTGAGGTCGCCAGCCAATTGCTAACTTCCTCTCTTTCTTTTTGAGCCGGATCAAGCTTCTGGGCAGCTCCTAGACCTTCCTTGGAATAAGCCTTAGTTTTCGTTTCTCTTTCAACCACTTTGAATCTCTCCATTTGCTAAAATTCATTGTTAAAAATTTATTTTAATTTATTATAACAAACATTTCGAGGGATGAAAATTTAATGTCTTGGGAACTCGTGGGACTCTCGAATCTATTCTTGATGTAACTATTTAAAACTAATCTCCTCTTTAGTAATCATCTAAAGCATGTACATTATAAAATGCTTCTGAAATTTAATTAAAACCAAATTTTTGCTCATTATTTAAGATTTCTTTGACTTTCCCTTTGGGTACGTTTTGAATGTAATAAAGTACTATTTTAGCGACTACTATCGAACCTTATTTTACTCATCAAATTCACTTAGAATTCTAAGAAAACTGGCATAAATGTCTTGTTAAATGTCTTGATCAGCTTTCCTAAACATACTTTCTACCTTAAAAATACCCCAAAGAAACACAAACACAACTTAAAATGTAAATCGACCACAAAGGACAATTGAGAATATATGCGCAATTGTAAGGAATTTTACTATAAAATGGCTTATAAAGACACCACTTTTAGAGCAAAAAGTAGACATTAATTCTGTACTCTGCACTCTCATCCCTCTGTTCGCTACAGTTCTTGATAAAACTTGACAATATCTTTTGGTGATTAAAAGTAAGCACCCACTAATATGAAATTTTGTACAAATTGGAGACCTATTCAATCTGGGGAAAGCATTATAAAAAATGTACAACTTACAGTTTCAATTAGCTTTCTATAATCGAGTAGTGTGCTTTTATCCTTAATTTCTCCAGATGCAATCCAGCTTTTGATCTGATCGCGTAGCCTTTGAAGCTTTTTGATCTCCTTTTTAAGGTCAGCCTCGTATTTCTCTTTTTGATTACTGTTTGTAGCATTGTGAACTTTTTGCCAAATGTCTTCGAAAGTTTCTACTCCTTCTGTTACTTTTTTAAGGCACCTATCTATTTCACCTACAATTAAAAGACGTGTTTTTACTCAATAAATTTAAAAAACATTTGACACAGCAAACAAGCCTTAAGCTACATCTGTAATACAAAATGCTTAGAGTTATGCACTCAAATTTTGCGAGTACCAAGTAAAGAAAGTATTCAAGTTCAGGGTTTTACTCATTGGCGTTGAACCCATCCAGTGCGTAATAGCATTTCCAGTAAAAATGAATGCGTCGTCTGTTTTTATAGGTTATTTAATGGTAATTCATCGTTTAAATAATTATTACTTTAAACACTGGTAGACTACACAGACGTAAAAATCAGGGTGTCTACTGGAAATAATATTGAAAATTCCGGGACAGCTTATCATAATACACAAGAAAGCGGTTAATTGAAGCTCTCAATTCAAGAACCGGTCTGACGCTCGGACGTACGCGTTTATACCAATCAGTGAACAGTGAGCGCCTCTGGGCCGTTCACTTCTACCCGACTGGTATTAGCGCGTGCCGTCCGAGCGTCCCATCGGCTCTTGAATTGGAAGCTTCAATTGAATATTTAAAAGCAAAATATAAAAAATTCAAGGACCAAAGTTGAAAATTCAGGAAATTTTCAGAACTTCTAGGACCAGCAGACACCTTGAAAATACTTTTAGGAAAAAGAATTAGTGAGTTTTTTAAGAAATTGTTATTTCGATTATTAAATATTCGCTCTGAAACCGAATGCATTTGATAAGTAATTCCAATACGTTAGAAGGAAAAAGAAGTTTCCTCTTTACCGACGGTACACTTTTTTCTTGGTGGTAAATGAATTATCATAAGAAAAAAGTAAAAAAAAAGTTCTTTCTTAAAAAGAAAAAAGTACCGTCGGTAAGAGAGAAAGTTTTTTTTTCCTTCGAACATATTGACACTATGTTAAACGCATTCGGAGTAAATATTTAATAAACCAAACATTTTTTAAAAAACTTATTAATTCTTCTTCATAAAATTATTTTCACGATTACGCATTGGACGGTTACAACGCCAATGAGTAAAACCCTGAGTTCCAATACTTTTTCTTTTACTATGTAGTGAAAAGACTAGGACAAAGTCGAAAAGTTGTTTTCAAGTAGAATACAGGATGGAAAATTATTTTAAATCTCAATGAAACTTATTTATTCAAAATTAGGGTTTAGATTCAACAGTTATTATATAGAGATTTAACCCCTAGACATAACATCAAATTTGTTGTTGTTATTGACTTTAAATAACACTTTAGAATAACACTTTAGAATTAAAAAATTTATTTGGTCCCGGTTGACAATTCGTGTACATGAAAATTTGTGGTAATAATAAACTTAAAATCTTGCTAAAATTACTGCGCAACTGTAAATGTCTTAGAAAATGACTGCACAGCCTCTAAAGTTTTTAATCTTATTACACTTAGACATGAATGAACATGTACATAAACGTAAATTTAAATACTGTTAATGATAGATCGTCCAACGTCCTTCCGGCAGGATGAAAAAGACTCAGGTGAGTCCTTCCGAAATCACTAAAGAAAACTAACATGGATTCAGATAAATAAAAAATGAAATATATCATTGGAAAGGTAACGAAACAAGCTTTCAGCGCATATAAATATCGAGCTTGTAAGTTCAAAACTAACGGCTGGGTAGTTTGAAGAAGTTACATGTTCCAAAAATTCACATAATTCTTAGTCACAGAATGACGAAGCCCGGTCCTGCCGGCAGGACGCTTTTCGCTTTATTTAAGAGACTACCTAGCCCAGGTATATAAATTTAAAGACTCGATATTTACAGCATTTGAAAGCTTGTTTCATTACCTTTCCAACGATATACTTAGTTTTATATTTATCTGCTTCCATATTAATTTTATAGAGCAATTTCGAAGGGACTCACGCCTGAGTATTACTCAGATATACTGAACAATATTAAAAATGAACTTTTTTTTAATTGAACAATTAGGTTTCATTCTTTGAACGTTTCTGAAGAGAAAGAGACTTGTCCGGTCAAAAAATATTGATTTTTGGGGATTTTACATTAAATTTACGAAAAAATGTTTTTTTCACTGTTTAAAAACATAGCAAGTTTCAAGGCTTTGAAAAATGGTTTAATATTATTATTTTAAAAAATAAAAAATATGGATTTTTTCGTCTTTTCGTCTACTTTAATCCCAAGGAGTGCCAGAAAAGAAAAGTTGAATTCCCTTTTTTTAAAAGCCTTTTTTTCGGAACGTCCTTCCGGCAGGATGGGCGCTTGGACGATTTATCATTAAATTAAAGTGTAGCTGAACATGCACGATCTGTGTCTGCGCAGGCAGCCAAAATACAATGAGAGTAAGAGAGAAAAAGCATTAATTTGAATGTTCTTACTCCCTTACTCTCATTGCATCTCAGCCGCTTGCGCAGGCAACAGCGAGCTGTGCAAGTACCTTTAAGTCCGCACATGTTCATGTACATAAATTCTTAACCGGGGTTTTCAAAATGTACTTTTTAATTTTGTGGTTATGTCACCCCCGTGGTTTTTGATGATTTATGTTTTCAGAAACTATTTTAAACTCAACCTAAAAAGTTTTGTGACAAAGGGTTACGGAGTTTCTTTTACACGGAAAAAAAAAGTTCACGAATCTCTCGTGAACTAGTATATCACTTTTGGATGGGACACAAAATTCTTGAAAATCAACAAACACAGTTCGTCAAAATTTCATCAACTCCTTCACTAGAAACATAGAACGGTTTCCGAACTTTTCGTCAAAGTTAACGAAAAATTCGTGAACTTTTAAAAAATGCTAAAAACAAGAAAAAATAATTTCCAGACACTACTTTTTTATAGTATTTCACTTAATTTGATAACTTGACGCCTATACGCACCCAACTACACAGAATACACAATTTTATCGCTATTAAAATTCGTAATTCGCTTCACGGGATTCGAACCTAGTACCTATACCCTATAACATAATATTCCTAACAACTAACCGCCACGGCTAAATCTACACGGAAAGAAGGTTTCACCTATAAACACGGTGTAAGCACCTTATTTCTACGTTCTGACACATAGAAATAGGGTGCTAAGATTGTCAGTATCTTTTTCCGTGCCTTTGACTGCTCTCTGACGGTGTACGCATGAAGTTTTACCGTGTAGGCACTGGATTTTTCGGTGCGTACACCGAAAAATCCCGTGCCTGCACGTCCTTTCTTGGTGCTTACACTGTATTCTAACCTGACAGTTAGTACACCCTGAATATAGGTAAAACCTTCTTTCCGTGTAGATACACTGTCCTTCGACAAACGAAACGATTAGCTGTGTCTGCTGTAAAACTCAGGACCGTGCAAAGTAGAAAAAGTCCCTTATCGTAACTTTTAATTCATTTTATAAATTATTTGTTTCACAAAGAAAATTAGCAAACAAAAATATTCACTAAGTAATAAAAAACACTGATTCTAAATAATAACTTTCATCAAAGAATTTGCTCGAATGTAAACACGGATGACAGCGACTGAATGATGAATGCTTGATCAGCCATATTTGATGCGCATTACGAACTGCGCATACTACTGACACTCGCGAGTTCACGATTTTTTCGTCAACTTGTACCTCTACTTTTGACGAACTACTCATCCTTAACACAGTTCATCAAAAATTCATTAACTTTGTTTCAGTTTTTCGTTGACGTTCGCCATTTCTAATCAAAAGTGAATGAAAATTTTGAAATTTTGTGTCCCATCCAAAAGTGATATACTAGTTCACGAGAGATTCGTGAACTTTTTTTTTCCGTGTAGTCTCTCTTTCTGTCTCGGTAATGAAATCTGAAAGCTTAAAACTGTTTGATAGTCTCTTAAATTTCTAGGGTATGTGCATCCACGAAGTAATTTAAGGAGACTTAACGACCATGTGAAGTTAAAGAAAACTTGGCCCCAGAATTAGGCTATGCCCATCTCTTATTTCTCGGTGGTCGATTGTTGAGCGCGACCTCCTCGGGAAAATCTAAAACTGAATAGTGCCTTTTGTTTTTAATGCACCGTGAAGTATTTCATAAATATTTCACAGTGCTTTAGAAGCAGAAGGAAGTATTTAGTTTTATGGGTATGTTTCTTCTAAATTACAATAATCGAAAAGATTATTTAAGTTTATGAAGAAACGCGGTTGCCAAATGGGAAATGGGAAAGTAATCTAATGCGAATCATGACAGTTAGGCTTTTGTTCTCTGTTAGCCACTGGCTGTAATGCACTTTTTGCAATAGCCTATCATAACTTTCATTAGTAATGATAGAGGGAATGAACTAGCCAAAGTGGGTGCTAGGGAACAATTTATTGGACCTGATCCTCCAATTGGATGTTTCTGATAAATGCTTGGTCCTGGAATTCAAACATCAGACAGCAGGGCACCAAAAAGAGTGACAGACGATTAAGGACAGTGCCCTGTTCGTTGGGCGATAATTGTAGGTCGTATATAACAAAGGGATTTCAGAGACCATCGAACATTGTTAAGAGGACGTCCAGGTCTGCTATTTGTACATAGGGCTTCAATGGAAAAATATACATTGACATCCACTTGAGATAAAGACCCATTTAAGCGGTAAGCATAAAGCAGAATTTCATGAGACTAGAAAAAATAGTGCTATTTAACTATCTCTCTTGCACTCATTTAATTTGTTTCTTGCTTTCCGCTTACATGAGACTGCACCTACAGACTTAAAGAATAAAGTTGCAAAGGTAACGAAGCATAAAAGATGCCCAAAGTACAGAAGGCTACAGAAAGACGCCGAATTTTCAGTTTATATATAAAATCTGAGTAACTTTCATAAAATTGAATGTACTTTCCCATAAAAGTAGCATTGTGGCATCTGATTGTTCTTCCTGAAGCTATCTCATGTCATGATATTGCAATATCTGTGATAACTGCACCCTCAGATGCCAAGTGACCAGTGACCACCAATAAACAAGAGTTTCACATAATTTTTCCCTTGAAGGTCAGCAAAAATGCTGTGCATTAATATGCAAGGGGTGATAAGGGATCAAATAAGTTGCTACTTGAGATTTCTACATCTTTTATCTTTTACATTGTATATAGTTTGCCGTAAAAGTACTATTTTATTAAATGCATGTTCAAATTATAGAAATAAGGATTTTAAAAACAATCAAATTATATTTTCAAATGAGAACTCTATTTCTCAATTGATTGCAGTATGTAATTAAAGAATTAGGTAACATTCTACCGGGGGGAGGGTCTCAGCTAAAAATTACGGTGCGTTAACCCCTTGACTGTGGATGACGTGTATACACGTCATGAAAAAAACTGGCCCAAACAGTGGATGACGTGTATACACGTCATGGCCCAAACAAGAAAACATCTTAACGGATATTCGCAAAAATTCTTACTCGGGGGTTTTTGGGGTCGCTGATCACGATTCTGAAGTAAGATTTTCAAAATAAATAATTGTTCATACAAAATAACCTCCAAAGATTTTGAAAAATTTCAAAAGTGGATAAATTCTTTTAAAAATTCTTACCATTTAAACTTTAAAAAACTAATAACAGATTCGTAATCAGCGACCACGAAAACCCACGAGTAACGAATTTTAAGCGTATCCAATGAATTTTTCAAAATCGTGACCGCTATTTTGAATTTTAAAAAACTAATGTCATATTCGTAATCATCGACCACGAAAACCCCCGAGTAACGAATTTTAAGCAAATCTAATGAATTTTTCAAAATCGTGTCTGACATATTGGATCCGCTATTTTGAATTTTTGAAAACTAACACCTGAATCGTAATCAGCGACCCCAAAAACCCCTTAGTACCTAGTGTCATGGAAATTTATTGACAAGAAGGTCTTACACATTTTGGGACCATTTTGTTATATTTTAGCTACACACTGAAGGGGTTAAGTAAGGGAAGGGTACAAAAGGGTTATACGTATTATTCTAACAGCAATAGAAATTGAACGTATGTTATATACAATTTTCATAACTAGATCACTAAATCATACATTTCTCTGTTTGCTCTTATTGCGGGACACAACGTACTTTACATTTTCCAACCCAATTTCACATTAATTACAAAAATTAGTGCAAGTAGACACAAAAGCGTCTACATTTGAGGGTTTCGTCGCCTATTTATTTGTTTTCGCCATTATAATTATTAAAAATACTATGATAACCATTCCCATATAAACAGTTGCTATGGTAAACGTTTCCATTAACAACCGTTACTATGGTTACTATGGAAACCGTTTCCATAGTAATTAATTAACAAACATTATTTAATTTATGTTAATTCATTACATGAATTGTAAAAAAGAATGTCACATACACAAATAGCTTATGTCAAATTATTTTTCTGTGTATTTTCTTTGCTGAGGTAGCACAGTAATTTTTGTAGTTAAAGAGACAGCAAATATTTTCGTTTTTTTAGGTATAAACTGTGTTGGTTAATGGTACATTCTACTTTGCCAACAAAACGAACCTATTTTATACGGAAGCACAGTAATTTTTTCCATAATTTCCTTACAAAAATTAACAGAAATTTCTCTCCGTGTAAAAATGACTTAAATTTTATGCTCCTTCATTAATTTTTCATAATAATCTACAATATAGATCGATATTACCACGTTACTAACCAAAAATATTACCTAAAATATTTAATTTATTTATGGATATAATATCAATATATTATCTTAAACATTTACAACACGTAATATATTTAATACTAATCGACTAAATTGAAACTTGAAATGTCTTTTAGATAATTAAAGGAAATTAATGCACTACAAAAACGGCAAATAATCATTTTTTACTTCGCATTAATTTACATCAAATACAAAGAAAGAAAAATGAAAAACTATAAATGTCTTCATTTAATTTCATGGAATACATAATCTATATTTTTATTAAATTTGAGATAAAATTCGATTTGGCAATATTTAGTAATGCTTTTCAAAGTTCTACAGATATACTATTCAACTTAATGATTTTTAAGAAGAAAACTTTGGAAAACCTAATCGTATAGTTGCATTTTTATAAACCTTCTGCCTGTTCAGTTGACCACTATGGACAAAAAACTACAATTCGGCCACCTGGTGGGGATTATGGGAATTACATTCAAAAGCGCTAGAGTGGGGATAAATTAGCATAGGCAGAGGGTTAAAAACTTTAAACGGGTTTTTTTTTCTTTCTTTGGACAATTTTCAAAATGTTAACAACTTTGGCTAACATGGTTGCAAAATGTTCATTAAATGTAAGAAATCGCTTCTTAAAAAGCGGTACAAAAATTTAAAACAACATTTGAAAGTATCTCCAAAAAGCTTTCTTTGAAAAGTTTTTAAATGCGAAAAACTCAATTTGTGTACCCTATAATGGCACTAATTTCAGGCACTTGTAAAATATGTAAAAGTATTAGAGATCATCTAGTAATATTCAAGAATACTTGCGGGAATATTATTATGAAAATGTCAGAGAATATATAAGAATATCAGGGAATATCGATAATATTGAATATATGTTGGAAAACAGAAAAATATCTGAGAATACCTAGCAAGTGTTCCAAGAATATTGGAGTTGACCACCCCTCGTAATAAAATTTGCATAAAAATTTCTTTAGCACAGAGATTGATACTGACCGCTAAATTCATAACTAGTAAACGATGAATATGCAACTAAAACTGGCATCCAGTTCAATTTGTAAATTAAATTTTAAATTTAAATAGTTTTTAAGAAGCCGTAACTAGCACCCACATAATTTTTCAAAATTTCATGTTGGTTTTAAACAAAAAAAACATTTAACCTTAAAATTTAATTTCCAAAATGAACCGGAACCGGGTACCAGTTTCAGCTTCATAGATGAATTTAATGGTTTTAACTTCTCAAATACGATAAAATAATTAATTTCTGTGGGTTTTCGTTTGCACACATATAAGAGAATTCAGTTCCTTCAATTTATAAATTCAGTGCTTTCTATTCAAGAGGCGCCTTGACTAGAAGCCCGCGGTAATATTAAATAGCCCATTGTTACCAAATAATTACTTGTACAATTTTAGTAAATTTTGGAAAATTAAGAGTTTCTAAATATTAATTTAAGTGAAAATATCTATTATTTAGTACATATTGGGTAATTCTCACAAAAAGGACAAATCATGCCTTTATGGTATTTTATTAAAAATTAATTATATTAATTTAAACTATTAACATTTATGACAGCCATACCATAGAATTTAATAATTTGTAATCATATCACTAAAGAAAAATTCGAAAAAAGGTCATTAAACTGAAATATTTGATGAAATTTAGTGTAACGGAGGGAGTTACGGAGTGGAGTTTTAACATCATATTTATTTAATATTTCAGTAATTTGATAATTATTTTTTAATTTTTCTTTATGATTTAACTAAAAACTTTAAAATCACAACATATGGCTGGCCAATTTTTAATTACTTAAATTTATTTTACTATTTTATAACAAAAACGCCGTCTGCAACAGTGCACAAATAATTTGTCCTTTTTCAGAGAATCACCCTATTAAACTCTCAAAATAATTAATATATGAAAAAGAATTGTCTGTTTAAAAATATATTTTTTTTAGAAAAAAGTAATCAATTATTACTAAAGAGTTGAAATGGAATATTTTCCATTGTTAAATTTTCTTAAAAGCGTATCAGTAACTAAAACATTGAGGTTATAATTTATGTAAACAATTTTATATCTACAGTACACTGTGGACTCAAACTGTATTTTAAGAAAACAGAATTGAATGAAACGGTTAAAAAAATTATGATAAAATTCTTATTATTTTAAGTGCAAGAAGCATTGTTCAAATTTACCGCTTCAAGCACTATCATCAAGACCTTACTATGCATTTTGTAAAACTCCGTTGTTTATTGCATACACGCTTGTCAAAATAATACATAAAATAATTCTCGTCTTTCTGGACTACTTTCTCGTATTTAAAAAAAACCAAAGGCGGAATTTGACTTTATGTTGAGTACACTCTCGACAGTGATTGACATTAATTATGTTCAAATAAATAACAGCGTCAACTTGAAAAGTTCCCGCGTAACAAACATCTTCCAATCGCAGTAAAAATCTCTTTTATAAAATAAAAGACAATTATTTCAATGAGATTTAATTTTCATTCTTATTACTTTTATTAGACCAATTCGATGAAGCGGTCTAAAAGTATCTCAACAACTTGTGTTGCATTTAGAGTAAAAATTTGACAGGTAACACAAAGGTGTTTAACTGAAAAAGCAAACATTTCTCGTTTATGCATTGAGAGTAGGAGAGATTAAGAAAAATACTCAAATGTCAAACTTATAAAGAGAATAGAGTAGGTAAAGAGAAAAACATGTTCCTCAAACAATGAAAATTGAAATTGAAACTGAAATCGAAATGAGTTTAATTTGGATTTTTAAAAGGAAAAAGATTTTTAAAAGATTGAATATTTGTGTAAAAAAAGTAAAAAAGTGTAAACAAAAAGAATAGCATCTCGAGGAGAGAGAGAGTGGAGACGGTGGAGACGGAGAGGAGTAAAGACAGAGAGTGTTTTGAATAAAAATAAAGTAGATGGGAAAATTCACAATAAACGTAAACAAATTAGAAAAATATCTCACCTTGCAACTTTCTCGTCGCAGCCATTGCTATGTAATATGATATAATTCATGCATAGTCCAAAAGTAATGAAAATAATATAAAGCAACTGTTAGCAGAAAATAGTGGGTAAACGATGAAAGAATATTCTCTATGTAACATGGGGTTCTGAACAAGATGGCTACCGTTTACAAATCTAATCGACCGCCAGACCGTTTTTACGGAAACTGTACTTAAAGTACTCGCCAGAACTTGAATAAGCTTCAGCTTATTTTCTCTCTTAATTAAAACCGCACTCGCCAACGCGAATTCTTTTTCAGAATCAGAATAAATATCTAGAGGTGACTGTCAACAATAGCATAGAAAAAATCATGTAACACCCACAAAAACACTGCAGTATGTATTATAATGCATTAAACTAAGAATATCAAGAGAACTAAAGAATACAAATCTAAAGAAAGAGAAATGCTTTCGCTCAATCCCTCCAGAGGACAGTCGAGTAGAATTTTGCATTTAATGGTAATATCACACGGATCACACGCCATGTAAACAAACCTAAGGGCACAGTCACACGACTTTTCAAAAAACCATTCTTGTCTTTCTCTCTCTCTTATCACAGAGGTTTCAATTTGTCTGTTGTCTCACTCTACTTTTTCCCACTTTTTCCAAAAACGGAAAATGTAGAGTGAGACAAACTTATGCCTCTGTCTTAGGAGAGAGAAAGACAAGAATGGTTTTTCCAAAAGTCGTATGATTCCACATTAAATTCTCTGAGAATTTGAGAGAATACAACATAACCTCACTCTTGCCATTACACTGTCGTAAATGCGATGGTCCGGCGTTGTGTTTTTATTTAGTAGTTGTTATTTTGTTTACGATAGAGGCTATATATTTAAAGATTTAAAAATGACAAAACCAAAGATTGTAGTAAGTATAGAAATATTTTAAAAACATTAAAGACAAAAACAATTAAATTCCTCTATAAATTTTGCAATTTTGTCCCCAATTTAAATATATTCACATAGAATTTAAAAAAATTTTATATGCATTGTATAATGTAAAAAATATTATTTTTCATTATTTGTTTATAATATGTCTACTATTATTATTATATACAAAAACGATTTTTCTGTTTTTCTAAATCTTCGTAATTATAAATTCTCTATCGATCTCTCGATTAAATTTACAGGATGTATTCTCTACTTTATAGACAAATAGGTATAACTACAAAAAAATTTTTCCAAATCAAAGAGGTAGTTTTTTCAAAATTTAAATTCCAAAAATTTTTAAAAATTTTTTTCGGGCAAAAAAGATTTTTTTAAAAGTACTTTTTATTATGAGTATTTTTCAAAAAAAATTATCCTAATCTAATCGGTTAATAAGGAAAAAAGTAACATGCTTTTTTTGAAAAACCGACCAAAATTTTGAGAAGCAGTAATTGAAAAATATTAAAAATTTTGAAAAAAATTTTATATATTTTTATTTTATGTATATGAAGGAGCAAATTCAGAATATTATTAATATTGCCAAAATCATCGAAAATTCTTTAGATCATTTGCCATGGAATTGCTCAACTGCTTCGCGAACGTCATTCGTACACGCAAAACATGAGTCAGGAAAAGACAGAGATATATTTGTATTCTTTTCTATTTCATGCGTCTCGTTTGCGAACCACTTTCGCGAAGTTATTGTGCGTTGGTCTTAGGGTACGGTCACATGACTTTTGGCAAAACCATTCTTCTCTTTCTCTCGTATGACAGAGGCATAAGTTTGTCTCACTCTACATTTTCCGTTTTTGGAAAAATTAAGAAAATGTAGAGAGAGACCAATTTATATCACGAACTAAGAATTTCTAATAGAACTGACACGACTTTTCAAAATGACGTCAAACCGAAAGAAGAGCATTAGCGTGCGATCCAATGTGAACAGAATACGTCGACCGAAAGCAGAAAATCATGATTCATGAGAATGAAAAGAACAACATCTACCCATCTCTCTCTCACTCATGTCAGCTTTTTGTATATGTGGAACCATTTTTAGATCTAATTTTTGTCGATAAATACTTTTCAGACCTAATTTTTGTCGATAAATACTCTTTAGACCTAATGTTTGGCGATAAATACTTTGTAGGTCTAATTTTTGACTTTAAATATTTTGTAGACCTAATTTGTATCTTTAAATACTTTGGTAGATTTAATTTTTGTCGATAAAAACGTTTATCGTCAAAAATTAGACCTAATAAATTATTTATCGCCAAAAATTAGGTCTGTAAAAATATTTAATGCCTAAAATTAGGTCTAATAAAGTATTTATCGTCAAAAATGAGGTCTACAAATGTATTTAAAGTAAAAAATTATGTCTACATAAAAATACGTAAATAATACTAAAATGAGGCCGCAGTCCCATGGCAGCGTTTTGCGTTGCGTTGTAATGAGAGAGAATGCAGCAAACGTATATTTGCGTCTTTTTCTCTCCCATTACGACGCAACGCAAAACGCTGTCATGGGACTCCACCCTAAATCTATCAGGGTGGAGTCCCATGACAGCGTTTTGCGTTGCGTCGTAATGGGAGAGAAAAAGACGCAAATATACGTTTGCTGCATTCTCTCTCATTACAACGCAACGCAAAACGCTGCCATGGGACTGCGGCCATAGGCTGGAGAGTCCCATGATAGCGTTTTGCGTTGCGTTTTGTAACTAGGCCATGAGTGCAAATAGAGCAAACATATATCTGTATCTCTCTCACACTCATGGCCTAGTTACAAAACGCAACACAAAACTGTGCCATGTGACGGCACCCTTAATGTGTAACATTTCAAAGGTCTCTTATCTCTTTGTGGAAGCGACTTTAGAATAAAAATCGCGTGAGAGTCTAGAGCTAGACAGTTGTTTCTATGGTTTGAATACTCGAAGCCAACCAGGTTATAAAAATTATCAAACAATTGTTTTCCATTTGAAAATAGTAATTAATAATAAATAAAGTTTCCAAAGATGTCGACAGACTTTTACATTCGCTACTACGTGGGGCATAAAGGAAAGTTCGGACACGAGTTCCTGGAGTTTGAATTTCGGCCCGACGGCAAACTACGTTACGCGAATAATTCCAATTACAAAAATGACACGATGATTCGGAAGGAAGCTTACGTTCATCAGTGCGTGATGGAGGAGCTGAAGAGAATAATTCAGGATTCCGAGATAATGCAAGAGGACGATTCTCTGTGGCCTCAGCCCGACCGAGTTGGACGGCAAGAGCTCGAAATTGTCATTGGTGACGAGCACATTTCCTTCACCACCTCCAAGACCGGCTCTCTCCTCGACGTCAATCAGTCAAGGGATCCTGAAGGTCTTCGTTGTTTTTATTATCTCGTCCAAGATCTCAGGTGCTTGGTTTTCTCGCTTATTGGACTTCACTTCAAGATCAAACCTATATAGTTCCTCGCTGTGAATATTTTGTAAACAACGCCGGGCAATTGACAAGTTCACCTTTTCTATACATTTCATTACAAATCTTTCTTTGTATTAGACACGCGCTTCTCAATTGAACCCAAAATAATTATGTCATTTTCATCGCAAGACTTGAATAAATTATTATTTTCTACGCAAATAAGTTTATAAAATTTGACGATTTTTCAGTTGTGTTACTTCAAAAATTTCTAACCTTTAAAATCTAGATTTCGAGTTTGAAAGTTAAAAAAGGTTTTCGCTGGTTTGTACATTTACTTTGCAAATAAAGAATTTAAAACAAAGACGAATTTCTCAACTTTTTGACTAGAGCGATCAATGGTGTTTTGATAATCATTTACTTTATGTGCCATTGTGTGATGTACTTTATGTACATGTATGCGAAATAAATATGTGTGTGTGTATGTGTTCTAACCTCACATTCACAATAATATTTGCTTTGCATTGATTGCAAGATTGCAAGTTCTTAACATTCCAACATTTTTAACTTTTAATTTTCAACACTTGCTCACTATATAATGAGATAAATTGATTTAATATAAACTTTAATAGTTATTGATTGAAGCAGAGTTATTTTTTAAAGGCATTTCAACGTTTTATCGAGTGGAGAAGAAGAGCAACGAATTTGGTATGTAACTGATGAAAAATAACTAATAATTTTACTTGAAACTTGAGGGTTACATTATTGTTATTAAAATCTTTAAAATTACACCCTTCTCGTAGATTTTAAATAATATTTTACGGACAAATTAAAATAATTATTTTCACAAGAAATCGAAACTAAAATTTGTTTAATCAAGTAGTTAACTTATTCGCCTCAAAAAATATAATAGATTAGTTATACAAACAGAAAACTGTCAAAATAATGAACTTTTAACTTTTTAATATGAAAATAAGAAAAATTCTTTTTGAAGTACAATACCTATTCAAAATTTTGTTCATATCTATTTCAAGTACTAAGCTATGAAATTTTAAAAATGAACAAATGAGGCACAATTATTTTCAAAAAGTTATTAATAATTTATTAGAAACAAAAATCAATTCTAACCTATAAGAAACTGAACAAGTGGTTATTTTCTCTAAAAGTAATTGTTCATGAAGGAATTTACTGAGCAAAAAATGAGGTAATTTGTATGTGAATAAAAAGTAAAACTTAATTATAAGTTTAACAGGGATCACAGTTAGTCCCCTTTTGTTCCCCTTTTTATCCCCTTAAATTATTAAAATCCCCCTAAAACTTAGAAATCTTTTTATCTTATTTTTCAATGTCTTTAAACTTGTAAATTTTCCATAAAAGGTAACAAATATAAAATAACTTTTACTTCTAAGAAAAATCCAATAATTGTTTGGAATTTTTGACAAATTGTATTATTTCGGGAATAAATTTTACTAAATTCAAAGTATATTTTACTAATTTTAAATACAAATCACAACGGATATTAATAAATTTACTCTTGAAATAAAGATTTTTAATAGCAAAATTTATTATTTTCAATGTTGATTTTTTAATAAAATTTATTCAAATTTTCCTCAAACATTACAATTAGCTATTAAAAATTCTTATTTTTATAATAAATTTCAATATTTTGCAGTAAATTTTTTTAATTTTCACAAAAATAATTGTCCTTGAAAATAGTAAAAGTTGTTCTGAAAATAACAATTCTTAATATTAAATTTTACTAGGTATTTTTTAAGGAAATTTTTCCAAGTCCCAAATTAATTTTACTAATTCTTTTTTTGAAATTTACTTTTGAATATTGTAAAATTCACCAGGGTCGGGTGTCCACATGTCATTAAAGTCGGAGAAATGTCAGTAAAACAAAATTTTTGTCAGTAAAGTCAGGGAAGTGTCAGGAAAAAAATTTTTTTGTCAGAGAAATTTTGAAGAATTTTAATTGCAAATTTTCAAAATAATTGAATCATCAAAAATTTTAATGAAAAATCTTTAAACGTAAATTTAAAAATGAAAATTAGCTTCTAATTTTATAAAATTTATTATTTTCAGAACTTTTACTTACATATTTTCAAAAATTCAATTATATACCTACCAAAAATAATATTTTAGAATTATTTTTAACATTTTGGAGAAAAAAATGTCAAAATATTTCAAAAAAATTCATCAGAAAATTAATTAGTTTTTTTAAATAATACAAAAACTCTTTTAAGAAATTGATTTGTTTTTAAAAATTTCATTAATAGTTATTTATGATACAAGTGCGTAAAGTGAGTGATTATACGAGTGTCATACAACATTTTTTGCAACACTCACCTGCACCCCCCTCCCTTTAATACAAATATTTAAATAAATAAAACTTAAACAATATATACATGTATACACACATAACATATGTATTTTCCTAACGTCAGCTCTGAAAATGCAACTTTCAAGGTTAAAGTATGACGAAAGAGAATTATAGTAGTACTATAGTAATACTGTACTATAGTAGTAATATACTATACTATACTAAAGAAGTACTGTACTATACTAAATAAAATAGTACTATACTAACTATAGTAGTATTACACAAACTATAGTAATACTATAGTAGTTCTATTCTAACTATAGTACTATGGTAGTACTATACTAACTATAATAGTATTATAGTACTAGTATAGTAGTACTATACTAACTATAGTTCTACTATAGTAGTACTATACTAACTATAGTTCTACTAATACTAATACTATATTAACTATAGTACTACTAAATTAGTACTATACTAAATATAGTAGTACTATACTATCTATAATAGTACTGTAGTAGTTAGAGATGTGCAAAAAGCTCGAATAGCATGGTTAAGATCGAGCCAGGCTCGAGTTTTAGTTACTCAAAAATATTTGAGTGCTCGAAAAATTCAAGTGCTCAAAATTATTTTAGGTTTAATACTGCACGTGTCGGATGGAATTTGGTTCAAGTTCGGATTGATTCTGCTCAGCTCTGCTAGAAAAACGAAAAGCTTGAAAATACTCGATCGAGCTTTTTGCACAACTCTAATAGTAGTACTATACTAACTATAATAATTCTATAGTAGTTCTATAGTAGTACTATACTAACTATAATATTTTAATAGTAGTACTATAATAACTATAATAGTACTATACTAACTATAATAGTACTATACTAACTTTAATAGTACTATAGTAGTACTACAATAGTTAGTATAGTACTCTACAGAATAGTATAGTAAGCTACAGTATAGTAGAGTTTAAATCACTCTCGTTCACCACTTCTTATACAATATACAAATGTATACATAGGTACATAATCATTAAAAAGACCCAACAGTCAGGCCTCGGATATCTTGAAAAATGCGACTTTTTTCGACTTTTTTTTAAAAAATGCGACTTTTTTCGACTTTTTCTAAAAAAATGCGACTTTTTCGACTTTTTCTAAAAATATGCAACTTTTTCAACTTTTTTTCTTATCTTAAAAAAAATATTTGTGTCAGAATTTCTCAAACGGATCACCTAAAACTAAAAATTTTTTTTTTTAAACGAAAATATTCTTTTTTACTCTTATATGGTTAAGAAGAATCCCTGAAAATATTAAGCCAAAAAATTTTTTTGTAAAAGTTCTTAACAATTGAATTGTTTAATACTGCTAAATTAACAAATTTTTTTCTGGAGTTTCAATTAACGGATTTAAATTTTAAAATATGGGTTTGTTTCGACTTGAATTGCACTATTCGAATATATACATATATTGTTTTTTTATTTTTTATAATTTTGTATATTATTTGTTTATAAAATGTAAATTAAAGGGAATACAATTTCTAAAAGATCCCTCTAAACCAATTTTTGAATTTTAAATTGTTTATAATTTTTTTTTACTCAAAGTTAACAATTTGCAATATTTTTTTAGAAAAAATCATGTTTATTTATTTATTTTTCATGAAATCAATTTAAATTAGTCTAGCATGACCACCAGACAAATAATAATTTATAATACAATTTATTTAAATTGTTGCAAACAATCTTAATTAACAAATAGATAACTTTAGTTCTTTTTATTAAAATTTTTTTGCAGCCAAATTTATGTTTATTTAAGTAATCTATGTCGATTTTGGTAAAAAATTATTTTGAATTTAATAATTACCATTGTTGTAACAATCATATGAACAATAATGTAGTTATCAATAATCAAGCACGGAGAAAAATGAGATTGCTATTATATGGATAGCGAATTTTTAGCTATTATTAATAATTAGCTGTTTTAGCAAAAAAGTTAGCTATTTTAGCTAATTATTAGCTGCATTAGCTAACAATAATTGCTATCCATATAATAACAATTAAGGTTATAGCTAAGGTAGCTAAAAATTAGCTGAAATATAGCTAACTATTTTTCTCCATGAGTAGAGCTTTACCTGACTTTAAACTCGTTAAAATAAGAAAAAAAATTATATTTTTGCAGAAATAATCCATTTATTTGTTTAAAAAGTAAATAATTTGTTCAAAACAAATGTAATTGTTTGTGCTAATAAGTTTTTAAAGTTTTTAAAAGAATGTACATATGATATAAACATTTTTTGTTTAAAAAATGCCTAAAATGTTAACAAATATCAGAGAAACTTGATTATTATTCATAATAATTGTCAATAACAATGATAATTATTAACTTCTTAACCGTATTAAGAGTAAAAAAATATTTTGCTTCAAAAAGAAAATTTTTTAGTTTTAGGTGATCTGTTTGAAAAATTCTGACCCATTATTAATATTTGTTGAAAAATAGTATCTTAAATAAGAAAAGTATTATTCATTTTATTAATTACTGTTATTCTAATATTATTATCATAATAATTTATATAAAATATTAGATAACTTTTTATGTCAAAATTTTGTTATTCAATTGCAATAATAAACCCTCGTAGAGTACATTGTTTTGATATTTGAATTGGAAATATTAAAAATATTAAAATCGACTTTTTCGACTTTTTTTAAGATTTCAATCGACTTTTTCGACTTTTTTCAAGATTACAATCGACTTTTTCGACTTTTTTCAACTACAAAAGTCGATCCGAGGCCTGAACAGTGCGTAAAAGTAATTTCAGTGCGTAAAAGTAACTTTTACGCACCGTTCAGAAAAGTGACACTTTACACAAAATTCAACTTTAGAGGTTAGTGTTGCAAAAAATATTTTTAAAAACTACTTAATTTTTATAATTTTTTAAGATTTAATTATCTTGGAATAAACCAAATAATAATTTACTTTTTTGGACTTATTAAAATTTCAGAGAAATCATGGTTATATTTACAATTAAATTTGAGAAATTTAATTTTTTTTATTTTTTGAAAATATTCTACCGTAATAAACTAAAGAAAAAATATGTGGAGAGTTACAATTATTATAAATAATTGTTTCTAATTAAAAATGAAATTTCTAAATTTTGACTATTGTCGCCTCTTATTTTGTTATAAATTAAAAAAAGTGTTTTTTATTTTGATTTTAATTGATATTTAATAATGTCTCGCAATCCATAAATTTTTAATATTTTTACATAGGTATATTTTAAATCTACAAAAGAAGCACTTTTTCGTAGATTTAAAATGAAATCTGTGAAGATAAATATTTTTCCTTGCAGTTTTTCTACTTTCTCTTCAGAAATGTGCTGATACAGTAAAATTCACGTATATTAGATTTCAAGGGACCAGAAAACAATTTTGAATCAATTCGCGCATAACTTAACTTTAGAGATTATCATTCTTTAAAAATTTAGATTTTAATTTTTTCTCAATCCCAACTTTGGAATTTGTTTATTGAATTTACTGTGCGTGCCTTGAAAATGTATACGTCTACTTTTTTATAACAATATACTCATTTAATTTTGATTAACTAATAAAAATCAGTAATTATTTTTTCACTTGATAGAAATGCCAAGGGAAAATAACTCAATAAACTGCAAGGATGAAATACCAGCAAATTTGAGAAATTTTGGAGAGTCATCAAGTGCTGGGGGACTTGAACATGGATCTGTTGTCACGGATGCGGTTCACGAGCGCTTTAAAGAAATCCATGTTTTTTGTGATAACTGTAAGATAAAAGTAATTGGAAACGAAGTGGAAATTCAGAAACATTTCAATGCTTCACATCCGTCCGATGAATTATGTCCCTACTGCAACAAAAAAGTCTATCGATATTACAAAATCAATAGCCAAGTAAATACAAAAGAAAGAGAAATTATTTTTCATAAATGTCAGGAGTGATATTAAATTTTATTCTTTTTAGCTTCGTATTATATTTAAATTTAATTTACATTTTCACAAAACTTTTATACCTTTATGAAAAATAAATATTTTTTATTAAACATTAGTTACTCTTATTGCATTGTCGTTCCCATGTAAATAGTATTAAAATTACTGTCTCTGAGATTAATTGAGGCCCTTGAATATAATTCAATTGCCATTTAACCGAATTCTCGTTAATTTCAATTATACCATTGGGCAAAATCGTCAATTTTATCTTAAATCTACTTCTACAGGGTTGCCACAAAAATTTTAATTTGTTTTTCCCTGATTTCCAGACTTTTTCCAGAATGATTTTGACTTTTTCCCTGACCCCAAAGAATATTTTGATTCAATCCAAAAATTATTAGATACGAAAACAAATGTTCTTTTAAATTTATTTACAAATTTATTCAAAAGTAAAATTATTCGAAAACATCAATAATTTCATTTTTGAATAAATATTTGATCATAAGATCAAATATGGAAATCATTCGCATGGAATCATAAGATTCCATGCGAATTAAGATTTTTAAATTCAATTACAATTTAAAAATTGAAGTAAAATTCATTTTTTAATCAATTTTTATTAGAAAATTTTTCAACAATTCAATTACTTAAATACAAAAATAAAAAATTTTTTAAATAATTGATTATTTCTTAAAATTGAATTTTTATGAAGAATTTTATCAAAAAATTTTTAAAATATTTGAATTCTTTTGGCGAATTTAAAAAAAATGTAAGAATAAATGCAATTTTCTATAATTTTATTTAAAATTTAAAATTGTATAAAAAATTATGGAAATTCTGCGATAAGTTTTGTTATTTATGAAAATAATTGAATTTTTGCAACAAGAATTATTATTACTTAAAAAAAATTGAATTTCTCAAAATTTCTAAAAACCTTTTGAAAATAATTAAATTCTATCGAGAAATTTCATTAAAAAATTGAAAATAATTGAAATCTGACGAAAAATTTTATTAAATTTCTTTTTAAAATAATTGAATTCCTGTGGAAAATTTTATTTTTGTAAAGAATTGAATTCTTGTGAAGAATTTTTTTAAAATGTCTTAAATAATTGAATTGCTTCGAGGAATTATATTTTTTACGAAAATAATTGAATTGTTTCGAAGATTTTTATTAACATTTTTTATAATATTTGTGTTCCTAGGAAGAATGTTATATTTAACGAAAATAATTGTATTCTATGATTAATTTTATATTATAATTTTTCAAATTTTTAAAGCATTTTATCAACATTTTTTAAAATAATTTAATTCTCAAGAAAAATTTTATTTTATTTTTTTTTCTTTTTTATTAAAATAATTATTGAAAAAATGAAATACTGCAAATACCTCTGCAAATACTGCCAAGCGATAATAAAATATGTATTTTGGTGAAACTAAAAATGCCTAAACAAAAGACAAAAATCACAAAAAAGATAGGAAAACAGGGTTACAATTGGACGAACTCATTGACAAATGAGAAAGAAGTGTGCCATCACAACAATGAATCTGAATGTGTTTTCGTTCATGTTTCACAGTTGAGTAATTTACTGTTATTTAGAAACAATAGAACAAACAATATGACTAGAAGGTCATAACGCTTGCCTAGTGGAAAAAAAGAAATCGTCGAAAATAAACGTTTTCGAATGAATTTTCAGTTCGTATAACTGATAATAATAAAATAATATGTGATTTCAATTAATTAGGTTTAATTCTTAAGTAATTTCTAAAACAATTTAACATTTTTACTGTCCAAAAAACCCCCCGAATTTTGAAAATCTAATGCCAAATTCGTATTCAGTGACCCAAAAAACCTTTGTAAAGTTTTTCCAATTTTTATCTAAATCCCTTAAAATTTGTATAAGTTGTAAGAGATATTCACATTGAGACGGAATAGAAATGATAACAAACGTCATTGATAAATAAATTTTGTATTTTTATAAATAAACTTTGTTTACATATTCACATCCACATTCATACTTATAAAAAATCGTTTACCAGTCTTGTTGCGGCAATCGATATGTAAAATTATTACTCCTAACAACAGTCACTCCTGCTCCAAAATATGACATTACATAATGCGATCCATCCGCGGGTCTAACAGACTGAGTTGCTATTAATATTATATCACAAAATTGACCCAGAAATAGAAAACCTAATGTACAAAGTTTCAATAGTCCTAGTGCCGGATATCCGAGGTAAAATCTGTCCACTCCGAACATACCAAGGAAAATTGAAAGTAGAAGGGATGTCTCAAATGAGTATCCATTACTGTAAGAAAGTTATTCAATTATTTTTTAGAAAACATGTTCTTTCTTATAAATACCATAATCTAATAATGTTTATACTCACGTCCACTTACAAGGGATGGTCTTTTTAAAAGTGTTGTTTTCTGATTCGGTACAAATAAGACCATCTGCTGCTAAGCATAAAACTGAAAAAGAGTTATATTCTCTTAGATAATTTCCATAACTCTTTTATTAAATGTCAAAATAGAACGCATAGAAAACCCAGGGCTCGAACCAGTGAAAGTGTTTAAAAATACGGACTTTACGGACCAAGAACGAAAAAATACGGACAAAATACTAATAAAAATACAAATAGTCCGAGTCAAATAATAGAACATTTTACTTAAAACTATAAATTCAATTTTTCATAACTATAAAACATGAAGATACCGACTATTCGTTTCTTCGTGTTTTATAATAAAATTAAAGATGACCGAGTGATAAAATCATTATCAATTCAATTATTATTTTCAAGAATTTTTAACTAAAATTCTTCTTTAAATTGATTATTTTTAATGATTTTCGAAAAAGATCTTTGACAATTTTCAAATCCATTTCTTTCCAACATTCAACTATTCGTAAACTCTTCAATTAAATATATAATATATGGGTGATTCTACAAACGAAGGACGAAAATCAAGAAAATTTGGACACAACATTTTTTTCTCATTTAAGGTCTGAAAAGTATTTTAACTTCAAGTTAATGGTACTAATAAAGACATCCATAAGTGGCCAGACAAAATATTAAAAATTACAAAAGTTATGGTTATTTTTAAACAATTTATCCAGAGAATTAAAATCGTGTCAAGAAAATTCACATTAACATAAAAAAAAATGAATGGATTTTTATAAAATTGGTTACTCGGGGGTTTACGCGGTTGCTGATTAAGAATCCAATGTCAGTTTTTCAAAATTCAAAATGGCGGATCCAATATGGCGGACGACTTTTGAAAAAACTTATCGTATTCGTCTAAAAATCGTTACCAGGGGGTTTTCGGGGTTGCTGATTAAGAATCTAATGTCAGTTTTTCAAAATTCAAAATAGCGGATCCAATATGGCGGACGAATTTTGAAAAAACTTATCGTATTCGTCTAAAAATCGTTACCCGGGGGTTTCTGAGGTCGCTGATTAAGAATCTAATTAAGTGAATTTTAAAAAAATTGTTCGATTTTTATTAAATTTGATTTTGTAAAATGTATTTAAACGTTAAATAAGTTATTAACCTAGAGGAAAAGTTAGAACTAACAATTTACAAGTTACCACCATTTTCGCAACTTTTGAATCAGATAGTTCAAGATTATTTAAAATACGGTATACTTGATGCATACGGAAATTTCAGAGGACTGAAAAGAAATCGAATACTAAATACTTTGAGTACACCTCTAGTTTTTAACGTTGAGTTTAATTTTGAATTTACTTTTTAATAATTTATTAATTTATTTTTATTTAATTTATTTAACTAAATAATAATTAATAATAATAATAATAAATTGTAATTAATTAATTAATTATGATTAATATTAAAAATTATTTAAAATTTATTTATTTAATTTTATACATTTATGAACTATAAATATAGTAGTAGAACTAAAAACATAATTTAATTGTTTAAACAAATTGTAAAAACAATGGTTAATTTGAAAAAAGTTGACCTCGGATTGGTAATAAGCGAAACAGAAAATCACCGAGTAACGATTTTCAGACGAATATGTTAAGTTTCTCCAAAATCGTCGGCCATATTGGATCCGCCATTTTGAATTGAAAAATTTTAAAAACTGACATTAGGTTCTTAATCAGCAACCCCGAAAACCCCCGAGTAACGATTTTTAGGAGGATCAATAAAAGTCATCGGTTTAATTAATTTTTGTTGTAATTTAATTAATAATTTTTTTTAACAAATTACGGATGGTCTATTTGTTTCTATAAGCACAATTTCACAAATCATAGAATTGTAAAAGTAAGTTCAAGTGTCTAATAATAAAGAACTACTTTGATTTTAGTGGGCTAAACTTTATTCATATAAAAAATACTTATTCCATTTGTTTGTTTATGTCAATATAATTATTTATGCGAAATGAAAATTGAAAATTCAGTTATAGCAATTTCTTGTAAATTTAATTAGGATTAATTTATTAAGACCAGAAAATCGAACAATAGTTGAAAATTGTTAGTTTTACGCTATTTTTAGTGATATAGTGTACATCCTATCTCAAAAGTGCCAGACGAATGAGAATTTGGCATTTTTTGTTTAAAAAATAGAAAAATAACATTAAATGAAAAAATCCTTCAGTTCTATCTTATAGAGAATAATAATCTACAAAACATAAGTCTATAGAATAACCAAAAAATAAAATATTTTTTAAAAAAATGCATGCCAGACGAATGAGAATTTGTCTGGTCACAACACAATCTCCGTCACAAATTAAGAAATCTTGGTTAATAGATTAGAAGATTCAATAAAACCCGATTGCTTTCACATTTAGTTTAGTTTAATTAACAACTACAACGAACAGTAACTTCTTCAGAATGTTGATTTTTAATAATTTTTACATTTTTTGCACTGCCAGACGAATGATAACAAATTCAGGGGACAAACTTCGCGAAGATATTTTATAAATAAGATATAGAGAAACGTCATAATTATTTCCATATTAGTAATCTGCAACTATTCAAAATTACTAATTCAGTATGAATTTTCCGCAAAACATTTGAAAAGTGATATTTATTCTCAATATGAACTGTCATTCTCCCAAACGGACATGCCAGACGAATGAGAATTTAGCACTATAATGTGTATTTTTTGCAAAAAAATATTTTTTTTCATCTGTTTTTTTTTCTGTGCCATAATAGAAACCATTAAGATTTACAATTTCCATTAAAAGTAAAATTATTCTTTCCAAAATTAATATACAAAACATGCTTCAGACATCAAAATTCCCTCTTTTGTAGAATCACCCATATATTAGAAAAAATTAAAACTTATAATAATAATACACGCTTCCCAGTCTGTTTCCTATTTCCTTAAAAATCCCCTTTTTTTAATTTTGATCCCTAAACGTACCTTACTTTCAAAATTTCACCTAAATTTCCTCTATTTTTTTCTTTTATCTTTTAATGATGAATTCATACCAAATTTATCTTCGTAAACTATATGAAACTGACACTAATTCTAATACAAAACCTTCAAAAATTTTTTCTATTTTAATAAAATTATTTTCATAAGTTACAATATTCATCTCAAGAATTCAATTATTTTCAAAAGTAATGAAATTCTTAAAAGAAATTCAATTATTTTTAAAAATTTTCACGGATATCTCGTCAAGAATTCAAATATCTTTACAAATAGCAAAATTTTTCGCCGAAAAACCAATTATGTATTTTCAAAAATTTATAAAAATCTTTGCAAAAGTTCAATTACTTTCAAAAGATTTTTGCAATTCAATAATTTTCAATATTTACTATTTTCATAAAATTTATCAACAGATTTAATTATAGAAAAAACTTGTTGAATATAATTCTACGAAAAGATTCAATTATTTTCATAAATAATAAAATTTCATTTACGAATTCAATTATTTTCATCGCAGAATTTCAAATATTTTTAATACAATAATTATAAATAAATACCTTGAAAAATGCAATTATTATTAAAAATTTTATTAAAACGTGAGGAAAGAATTCAATTTTAAGAAACATTCAATTATTCTATAAAACAATAAAATTTGTTGCAATAATTCAAATATTTTCATAACATTTAATTCGTCGCAGAAAATCAAATATTTTCAAAAATTTTAAAGTAATTTTGCAAAAGAATTCAATTAGCTTGATAAACAACAAAATCGCATAAATTCTTCCCATAAAATCAATTATTCTGAGGAATTTTAATAAAATTCTTTTCCAAAATTCAATTATTTTGATAAATATCAAAATTCATCACAAGAATTCAATTATTTGAAAAAGTAATTAAATACTTTGCAAAAATTAAATTATTTTCCAATTTTTTTAAAAATTCTCGTCAAGAATTAAATTATCTTTATAAATAGATAGGAAAATTCAATTTAATTTTACAAAATTTCAATTATTCGTAAATTCTTTAATTAAATATGTATTAGAAAAAATAAAAACTTAAAATAATATAAATAAAATTGAATCAAACTTTTTCAAAAGAAATTAGTTTCAAAATTCAATTATTTCTAAAAATTCACGCTATATTGGTATTAATAATCAATTATTATCTAAAATTTTAACTGAAATTCATTTTTAAATCAATTTTGATGAGAAAATTCTTCTAGAATTCAATTATTTAAATACAATGAAATCCATTTTAATAAATAACTGCATGTTTTTAAAAAATAAATTCTCATAATGAATATTATCAATAAATTTTTAAATAATTGAATTCTTTTGACAAATTTTAATAACATTTTTAAGAATAATTACATTTTTCGAGGATTTCGATTAAAATTGTATTAAAAATATTTTAAATTCTACAATGATTTTTGTTATTTATGAAAATAATTGAAGTAATTATTATTACATTTTTTTTAAATAGATAATTGAATTCTTTTGCAAAATTTATTAATTTGCAATTAAAATTTTTCAAAAGTTGTAACAAAAATTGTAATACTTGAAAAAAATTAATTATTTTCAATTAAATTTAAAAAAATTTTAATTATTCATAATCTTTTTAATTGTATATTTCGAAATTTTAAATAGGAAAATGATTCAAAAACAATTTTTGAAAGATTTGTTTATAGTTATTTTTTTCACTATAAAAATCGAAATGAGTTACTTTTAATACAAAAAAATATGATATTTTGTTTCAATATATGGAAGAAAAGTCGAAAAAGTCGCAATTTTTTAAAATAAGTCGAAAAAAATTTCATTTTCTAAATTTCCCTGACTTTACTGCCAAAAATTTTGTTTTACTGACATTTTCTTGACTTTACTGACATGTGGCCACCCTGCTTTTAGCTTTTTCTCTTATATAATTTTTTAAAATAAATCATTTAATTTCAGGGTTAAATATTTCAAAACAATGATTACAAAAATTAAAAACTAAACGGCTACCGAATTATTTTAAAATATAATTAGAAAATATGAATGACATTTTATATTAATGAAACGAGAGGATTTTCTGGGAATGCAAGAAGCTGTAAGATTTTATACCTTTAGCTTTGTTTTCCTTTGTGCAACCTTCTAATTGTTGCGTCTTCACATCAATAAAGTCATAATAAGGATGGGGGCAGATATACTGGCCCAGTCGTAAATTATTGCAATCAACTTTGTACGTGTTATCAATTGCGTCTGTTAGAGAAACAAAGATAATAATAATTACACTGTACAATTGTGTACTCAGTGTCATAGCCATTTAAAAGCAGTAATAACTCCTTTTACTTTGAAGAAGTCATGGCAAACGAAAAAATAAACGAGAATGAATATTTTCTTTTTCATCAACAATGTTTTGCCCAATTGCCACAATCACAATAAATGTTAAATGAAAACTACTACCGTGAAGTTGGCACAGAAAAAACTTTAAATTAAAAGCATAAAACAGTACAATATAAGATTGTCTAGTGTATCGAAAATGTAAGGGTGCTTAAGGTGCTTCTTCAATATTAAATTCATTATCAAAAAGTGAAACATTCATACCTACGTCCGCTTGCTTCAAATAAAATAAATTATCAGTTTTCCCTTTTCCCCAATAAAATATGTATGTATTTTTAATTCGAGATCTCTTTTAATTCAATCATTTGTTGCATTTTCATTCGTGAGTTTTTCATGGAGCAAGTGTGAAAGCCCCCTAAAAGAGAAGCCGGACGATGAGCTTATTGTGCTTGGGCCTTAAACCGAATCTTTGTTTGGCCATCTAATCAACAAAGGACAAAGTTTTGACAGTTTCGAATAGTTGAATAAGTTTTGAATTGTTCATTATGAGAAGTTGTAGACAAAGAATTTCGGAATTTTATAAATGATTCTTAAAGAGAAATAAATTAAGAAATAGTGAAAAATGTTCTTGAAAAGAGAAAATAAAATTCGAAAGTTGTCTGATGCTTTAAGTTTAATCAGGAAATCTTTGACATGCAGTATTTGGTAAACAGATTATTTTATTAATTACTAAATTTTTAATTTGTTTATCAGAATGGAAATAATGTTTTAGTTTCCTCGTCATTGTACTACTTTAAATGAGAAAGAAAAACGAGCGATTAAAAGTAATAGTATATTTGTTTGTTTGAGAAAAACCTCTTAAAAAAGTTAGGTTAAGTTGAAACTTTTCATTAAATTTATTTTTCTTCTGTACATTTAAATATTACATTATAAATACTAAAAAAATTTACTCATTTATCTAAAAATTTTCTATAATTATTTACTTGCAATAAAATAAAATAAAATATTTAAGTAATTAGATTTGTTTAATTCTATATAATTAAATACCGCTTTAGAGAATTCTACTTAAAGGAAAAACTAATAAAGTTAAATAAATTTTTTAACAAAAATTCTTCTCTAACAATAATTTTAATTGAAAATTTCAAAATTAATTGGATTTCAAAAGAGTTGCGTTTACAATCTTCATAAATAGATGAACTTCAAAAGTTGCAATTTAAAGTTTTAGAAAATTCCAATTTTTAATTAATCTAAATAGAAATTTTAAGAACACCTGATTACAAAATTTCAATTATCTTTATAAATAATAAAATTCTTCTCCAAAATTCAATTATTTTCAAAAAATTTTATAAAATTCTTTTAAAAATTCTATTTCTTAAAAAAATTTTGACAAAATTCTTTACAAGATTTAGTTTAAAAAAATTTTCCTACATTTAAATTATTTGCAATACAATTCTTCTTAAGAATTCAGTTATTTTCATAAATAATAACATTTATTTATGGAAATTCAATAATTCAAAAAAATTTAAATAAAATTCTTCGTAAGAAATCAATTACTTTCATAAATAATAAAATTTTTCTTGAGAATTCAATTATTTTAAAAAATGTTAATAAAAATCTTCGAAACAATTCAATTATTTTCGTAAAAAATATAATTCCTCGAAGCAATTCAATTATTTAAGAAATTTTAATAAAATTCTTCACAAGAATTCAATTCTTTTCAAAAATAAAATTTTTAACAGGAATTCAATTATTTTTGAATACCATATTTATAAAAAGTTATTCATATATTTCTATTATTTTTATTCCTATGAGGAAGTAAAGTGTTCATGAAATGAACACCAAAATTATAAAAAAATATACAACTTGGCAGCGGTTTTTTATAAATTTTAATCAATATCTCGTCAAGAATTCTATTATTTTTATAAATAGCAAAATTTAAATGTTTTTAAATATTTATTATTTTCATAAGATTTATCAATAGATTTAATTATAGAAAAAACTTGTTGAATATAATTCTACGAAAAGATTCAATTATTTTCATAAATAATAAAATTTCATTTACGAATTCAATTATTTTCATCGCAGAATTTCAAATATTTTTAATACAATAATTATAAATAAATTCCTTGAAAAATGCAATTATTATTCAAAATCTTATTAAAACTTGAGGAAAGAATTCAATTTTAAGAAACATTCAATTATTCAATAAAACAAGAAAATTCGTTGCAATAATTCAAATATTTTCATAAATAACATTTTATTCGTCGCAGAAAATCAAATATTTTCAAAAATTTTAAAGTAATTTTGCAAAAGAATTCAATTATCCTGATAAACAACAAAATCGCATAAATTCTTCCCATAAAATCAATTATTCTGAGTAATTTTAATAAATTTTTTTTTCAAAATTCAATTATTATGATAAATATCAAAATTCATCACAAGAATTCAATTATTTGGAAAAGTAATAAGATACTTTGCAGAAATTAAATTTTTTTCAAAATTTTTTAAAAATTCTCGTCAAGAATTAAATTATCTAATTATAAATAGATACACGGAGAAAATTTGTTCCTTACATTTTACCGAATTTTTCAATAAACTTGGGATATAGTAGCATAATCGTAATTTTTAATAATTTTTATATTATTTTTTCGGTAACAATATTTAAAATCTAATGTGATATCTTTATTCCTTAAGAACTAGTACTGTAAAAGTTGAAAAAAAATTGAAACTGAACGTTTAATGTAAATTAAATAAATACCTCCTTGATGGGCACTAACGTTTCAGGAATAGTTCGGTAAAACTTTCTTGACTTGCCTAAAGTGTTAGTTTTCAGGAATTATTAATTATTAATTATTAATTGCCAAATATGTAATAAATGCTTTTAAATCAAGTAAAAAGAAAATATAAAATGGCATACATACTTATTTTTTTAACATATAATTTATTCATTTTAATTAAATATGAATAATAGTAAGTAAGTAAGCAAGTAAACATAAGTAAGTAAGCAAAAAGGAAATAAATAAGTAAGCAATTAAACATATAAGTAAGTATGTAAGTAAGTAAATAAGTAGGTAAGCAAGTAAGCAAAAAGGAAATAAATAAGTAAGCAATTAAACATATAAGTAAGTATGTAAGTAAGTAAATAAGTAGGTAAGCAAGTAAGCAAAAAGGAAATAACTTGCTTGCTTACTAGCTTACTTTCTTATTTCCATACTTACTTGCTTATTTCTTTCTTTCTTACTTTGCTTACTTGCTTACCTACTTATTTGCTTACTTCCTAATTTCCTTCTTGCTTACTTGCTTGTTTCCTTTCTGCTTACTTACTTCCGTATATGCTTACTTGCTTACTTTCTTATTTCCTTCTTGCTTACTTTGCTTACTTGCTTACCTACTTATTTGCTTACTTCCTAATTTCCTTCTTGCTTACTTGCTTGTTTCATTTCTGCTTACTTACTTCCTTATATGCTTACTTGCTTACTTTCTTATTTCCTTCTTACTTACTTTGCTTACTTGCTTATTTCCTCCTTGCTTACTTTTCTTACTTGCTTATTTCCTTCTTGATTACTTACTTTCTTATTTGCTTACTTTCTTACTTGCTTATTTCCTTCTTGCTTACTTTATTCTTTATTTGCTTACTTGCTTATTTCCTTTTTGCTTTTTAATACCTTACAATTATTATTTAATATTTCAGAAAGATTAATTTTCTATTAATTAATTTAATAATTTCCAACTTGCACTTTTAATATGTATATTTTTAATTTTAAACACAAAAATTTGAGAATAATAAGAATTTTTATAAATTATTGTTTTATTCCATTAAATACAAATTTAAACATTTTTCTTTATAATAATAAAAACATAATTTAAAAATATTTCATAAATTGACCTTGAATATAGTTAGAAATGATTCATTAATATAAATAATTGTTAATTTTGTACAACGATAGTTTATTAATTTGAATCTTTCTCACAAGCGGTGAAATAAAATTGAGATTAATATATAAGGACAGTTGAAACTTTCTGAAGCATTAATGTAAAGCGTGCGATGTGTGTATTAGTGTATGCGTTTAGAATGTACTGTAGGCAGGTGTATCAATTAGTATTTGTTCGTAAACAATTATAGGGGGTTTAGGTAGTGATTAAAGTAGGTAAATTGAGAGTTACGGCAGTATTAATATAGATCTACTGAAGTAACATTATTTTTTATTTTTGTTCTTCAAGTTTTACCGAACTTTCAGTAAATTGCAACTCGTCAGTTTTACCGAAGACTTTATCTTACGATTTACCGAACTATTCAATAAATTGCAACTCGTCAGTTTTACCGAAGACTTTATCTTACGTTTTACCGAACTATTCAATAAATATGAATGTAGCGAGCACTTGGCTTACGTTTTACCGAACTGTAAGTGAAGCGCTAATACATGTATCGTGAGCTTTATGATTTTTACATTATTTTTCAATGCAATTTCTTTTACAGTCTAGTTCTTGAAAAATTACTGTTTTGACACTTCATCCCAGTTTTACCGAACTAAATTCAGTAAAATTTCAGGAATAAATTTTCTCCGTGTAGGGAAATTCTTCTCAGAATTAAATTATTGTCAAAAATTTTTCTCAAAAGTCAATTATTTTCAAAAAATTTAATAAAATTCTTCTCATGAATTCAATTGTTTTCAAAAATTATTATTTAAATTCTTCTCAGGAATTCAATTATTTTAAAAAAATTTAATAAAACTCTTAAAAAAGTTTTCAGTTATTTTCAAAAATTGTTATAAAATTCTTTAATGTAATAAATTTTATTAAAGTTTTAATTAAATTCCTTAAAAGAAATGAAATATTTTCAAAAGTTGTTAAGGGGCCGTTCAAAAAATACGTAACGCTAATTTTCGGAAATTTGGACCCCCCCTCCCCCCATGTAACGCAATTTTGTATACATTAGCGCCATTTTTTCTGCTGACCGTAACAAATAGCTTGACCCCCCCTCCCCCCTAAAGCGTTACGTATTTTTTGAACGGCCCCTAATACAATTCTTCGTAAAAATTAAATTTTAAGAAACATTCGATATTATTTATTTTTGTATTTAAATAATTCATTTCTCGTAGAATTAAATTATTGTTTTTCGTACTTTTAACTAACAATTCTGTAAAATTTATTTTTTTTGAAAAAGTTTAATTGAATAATATTTGATGTTATTGATTTAAAGTTAGAAATTCTAGAAAATGTTAATTGAATTGAAATGATAAAAATAATTTTGAAGAAATTACAGTAACAATATTCTTATAATAATAAAATAATGTCTTTGTCAGTCGGCCATCTTTATTTATTATAAAACATAAAGAAATGGATCTTCGACTCGGAGTGATCCATTTCCTTATGTTTTATAATAATATTCTTATGAGTTGTTGAATTTGAAGAGGTTTGAATCAGAATATTCTTTAGGATCAGGGAAAAAGTGAAAGTTGTGTTTGGAAATGAGGGAAAAGTCAGGGAAAACTAAAGTTAAGTTTTTGTGGCAACCCTGTATAAATAAATTATATTTTTATCTTTATTTAACCAATTTTTGTGGTCCCCTAAAAGTTCCCTATTTTTTAATTTTCATTCCCCTATTTCCCCTGAAATACTTTTTAGGTGAACTGTGAAGCCTGAAATCGTCATATGGTTCTATTTTAATATCGAAAAGCAGCTCTAATTTAGAACTTTTTATTTACAGTGAATCTCATGAGTTTTTGAATTTCAGAAGGTTTGAATTTGAAAATCTTAATTCCTATAGAAAAATAATAATGATTAAATATTTATTTAAAAAAGAAGTTATTGATGTTTTCGAATAATTTTACAATTAAAGAAATTTGTAAATAAATGTAATGAAAAATATTTTTGGGTATGTAATAATTTTTGGAGTGTGAATCAGAATATTATTATCTTTAGGATTAGGGAAAAAGTCAAAATTTTGTCTGGAAATCAGGAAAAAAAATTAAATTTTTGTGGCAACCCTGTATTCTAGCTACATATTAGTTTTAAATGCAACTTTTAATCAACTTAATGTTAAAACCTGCAAGTTCGTTGCAAATGACAAAATGTCCTCATAACTCAAAAAGTATTACAAAATAATTCTATATATTTATAAATAAAGTGTTTATAATGTGTTTTGTCGTATTGTTGTAAGTGGATATAAAATCTTGAAAAAGAATCGTTTCTCAGCAAATCAAGATAATTTAATCCCGAAATGTATTGAGGTGAGATGATTTAAATTTACTTAAATTTCTAGAGAAAATGAAGAATGTTTTCTGTTACAGTCTCGGAGTTTGTACTGATCCCTACACTCCTCGCTGTGGACATCCATTTTGTCAACAATGCATTAATAAAGTGATGATAAAACGGAGCGCACATTGTCCAATGTGTAATGGAACACTAACACGCCGAACTCTGGTTCAAAATAATCAATTAAATGATATTATTGAACATTTTCACAAAATTGAAAATGCCGTGAAAGCTGATATTAATTTCAAGGGTAAGTTTTATATATATATATATATATTTCTACTATTGTTCGAAGAATAAACTATTAATAGTTAATTGTAAACTATTATAGTGGGTTATTAAATTTAACAGTATTTTTAAAAAATATATTCTTTTTTAATTTACAGTTGATGATCATAATGAAGCTACTCTTGATGGTGAGACTGCAAATAATATTTTGAAACAAACTTCAGAAATTGAAAATCCAAAAAGTAAAACTAAACGCATGAGTGAAAAAAGCAGTCCCGAAGAAGTGAATGTTTTAACGGAGAAAGTTGACAATGTCATGAATCAAGATTTCAGTTTTGTAAAGAATTTACAGTCGCAAAGTTTGAGTTTGCCCGAAGATTCTGTAAGGCCGTCGTTTCAAGTTCAACAATTTAAATCTACGATTTCTACAAAAAGTGTATTGGAAAGAACCAGAAAATCTTCGGAGACTAATAATCTTGTGCCATTTAAAAAACTAGGTCGAATGTTTAAGAAACAAAGGCAAATTCCCTTTTATTATTTTGGTAAATTAAATAAATCTAAGAATGAAGAATGGAGAAATGATGATTCATTCACTACTACAGTTCCATGTTCTAAAGATTCCAAAGTAGCGAATTCATTTATTACAAACTTATCTGATTCCGGTATTAGTAAAACCAAAGGAAATTTGAGTCTGGAAATTTCAAAAGTGAACGATAGCTTCCAAAATTCCCCTCCTTCTGAAATTAGAACTTTAGTTTTAATATCCCCTCAAAATGATTCACAGTTAAAAGATTTAAGTCTAGACACTTCAAAAATGAACGAAAGCATACCAAGTTCTCAAACTGTTGAATTGCGAACTCTAGACTTAGTACCTCCGCAAAATGATTCACAATTGAGACACCTTTCAATTGATACACCTCAAGAAACAAGAGAAATTCCGCTTTCGAATAATGAAGTTAATAATACTCAGAAGGAAACCGATGTCCAACAAAGTGAAAAATACAGACACATTTTAGACGATCTTGATATTAACACTGAACTATTTAAAGAATTGGAAAGTTTTCCCCAGTTTAGGGAAAGTGATAAGCCTGTCGAGAATGAAGTAGTGGAAGAAAGTAACAAATTTGATCAAAACACTGACAGCAGCTCAATTGTTCCATGCTCTCTTAATAGGGTACTTGAAAAGCCGCCTGTACATGCAGTTAACTCTTTTCATTCTCATTCACACAGTCCGGAACCTGAGGATCTTGCGAGTCATTTCTTTGCCGATGTCATTGAAAAATCTAAAATCATTCGAAGACAATCCAGTCTGAATCTCGTGAATACAAATAAAGAAACTTCTCCGAAAATACAGTCCGGGGTCATTACTGGCGATTGCGAGAAAAGTATTGCGAGAAACGAGCAAGAGATTCTTGTCAATAAACTAAATTCGAGCACAACGGAACCTTCCCAACTTTTCTCCTTTATCGACAAGTTCAAAGAAAATAGAAAAGCAGCGAATGAAATAGAAAGCAGTAGCAAAGAAAAGGAACAAGTGCAGTCGCACAATAAAGATGTATCTATTTCTGAGAAAGAAGATTTGGTAAACATGTCGAATATATCGATGGACATTTCCGAAGAACAAATTATGCTTGACAAATTTGAGAAGCAACTTTTCGGGGTAAAGACTTGCCAGGAAGATTCACTCACTATTCCCGATAATTTAAAAAAATCAAATAAGGACTCGAGAAAGTCATCGTTCTCCTCTCATAACTTTGAAACAAATGCACTAGAAGAGAAGAAGCCATCTAAGAAAACAGGAGTTAAAAGAAAATCATATCCTCTTTATCACAGTACACCAAAAGTTATGAAAACAAATACATCGCGAACGTCTAAAACTTGTTTGGACCTAGAACCATTAAATACATCGCCTACGTTTGAAAATCACGACGAAACGTGTAGGGAACTAATCGCAGAAAAAGGTTTCGAAGAAAAACGAAAGTTATCTTTTGTTTGCAGTGGTCTATCAGGTTCGCAAATTCAAGAGGTAAAGAACCTGTGTGAATTAGTTGATGCCGATTTCATCGGCAGGTTTAATTCCACCGCCACGCACGTGATCGTTAAAGTTGTCGGACAGCGAAATACGGCAGAAAAGACTTTAAAATATTTACAAGGAATTGCTTATGGAAAGTGGATAGTTAGCATAGATTGGGTGTCTGATAGTTTGCAAAGAAAAGAGTTGCTGAATGAAGATAAATATGAAGTTGTTGATAATTTAACTTTAGAGGAAGGTCCAAAAAAATCACGGTTGAGAACAAGGAATATTTTTGAAGGATTCATCTGTCTCTGTCAAGGTCCATTTAATGATGTTTCCGTTGCAGATTACTCGGTAAGCATTAAAATATTAATATGGTTAAGTGTAGACAGTAGTAATAAATATTATTCATAATAATGAATGTAATAATACTTGATTACAAGTAAATGATGCTTTTTTGGCGATGCCCACAATAGGCTCTGTTTATGTCCTTATGTTGAGCATAACATAAAAATGCAATATATTCTTTGTATTTTTATATTATGATCAACATAAGGACAAAAGTAGAACCTATTGTGGACATGGCTTTACGAAAAACAAATATATATGTTAATTTTTTTATTTTATTTATTTTTGTTTACTTACACACTCGCGTATCGATTAATACCACACAATATAAGTGTCCACGTAAAAGTGGCTTTTTATAAATGAAGGGTCTGCGATCTGAACCTGTTAAGCGCCATTTCACAAATTTTACAGAACGGGGAAATACCTCATCATTTTTACAATTTTTCTTCATTTTTTGAAATTTAAAGCGTCTTTCGTTCATTAACTGTAGATTCATGATATGTGACCTGGTAAGTTAAAAGGCACCTTACGCCTAAAATCAAGTTTTCGAAAAAAAACTTTCTTAAAGTTAACAAGTTAATATTCATGCTTCTGCACATTAAAATGGCTTGAAACTCGCTACTCGAGAGTTTCTGGGGTCGCTGATTATGAATGTGGCATCAGATTTTCAAAATTCAAAATGGCGGACAAATTTAAAACAAGTTGTTCATTTCATGACCATTCAGCTTCCTCAATATATAAAAATTGCGGTTTTGCAAATTTTTGAAAAACTATGTACAAAAGGGTTCGTCCAAAAGATTTGTTAAAAATAAAGTGATATAAATCATTTATAAGTTGTTATATAAATATTTGGTGAAATTTACACTTTCATTTGCCAATTGGTTCTTTTTTATGATAAAATAATCATTTCAAAATATTAATATTAATATTAAATAAATTATGAAAAAATACAAAATTTGAATTTTTTGTGAAAAAGAAAAATATTTATTAATTTTATAAATTTTGATAAAATATATATACTTTGTATACATCAATCGATTCGTTTTCTTGTCAGGAATGTAATTTTGAGAATAATTAATGAAAATATTAACAAATAAAAAAATTATTGCAAAAAATCCAAAAAAAATTTTTTCTGAATTTTAAAAAAATTGTATTAAAAAAAATTTTGTAGATATTTTCGAAAATCCTTGTGTCATATTTTAGGTATTAATGACTGCAATAAACCTGCAAAATTTCAGGACAATCCATCAAAATTTGTCTGAGATAATTTGTACACAATTTTTGTGACAAACATATACACACACATACATCTGGACATTTGCTCAGAATTGAATATACATATATGTTATAGATGAAAACGAGTCCATATAACCTTCTTTTGAAAAATTGAAAATCGTCACCAATGCAAAGCTTCCTCATGAGGAAGCTAAATTGTTTGAATTTGCCTGAAATTCATTATTTGGGGGTTTTTGAGGTCGCTAATTACGAATCTGGCATCAAATTTTCAAAATCTGATGTAAGATTTGTAATCAACGACCCCAAAAACCTTCATGTACTAAGTTTCATAAAAAATAATCAACTTTTTAGTTTTAATGTCCGCCATATTGGATCAGCTATTTTGAATTTTGAAAATCTGATACCAGATTCGTAATTAGCGACCCTGAAAACCCGCGAGTAACAAGTATCAAGCAAATCGGACCAATTTTTATAGGTACATTTCTTTTGTACTGATGTTTTCAACGTTTTTTTTTTGGCTAATTACGTCCATATTTGAAGCGCATTTGTAAAAAAAACTAATTAAGCTACACTGACCTTGAATTTCAAGGTCAAGTTGAAAGAAAAAACTTTTTTGCATCACCAGCTTGTAGCTCGTGAAAAACGTTTTAAAATTCACTATTCATACTTTTAATTTGATTAATTTTACTTATAAATAGGTATGTTTTCGTTGCCTGCACTTCTTACACTTAAACACCTAACCTGCACTATGATGTTCTCTTTGCCGGATGTGACGTAATTTTATCATACATTTCGCTACACTTTCTGCACCTACTCTTGAGGTGGTGTAAAAGTTACACTTAGTGCAGGCAACGAAAACATACCTAATATATTACATCGAAAAAAAGATACTTTTAAAAAAATCAAATTTTTGAAACTCCATAACTCAAAAAATATTTTACCAAATTCAAAAAAAATTTATATTTACACTTCTATTAATAATAGTAACATTTTAGCAAAGTTTCGAAAAAAATCATTTTTTGACCTGGGCAGTTGAGGAATAATTTTGCTCCATATATGATATATGTAATTGAACGCCTTGATGCAAGAACCAGACATAGCTCCGAGAAAAGAGTGGGGGGTTGTCCCCTGGCAATAAAATATTCAACTTCAAAATTTTTGAATTTTTAAATTTTATTTTTATAAAGAATAAAAAACTGCATCTTTTTTTCCTTTGAGAAAAAGTTGTAGAATTAATATTTTTTTAAATAAAATTAAAAAACTTGTTTTTTCTCAAACGAATTTTTAATTAAAATTTCATCTTCAACTCGCTGCCAAATCTACAATTTTGCATATTTTTCAATCAAATTTAGAATGGACACACTTTATATTATCCTTTTTGAGCATATATGTTTTAAAAATTTATATGTTTGTTTATAAACAAACTAAAAAATATTTATTAGCCAATGGTAAAATTTTAACACCATAATCTTTGAACGTTTCGTTTATCGAGGAAATTTTGAGCAAATGAAAACTTCCAGTGAAGAAGTTGTTCAAAATAGTATAAAAAAGTTTTCTGGAAATTATTAAATTATCAAAATTGATAGAAAAAATTCTAACAACGTTTAACTTTTCTCGCGCGGCGGACTCTAACGAAACGAATTTCTATATCTGGCGGAGCCAGCCAGGACTGTCTGTTTTTTCATTTCACAGCTTAGAATAATGAAAACAAAACATTAATATGCTTTTTTCGGAAAACAATATTTTTCATATCACTCAATATAAGAATAAATAAATTATTATATTAGCGTTAAAAAATATTATTAAAATAATAAATATTAATTATTTTCATTATTCTAAGCTGTGAAATGAAAAAACAGACAGTCCTGGCTGGCTCCGCCAGATATAGAAATTCGTTTCGTTAGAGTCCGCCGCGCGAGAAAAGTTAAACGTTGTTAGAATTTTTTCTATCAATTTTGATAATTTAATAATTTCCAGAAAACTTTTTTATACTATTTTGAACAACTTCTTCACTGGAAGTTTTCATTTGCTCAAAATTTCCTCGATAAACGAAACGTTCAAAGATTATGGTGTTAAAATTTTACCATTGGCTAATAAATATTTTTTAGTTTGTTTATAAACAAACATATAAATTTTTAAAACATATATGCTCAAAAAGGATAATATAAAGTGTGTCCATTCTAAATTTGATTGAAAAATATGCAAAATTGTAGATTTGGCAGCGAGTTGAAGATGAAATTTTAATTAAAAATTCGTTTGAGAAAAAACAAGTTTTTTAATTTTATTTAAAAAAATATTAATTCTACAACTTTTTCTCAAAGGAAAAAAAGATGCAGTTTTTTATTCTTTATAAAAATAAAATTTAAAAATTCAAAAATTTTGAAGTTGAATATTTTATTGCCAGGGGACAACCCCCCACTCTTTTCTCGGAGCTATGTCTGGTTCTTGCATCAAGGCGTTCAATTTTGATTATCTTAAACCCAAAATTAACGACTGTACGACACTTTCAAGCTATGCATATGTTATCAGCAGGTGTCTCACGGTCTAAACCTGTTATCAGCCATATTCTAATTATTTTTTTTTCAAAGGGCAATCATTGAAAGTGTTAGATACTTTTGACTTAAAAATATAATTGATTAATACGAAAAAATCTATTTATCTATTTCTTCGTATAGAAAGTTCTTCAAAGAAAGTTTTTAGTTTTCTGAGACCAAGTGAGTGGGTCTCGATAAAGTTCAACCCAAAAGTCTTACCACTAAAAGTTTTTTTACAGATATTTGTTCACTAATGAAATCAGAATATTTTTAACCTAGAATGAAAAACATCTGTCGAGGGTTTTTAGAATTATCCCAAATTTTTCTCGATTTTCTGTAGGTTAATTGCTGTTATTTTATTGAAAATGGAGATATTAAATTTATTTTTTTATGTCTCTCCTTTGAGGTCTCGTGAACATTTTACCTTATTTTTGTTGTAAACAATTTTTGTCGATTTTTGTGTTATTTCTTAAAATAAATGTAGAAACTAGGAGCTCACTTATGTAAAGTGTTCAAATAATACCTTAAAATCTATACTTTTGTGTCTATTGGGTCACTTGGTGGGGTCTAAGAGTTACATTTAAGAACGTTAGAGTGGGGTTAATTCAGCATAGGCGAGGATACTTTATGTTACACTTTAGAATGTTTGTATTTTTACTTTTATAGGATTTACTAATTCATATGGGAGCTACAATTCTACAAAAAATGGAGGATTTTATTAATTATAATAATGATAATAACAAGAAGATTATCATCATGCAGTGCGATCATTGGGATGATGATGTAATAAGTAAGTATTAACTTTTTTATGCTATATATATACAGCGATTATGTTTAAAAATTGATTAAATTTTTACAATTAAAATTTTTCAGTTCTTTGACATTATTTTCTTAAAAATTTGTTTATCAGAAAAAGCTTGAAGGAAGAAAAGAAGCGCCTTCTTTTTTTATATAAGTTCCTTTAGAATCTGAGATAATGTTTCGAAATATTTATAAAAATAAATAGCTAGTGCTTTATTTATCCATTCAGTACATAATAATTTGTTTTAGGGGATTGGTTTAAGAAAACTAAAGCAGTGCCAGTTGAACAAGAGTGGTTAGTTGAATGCATAAGTCAGTACAAAGTAATCTCTTTGTTCGACTACATTCAAGGAATATCGCCAGAGGAGGCTTCCACTGTTGGCTTACCAGAGGATCTTTTGAAAGAGGAATTTGAATACGATTCCGAAGACTGAGTCAATATTATTTAAACAAATTCTTTATTGTAAATAAAATAATAGCTGAATTTGCAAATTTTGCTTATGTACATTGCATTCCTTACTTTTGTACCATAAATTGTCGCGTCGTATGAAATTTAAAGTTAAATAAGTTGATAGTTCACTTGATTAATCTGCACTTTTGATTTTAACCGTTCGCCGTATTGGAAGAAATCTTTATTACTGTCGACTCTCTTACAGTACCTGTTCAACCCTCCACCAGCTTATGTGTACGGATAGTTTCAAAAACGTCAATTTTATGAAACTATCCGTTTACATACATATAACATATGTAACGATCTACAAATAAAACAATTGGAAAAGTCAATACCTAGAAAAATACGCCTTTCGATTGACATATGTCGGACGGAGGGTTCAAAAATATATCTAGGCAGCATCAATTTTTTTCTGTAATTTTTCTGATGTAAAGAATTAACGTAAGTGTAAGACATTACGAAAAACTAAATGGGTGATTCTCCGCGTAGCGCAGAACTTGGTTTTTTTCATGTTGTAATGGAAAAATAATAAATAATTTTCATATATTTTTACAATTCCAACGTGAAAAGGTTATCTATATGTTTAGAAACAAAAACCAATAATTACTTTTGTATCTGATATTATAATTTTTCATAAATAAGCGGTTTTAAGGCTGAAATTGTCAAAATTTTACCTGTCCCCACATGAAGTTTAGAAAAAAAAGTTAATAATTTTAGTAATATGCAATAATAAATACAATTACTATTGACATTTTAGTATCGTCTACTTTAGTACAGTTAAATAAAAAAAATTTTTTTTTTAAATTAATTTTATATGTTTTTTTTCAGTTTTTGCTTGACAGCAAATTTGGATACTATTCATTATTTTATCAACAAACAGTAAATTATTTAAATGAAAATCAAATGTTAACTTAAAATTACTTTTGTAAACACAAAAAATAACTTCCTTAAGTTAATTCAGGAAAAAGAATCAATGTTCTAATTGATTTATTCATTTTTCACTCATTTTATGTTGGGAATTTGAAAAGGGAATCACAAAATAGTCTCCACCGACCTCCACCGACCCTTAAATATTTTACCACAAATTAAACAATTATTTATAAAAAAAAGGTTAAATAAAGCGTAGTTATATTGTTTTGGTCAATACGAATGAGATCCACTTTAAACCGATTGAAAATTAATGATACTTTTCTCAAAAAATTAAAATATCCAAAGTCGGTTGAAAAAGTTTCCACCGACCTTCGTATTACGAAGAACCTAGTGCAAATGTAGTGTTATGGTGCAACATATATAAGAAGTAAAAAAACCTATAGCTTTCAATTGTGATTTCTAGATACTTTGCATATTTTTAAAAATTACCGACAAGATTTCTTTAAATTACCTTACAAAATGCCATAAATTACCGCGAAAATTTTCATAAATTGCCAAAATTCAAATTTTTAATAATAATTTAAATTTTACATATTTTTATGAATTATCGCGAAAATTTCCATAAATTTACATATAAATTTCCATAAATTACCAAAATAATAATTTTTAAATGAGATTTACGCTATAATATTGTTTAAATTACCGCAAAATTTTTTTTGACAGAATGTGTCCAAACAGTGAATTAGTTAATTACTACACTTGTTTACAACAAAAATTATAAATAATTTTTCCGGTCCGCTATGGATTTTTCTTTCTAAAGCCTTTATCTTCAAAAAAATATATTGATAATAATCATAACGATAAAAAAAAATTTTTTTAATTTCATAAACCAAATCGTGCGCTACGCGGAGAATCACCCAAATATATTTTTTTCAATTTTATTACATAATGTTTTTACTCTTTATTGATCAATGTTTCACTAGAAACTGACTCTGAAGGATAGAATTTAGAATAATTAAATTAACTTCTATTGTTAGGAAAAATTTATTTACTTATCAATGAATAACTATAGTAATATGATATATATATATTAACAATATATTACAAAATTTGTTAACCTCACCTTTCGTACATTTAATATTATTTAACAATAACTGTAATCATAACGATGAATTGTAGGATTATGAAGATTTGGCTCGTTTATTCAATGCCTGGTAGATAGCGATTAACGAAGACAACGTTCCCAACGCACCCACTTGCCAAGTTTTTAGTTTTCCTCCATAAAGTGTGCCTTTGGGCAAGTAACTCACAGCGTAACTAAAGTCGAGAATCAATCTGATGCAAGTTACTAGTTCGGAGCGTTGCTGCACTTTTATTTTATTCCTCTGTATCCTGAAGAAAAATTATATTTTTTAAAATTATTTTAATGGATATTAGTTAATTATAATTGATTCTCTTTCTGAATTTTTATTCAAACAATTTTAAACATGATCTACGATTTTTTGCTTCTTGGGCACCTTTCTTGGGAGAGCGTCACATATAAAACAGTTATACGCACCTATTATTAGATTTGTCATTTAAACATTGTTTGTACTTGTTCAACTCGATGATTTTATAAGCTGATCTGAAACAAACATTTTAATTTGTGAAAAATATATTCAAGGAATGATCCAAGTGTACTCACAAGAAATACTTTAGGAATACTAAGGGAAACTTCACGATGTGTTCTAAGCATAAAGATTTTTTATAAATCAGAATTTAGAATCTAAAACACATGTAAAAAAACATGACTTGAGAAAAAGTAACCGAGAGGTGCAAACACTTAGGTTGAAACCACTTGCGACCCAACGTATATTAAAATGAATTAAACAGTTCTCAATTAACTCACTTAATTAAGGATAGAGATATTGATGTGATCCAAAAATACGTGGTTGTAGTGTCCCACAGCTCAGTATTGATTGATAAAATTCTATGTCCTCCAGCCCAGCATATACTTTCAATCGGGGAATAAATCACGTCGATCACAGTTTGAATGGCGCTCACGTAATCAATCAAGTTCGATTGCTAGAGGAAAAACAGTATTTAAACTCTAAACATATTATATTATGACATAATCAAAATCCGACTTCAGATTCATAATCAGCGACCCCGAAAACCCCCGAGCGACAAAATTGAGATCATTTGAATAAATTTAAAAGCTTTTGTCCGCCATACTGGATCCGCCATTTTCAATTTTTGAAAACTAATAGCGAATTCGTAATCAGCGACCCCGAAAAATCCCAAGCAATAAATTTTAACAGGGTTGCCATAGGTCAGGGAAAGTAAAATTGGTCAGGGAAATCAGGGAAAAGTCGGGGATTTTTAGTAAAAGTACATGGAAAAAATTGAATTTTTAAAATTCATGAGAAAACTCTGAATTTTGATGCTTTTTTTGTTTGCCTCGTAAACTATAAAATTACCACAAATTTTAATACAAAACCTTCAATTTTTTCAATTTCTGACAATAATTTCTTTTTAAATAACTTAATTTTTCAAGAACTATCATAAAATTATGACTTATAAATTAATTAATGAATCAATTTTACAATTTTTATAAATACTAGATTGATAAAAGAATTTTAGTTCAAAATACTAAAAAGAATTGAATTATGGAAAAGTTACAAATGATTCCAGAAATTCAATATTATTTTCAAAAGTTATAAAAATTCTTCGCAGAATTTCAATTATGTTCAAAAATTAAAATATTTAAAAATTTTAATAAAATTCTTGATAAAATTTCGTAGGAATTTAATTATTCAATTTTTAATAAATTAATTCAAAGTAATTCAATTATTTAATTTACAAAATTTCATAAAATTTTTCGAAAAATATCAATTATTTAAAAAGATTTTTATAAAATTCGTCGCAAGAATTCAATTATTTTTATAAATAATAAAATATTCAATTATTTTTATAAACATGGATAAAATTTGTTGCAAGAATTCAATTATTTATATATTATTTATAATAAAATTCTTCACAGAAATACAGTTATTTTTATAAACTTGTATAAAATTCGTTTAAAGAATTAAATTATGTTCAAAAATAATAAAATTCTTCGCAGAATTTCAATTATGTTCAAAAATTAAAAAAAAAATTCTTGTCAAAATTTCAAGTATCTTTATAAATAATAAAATTCTTCTCCAAAATTTAATTATTTCAGCAAAATTTTAATAAAATTCTTGGGAAAATTTGTATTATTTTTATAAATAATAAAACTCATCTTAGGATTTTAATTATTTTTTATACAATGTGCATATAATAATTTTTAGAGTGAATCAGAATATTCTTCAGGGTCAGGGAAAAAATGAAAATTTTGTCTGAAAATCAGGGAAAAACAAATAAAATATTTGTTCAATGAGATTTGAGCAATTTTGATAAATTAGTCAGTCATCTTCAATTTTCTGAATTTGACTTTAAATTCGTAATAAGCAACCTCATGAGAAGAGTTTAATCTAATTTTTTGAAAATTTTGTCCTCGTCATTCGAAAGAGCGGCCCCAAAAATAGTTGAGTATGGATTTTTGAAAACTTTTATAGTTTCTTTCTACTAATTGTAGAAGATTGAAATTCAAGTTGAAAAGCTACACATTTCGTCGTTAAAAAGTTTATACTTAAAGTACTATTTTTGAGTATACCGAATTAGAAGTCGATGATAGAATTAGTTTAGTAAAATTAGCAGAAGTCAAATTTTTGACTAATTATAATACCTTCTCATGTAATGAGAATATAAAAATTAAAATTCACTTTAATTGTAGAAACAAAATGAAAATAAGAGTTAATATTTTTTTATTTTAGCTCTAAAATACAGAGTAATGTAATACATTTGAGTTAATATTTATTTAAATATTTTTCAAAACGAAACAAACATAATGATTTTTGATAACTACGGTCAATATTTTACGCCAATATTAGGGAACAGTCTCAAGCGAACCGAAAGTGTAAAATCGACGACAGAAAAAGAAAATTTAATTATTTTAAAAAATAAATTAGATGTTTGGGTAGAATTTTATCAAAATTTTATTTGAATAATTAAATTGTTTTGGAAAAATTTATTATTATCCTGCTAATAAATTGATTTCCTGCAACGAATTTTATTATTCATAAAAGAATTTTATAAAAAATATTTAAATAATTGACTTCTTTCGACTAATTTTATGCAAATTCCAATTTAAATAATTGAATTACTGAGAAATTTTTATTATTCATGAAAAGAATTTAATTCTTACGAAGATTTTTATAAAAAATTTATTAAATAATTGAATTCTGTTTGAAAATTTTAAGAAAATAGAAGATATTGAAAATCATTGAATTGAGAAAAGTTTTTAAAAATAATTAAATTTTACAAAGAATTCTATTAAAATTTTTGACAATAATTGAAGGGTTATCCTAATTGAATGTCTCTGTGGCATTTTATTCAATTTTTTTTTTAATAATTGAATTCCTAAAAATTCTTGCCAACGATTTTATTAAAATCTTTTAAAATAATTGAATTTCCAAAAAAAAATGAATTACTTTTAAAAATAATTGAATTCTTGTGATAATTATTGTTTTTTATGAAAATAATTATTGAATTTTACAAAGAATTTTTAAACAAACATTTTTTTAAATAATTGATTTTTTCGAGGAATTAAAATTAAATTTTTAAGAATAATTACATTTTTTGAGAAAATCCAGTAAAATTGTATTAAAAATAATTAAAATTCTGCGATTAATTTTATTATTTATGAAAATAATTGAATTATTCAGAAAAATTTAATTAAAATGTTTAAAAAGAACTGAATTTATGTTACAAAAATTTATTTTTGAAAATAATTGAATTTTTGGATTAATTAATTTAAAATAGTATTAAAAATAATTAAAATTCTTCGATGAGTTTTATTATTTATGAAAATAATTGAATTCTTGCTTAGAATTTTATCAAAAAATTTTTTAATAATTGTATTTCTATGAAAAATGTTATTTATTATTAGTGAAAGTAATTGAATTATTGTGAAGAATTGTATAAAAATTCTGTTAAATAAAATTGATTTTTTCGAAATTTGTTTGAAAATGCGATTTTAAATTAATTGAATTCCTGTGGAAATTTTATTATTTATAAAAATATGTAATTGAATGTTGTTAACTTTTTTTTTAAATAATTGAATTCTTGTGCGAAATTTCATAAAAATAATTGAATTTCGAATATTTTTTGAAAATAATTGAATCGAAAAAACAGAAATAGTAGCTGAAATCTAAAAAAAGTAGCCAAATATTAGCCTAACGTGAAAAAATAGTAGGTTTTGAAGTAGATTTTGAAAACTAGATTTCTTAAAAATATAGCCGCAACAGCTCCCAGACAATACTCTTAGTCAGTGGACTGAGCCATATGTGTGTGTTGAAGTCAACTGAGACCCACCGCGAGTGTAAGTTTCATATTACTATTTGCGTAATTTTTTGCGTAATTCAAGTCCCAGCTTTTTAAGCGACTGGGTTTGAAGTACGTAAAGTGTATAATTGACGTTAAATAGTTGTAGTTGGCGTTACACGAGATAAGATAGCTGCCATAGCTTTTCCTAAACTACAATCATTAATACGATAACCTTATTAAAGTTTATCTCTAGCAAGCACCTTTCGAGTCCACTCGTATGACAGAGCATCGTGCCAAGCAGGAATGTCATCCATCAGTCTTAGAACTACTCTACAATTGCTCATTTCACTTGAAACTTTTTTCAAATTCCCAGCTGTTCTCCCGGAAGTTACTCCACTCGCAAATTTAGCAGTATACGAGAAAAGTCTTAGGAATTTATCACGACCTTCATAGTCGTTTAGAAAATTCGATAAAAGAGAAATTTGATCCATTTCAATTCAAACCACGTGGCAAAACTGATTCTGAACTTTAGACATTTAATCCGACAAATGCGTTCTGCGCATAAAAAATACAATCAAAAAATTATCCTCTTTATCTAATTAGAACGAATGGAGTCAACTTAACTAATCATTCATGTGGTTTACATCGCAAATAAAAATATAAAATAAATAAAAATTAAAATACATAGTTTAAATGGTTTAAATATTCAATTCCATGTTAGCATTGGCATAAAGTGTAAACAGTCTATACGAACAATGGATTTTTAAATATAGATTGGATTGTGCTTTAAAGGTGCGTTCACACCTCTGTCGGTAGAAAAAATATTTTACTGAAAAATATCGAAATAGCTTTTTGCGTTACGTTTTGTAAAGGCCTTTCTACAATAGATTAAAAGTCTGCGTACGAGCATATGTTGTCATAGCAACCAACGTAGTGTTTGGGAAATAATGAAATATTCAAGCTGGCGCCGCGCTGTGAACGTGCCATTATTGTTCAACAACAACGCAAGTAAAGCCGAGTCATGCAAACACAGCCTTAGAACACTCCTTGTGAGTCGTATACCTTGCTTCTTGCTTCCGTCATTAAACGCGGTTATGATGCCTCTTTGTAACCTAAAGTGTAAAGTAAATTTTTATCTATTCTATACTAAAATATAATCGAATCAGTTAATTCGTCTTCAGTAGAATTAAAATACATAAGTACCATACAATGAGAAGATTGTATATTAATTTAGCGGCTTACTAAAACAGGTACGTAAAAATATATACTCATAACTTATTTTCCAAAGTGTGGAAACAAACTTGTGAATATCATTAAAAACCGGATGATTTATATGGAGAGTCTCAGACGAAATTCAAATAACAATAACTAACTTTTATTTTTCTTTTTTCTGATAAATAACTTGTAACTCATTAGTAATAGCCGCAAACTATAAATTTGAAGTATGGAGTAAAAATTTATTTCTAACCCTAAAAGTGCAATTCGAGTCGGCCTGGGTCCTCCAATAAACACGTCTGTGAATTTCACGTTTATGATGATGTAAAATTTTGAAAGAAAAAAATAATTTTCATGTGAAAAGCAATAAGTACAATTTCTTGTTTACAAATTTTATTATATTAAATGTTTATCAAAAACTTTGTGAATAACTTTTTAAACTGAAAATTATTATAATTTTGAATAGAAAAATAGGTTTTCTTCTAAATCGTCGATTATAAATGTGAATTTCACCAAGGACAATGAACAAGCGTACATAAAAGTTGATTTTTTGTTGTCAGTTGTTTATTTGTAATTTCATCTTTATATTTTGGAATTATAGTTTTTATTTCTAAAAAACAAAAATTGTTGAAAATCGAATATATTTAACAATTTGAAAATTATTCCCCTCGTAGACAATTGATACTGTAAGAAACTTTTGTAATAATTATTTCTCCCATTTAATAAAAACAAACTATATTCGTTATTAGTAGTTGATCGAAAAATTTCTCAGTTTTACGATAGTGAAAAGAATTTTTTTTTAAATTATATAATTTGTATAAAATATTAGGTTTGAAAGATAAAAATTTTAGCTTAAAAAATATTTTATTTTAATTCCTGAAAAGATTGTGGTGGCCAGTTTTGCAAGTATTTTAGAGGTGAATTGAGAACCATTCATTATACAGGCACAGGAGCGGAATTTTTTTTTACTTTTGTCGAATATACAAATAAATATAAAATACCTAAATAATTTAAGAAATATTTGAAAAAATATAAATTTTTTAATTTCAAATAATTCTGTAAAAACAAATACTGATTTTTCGATACGTAGATCCATCATTTATGTCATTATCGACCTTTAAATTTCTTGCAAAATTTATTATTGTTTCTCAATGTTCTCCCTGAATTGCTTACAACAATATTTAGAGTAATAAAAATAAAATATTTAAGCTCTACTTAACCACAACTTTTATTAAAATCTGAGGTAATGTGTTTTGAGATATACAAAAGTTAAATTTTTTTTCAAAAATTGCTTTTACCTTCGTAAAATTGAGAAATTTCTCTATCAAAACTGTTAATAACAAATATAGATTGTTTTTATTAGAAAAGAAAAATAATTATTTGAAAGGTGCCTCACATTGGCAATTGTATTGCTTTAAATATACAGCCCACAGATTTTGACGAAATCTTGCCAATTTTTTTTACAAACACTCAAAAATAATTTTTTAAGAAACTTAACGAAACACTTGTTTGAATTTCAAATTTTTATTTTAATACAATTAATAAATAATATGATGACTTTAGTAGTTTATCTTTTCCTTTATGAGAAAAAAAATTTTATCCTCAATATCGCTTTAATCTAATATTCTAATGAGTATTTAGTTACATGGTGTTTCTTATATATTTTTTAGTCCTCTTTCAGAATCTTTAAAAAAATTTCACTCTTTTGACTAAAGATTAAATGTTATGATTTTTTAATTTAAATTTTTTCAAAAATCAAAATGGCGGTCAAAATATCTAAAATCTCGAATAGTCAGAAAAACAAATTGCAGACACATTTTCTTATCATAAATGACTAAAATTAGTATAAATCTGACATCTATGATAAAATTTTATCACTATGACTAATTTAACAATATTTTGAAGTTTTAAACAATTTTTATAAACAATTTGTTTTTTGAAAGATACAAATATTGAACAAAATATTAATAGAATTGAAGTTACATGATTCATTAATCCTTTTGAAAAAAATAACAAAAGAAAAAACGAAATTTTTAAACCTTGACTTGTTGCTAATTTGGAATTTGTTTATAGCAAATGTTTAAAAATTTAAATTAATATTAATTGTTTATAAAATTGTTAAATAATTGTGGTCAATAATTTTTTCTCAAAAATTTATTTAGAGAACAGTAATCTGCAATTTGTTTTTCTATGACTATTCAAAATTTTAGATAATTTTGCCGCTATTTTGAATTTCGAAAAAATAATAATTTCTGATAATGCTCAAATGAAAGGTCATACATTTTGGACGCGATATGTGACGCGTTCCCAAGAAAGGTACCTAAGAAGGAAAAAATTTGAGGTTATGTTTTAAATTTTTTGAGTAAAAATACAGAAAGAGAATCAATTATTAAGGTAGTACGCTCGCGACAGTGACTCTCAAAAGTAAATTTTAATAAAATGCTATAGTATGGTGCAGTTACTGTAGCATATTTTTGCTTGGACTGTACTGAATACATAGTCAGCCCTATGTACAGACACACTCACACACAAGTATACTAGTCAGGTTAGAATATTATATTATATTATATCTTTTAACTGAAACGGTTAATATTGTTAAATCTTTTTGTTATAAATTTCTCAAACATTCATTTATAATATATTAGTTTTTTAAAACAATCTATAGAAAATTTTAAAAGTTTAATAACTTCAGAAGAAATGTGCCGTTTACATGCACTTTTCATAGGTTAACCATGTTAAATAACAAACTTTGAACTTAAATATCTTGTTTTAGAAACGGTCAATTTTTTTAATATTTTGCAAATACATAGATCTTGTTATTAACTACTCTGATTTCAAATTTCATGAAATTCTATAGAAAAGTGCTATCACGAGCGTACTACCTTAATTAAAAATTGTTGGTTTTCAAGTTTTCATTATATTCAAAATATTCAATTAATATTGGTTTAAAATTCAAATAATTAAAAATGAACTTTTAATCAAGATAAATCTAACTCGAACCCAACCTATAATTCGCTTGCTTCTTAGGTACCTTTCTTCGGGTCGCGTCACATATTTTGTCATTACAAATTTTTTCTGAATCGATTTTCATTCGAGTTGCTTTCTAGTTTTAACAATGATTAAAAAATCTGTTTCCAAAATCAAATTTCAGGGTTAAAATGCAAGTAGATTTTTGCAAGACTGTTGAGACAGTCAACTTCAGTGTTATAAATCTACTTGCATTTTAAGCCTGAAATTCATTTTTGGAAGGAGATTTTTAAACCTTAGGAAAGACTATAAAGATATTTTAGACAATTTCTGTTGGTAGTGTAATTAAAAAATAAAACCAATACTTTCTCATGTGATGAGAATGTAATAAAAATTTGTAGAGCAGAAAATGTTGATTGTTTATGTAGAATTAGAAAGAAAAGATTAACAATGTAAGAATAATAACATGTGAACCATGATTTTTGGTTTCAGAGAATACTATTGTCACAATGTCTTTACCTCCCTATTTGCTGGGGCCCAACCCCTGGGCCACAATGATGGTTCAGCAGCAAGCCCACGCTCACCTAGCTGCAGCGCAGGCCCAGGCGCATGCACAGGCTGCGGCTCAGGCTCAGGTGGCTCATCACGCTCACATACATGTCATGTCTGGCACTCCTTTGGCGCAGCTGCCTAAGCCGTCAGAAGTGATTTCTGAAGACAAACTGCAAGAAAAAGGTAAAGTTTACATAATCCTTTACGATAAACTATTGTTTTATATTTCAGGTTTTCGAAGCGTTTTCTAATGCTCTACAAGTTGGTTATGAGACTTTTAAAATTACTTATTTTTCAAAATTTTCGATTTTTTAACTTTAATATGTCTGGTTTTTTTACTCTATAAGAATTTTATGCGGTTCTAGTTGATTATTAAATGTTTCGGAGCAGCTTCAACGAATTACTTAAAACTTGGAAACATTACATTTGTACTTATAAAGTTTCAGAAAATCAGCTTTTCGAACAAAAATAATTATTATATAGTTGATTTTTTCTTCCGTTGTTGAATTTTGTTGATGATTGATTGTTGAACCAAACTGATATCGTTTACAAATTTAATTGTAATAATTGTTCTGACACTTACATCGGTGAATCAAAACGTAGTTTGGAAAAAAGAATTAAGGAGCATAAAACCAAAAAAATTGAATCTATGGTTAATGAACATCAAACTACGCTTAATCATTCTTTGAATTTTGATGAAGTCAAAATTGTAGATTTGGAATCAAATTATAAAAAACGATTAATTTCTGAAATGTTATTTATTATATTTAACGATCAATAAGAAAGAAGATATACAACTTCTAAGTAATACTTATTTTCCTCTATTAAGAAAACTGAAAAAACCGCTGCCAAGTGGTACATTTCTATAATTTTAATGTTCATTTCATGAACACTTTGCTTCCTTATAGAAATAATAATAATTGAAATAGAAGAATTAATTTTTATAAGAGTTAAAAATCATTAAATCTTGGCCCAAAAAATATGTTTTTATATATTCTATAAGATGGTTATAATAGTTTAATAATTACACATAAACAAAAATGTTGAGAAAATTATATTTTCCACAATTTTTGATTTTTCAAATACCAATAATTCGATAATTTTTGACCGAATCAGGTTCAAAAATAGGTCAATCGAAGCCTTTTTTAATGCTCTACAAGTTGGTAATGATACTTTTGAAGTTACTTTTATAATTTTCAACAAAATTTTCAAAAAAGGGTTATTTTCGAAAAATTTAGATTTTTAAAACTTTAATATGTCTGGCTAATATAGACAAAAGATGTTCAATAAAGGCTCAAAAGATGCTTCTGAAAAAACTCTACAAAACTAAAGGAAAACATTTATAGGTGCCCGAAAATTTTTTTTAAGTTATGGCCAAAAAACGTTTTTTACACAATGAAGAATGCAAAAAAAAAATATAGTTAAACTTTATGAATCGGGATGAAAATACTCTCATTTTATGTCCCCCGCACAGTAGTGCAAACCTGCAAATTGAGTTACAAAAAGGTCTACAGGCCTTATTTTTTAACCGATTTTATTAATTTTTTTTAAATGAAAGCTTACAAAATTGCAAAGAGCTTTGTCGAGCCTGATTTTGACATTTTTATTTGTTTATATTAATTTGTTTATTGCAAAGTTAACCAAAAGGAAGAATTTTTCAAATAATTTGTTCTCCCATTTATAAAATCAAATATTTAATATTCAAAACTAGTGAAAATTAATGTTAGTGCACTACTTGAATAAAACAAAAATTAAACAAATGAAATTTTTAAAATTATAAACAAATTAAGTTAACAAACATTGACAGCTATAACAAATTGTAAAAAAAGACAATATCTTTAATGGATTTTGATAAAATTCGTTACTCGGGGGTTTTTGGGGTCGATGATTACGAGTCGGATGTTCGTTTTTAAAAATTCAAAATGGCGGATCCAATATGGCGGACGTCAAAGTTAGAAATTCATCAGATTTACTTAAAAATCGTTACTTGGGGGTTTTTTGGATCGCTGATTACGAATCCAATATCATAAGAACATGCATCCTATTCAAGAAGCATATTTGCTATAAACAGTTAATTTAGCTTTAATGTCGAATTAGACAAATGTTTATTTATGCCGAAAGAGAATGCCAACGTTGGCATCGAAACTTCGCGTGGACGATTGTTATTTTAAATGTTATTGTAATAATTACATAATCATTTCATCTACAATTTCTGATAAATTATTTTTTCATGAATTGATTGTGTAGATGTACAAACTCCCTTAAGGTTGAAAATATGTAATTCGAAGTTTGTATGAACTGTGTTTATTACATGAAGAAAAACAAAAAATCAGCATTCAATCTGCCCTTTTCAGAGCAAAAACATTGTTTCAAACACCAAAAAATTAATCATCATTAGCCTTGGTAAGTAGGAACTCCGGAGTAATGATTTTGAAGTAAATCAGATAAATTTGTATTTTTGACGTCCGCTATTTAAAATGTTAAAAAACTAACATCTAATTTGTAATCAGCGTCCTAAAAAACCCCCTAGTAACGATTTTTAAGTAAATCTGATGAATTTTTAACTTTGACGTCCGCAAAATGGCGGATCCAATAGGATCCGCCATTTTCAATTTTTAAAAACGAACATCCGACTCGTAATCAGCGACCCCAAAAACCCCTGAGTAACGAATTTTATCAAAATCCATTAAAGATATTGTCTTTTTTTACAATTTGTTATAGCTGTCAATGTTTGTTAACTTAATTTGTTTATAATTTTCAAAATTTCACCTGTTTAATTTTTGTTTTATTCAAGGAGTACACTAACATTAATTTTCACTAGTTTTGAATATTAAATATTTGATTTTATAAATGGGAGAACAAATTATTTGAAAAATTCTTCCTTTTGGTTAACTTTGCAATAAACAAATTATGTAATATAAACAAATAAAAATTTCAAAATCAGGCTCGACAAAGCTCTTTGCAATTTTGTAAGCTTTCATTTAAAAAAAATTAATAAAATCGGTTAAAAAATAAGGCCTGTAGACCTTTTTGTAACTCAATTTGCAGGTTTGCACCACTGTGCCCCGAGGAGACCTACAATTTAAAAAAAAAAATTGAGGCCTTTAGCTCTTTCTCGTTCTGAGATATTGAGGCAAATGTAATGTTAACACACACACACACACACATCGGGACAAATTTTTAAAATCCGTTTTTTGGACTTCGGAGGTCAAAATATGTTGAAATTTTTTTTTATTTATTTAGAACATTTATACGGGCAGTGCTCATTCGTACATAAAGTACTAAAAGATTAGGTATAACGAAAAAAAATGTATAAATATGTCAAGAAATCACAATCGGAAATTTTGCTAATACAATCCTTCCTCTATGAGGAAGCAAAATGATTTTATTTCGATTGTTTTGATTTGAGTCCATTGACTCCACACGTGCTGTTTATATGAAGTGCAAAATTGTCTCCTTTAGATTTTAGTCTTGTTTTGTCATCCGTACGAGATGTCAGTGTTTGTAAATTAATAATTGTTTTTAAAAAATGTTCATTGTTTAATATAGTGGCCTGATGATGATGTCAAATGAAGACACCGAAACGTTGCACATCTAATGAAATAGTGTTTCATTTATTACTCTTCCGATAATTGATTAAAAGAATATCAACAAACATAATTATTTATAAAATACAATTATTGCTCAAAATTGTTTTATTTACTTATTTATTTGAAAACATACGGGCAAATCTCATTCGTACAGAGTTCTAAGTAAAACGTATAGTACTTCAGAAGTGATAGATTTAAATATTTTGAGGACATCAGCAAACAAGAGAAAAAATCTGAATTTAATTGCAGTAGTAATATCATTTATAAACAGTAAGAAAAGTAGGGGACCAAGATTAGAACCCTGAGGTTCTCCCGAAGTAGCCAAAAATACATCTGAAAATTCATATTCCACTCTTACTGATAACGATCAGTAAGGTAACTCTTAACCCAGAAAGCAAAATCATGAAAAAACCCAGAGTTTCCTTCTTCGCTAGTAGAACGTCATGATCAACCTTGTCGAATGATTTTGAGAAGTCCTTATAATATATGGTATTTACTTGAATACCAAACTCAAGACGTCGAAGAATATAGTCTGAAAAAAGACTCAAATTAGTAGTCAGAACAGACCTACCCCTCATGAAGTCAATACTTTTTATTACTGCTTCAGTATTTGCAGGTAACAAACTATTACCTTTCGTTGTCAGAACATCTTCATATGCAGAAAAACCTCTCTTGCGATCAACATTTGAATCTGGCATTTGCAATACCTGCAAACAGACATTAGCAAATTCGATATAATTTAATCTCATACTAATGAGAGCATTCCGCACAAGATCATTTTTACAGACTTTTGATTTCAAGGCATCCTTCACTGAATTCACTAATAACATATAATATGCAACACTTGAAAGCTAGCAAAAGGGATAAAGTTCAGTAGATATAAATTTTTTGTAGCTTCAGTTATTTTAGATTGATTACTATTACTTGTAATAATTTTAGAATGATCAAAAATAGTTTGAACAGCTTTGAACAAAGATTTTGCTTAATCAAAACTCAAATGATTTAAAAAGAGTTCGTCACATTTTTTGCTCAAAGATTGTATTCTGTCTTCTAAGTTTTTTCTTTTTTTTACTGGAAAGAGCGGTAAGGCTACGTTTAATATTTTCATATAAGACAATTTTGACATCATTAGCTTTTTTGAGAACTGAAAAAATCACGAGCACTTCGTTCATTTTAGAATACAACAAATGAGACAATGGTGCTTTTGATGCTAGTACTTGAACTAACAGCTTTAAAACTGGAGTACAATATTCTTCAACAAAAGTAGCCTCTGACTTTATTATTTTTACATCATTTTCAGTCAATTTTTGAAAGTACTCATTACATTTTACTGTGTCAGCCTTAGAAATAGTGTTTAAATAATTAGCACGATTTTAATTTAATAATGTGTTTTTTTAACTTTATGGCTAATACAGAGTGAAATTACGAGATATATATTATATTATGAGAGTTGACTCTCTACTGACTAATGATGTGATTCGAGTATGTCTTTCAAAATTTTCCGTATACATACATTCATACTATTATAAGTATAGGTATATACTTTTAGTGTACCTAAATCACAGAGGTAAATCAACAAACAGTCTTTGCAAATTTTGCTACATCTTCAATATACTTCCGAAGGTACACTGCAGATAATCTCCAGGATCCCCACACTGAGAGAAAAGAAGGTACACTGCTGTTCATTTGGAGGTTGTGTATCGCAATTCAAATTTGGATCAACTGGGCGTGTAACGCGCCCCTTTAGAGCGCGCTGCTGACTCTTGACATGGGACGCAGTGAGCTCGCGTGGTCTCCATAACCTAGGTTATTTGACCATGCGGTCTCACTGCGTCCCACGAGTCAAGAGTCAGCATTTTTTAGTCTTGACAACACATTCATTTAATCTAATTAATTTATCAGAAATCACTTTGGCAATCTTATCTAGCTTGTGAGCATGATCTGAATGTGAATTGAATGAGGCATTGCAAGTTCTTGAAGTAGCCGGAAACAAACATTTATATCAGGAGCACTGTCCGAAACTAACGCAACTACGTTCAGAGTTGCTGGTGCTCTATTTGGCGAAAAAGAAAAATATAAATAAATTCGCGGACGCCAGTTAATTTTTATGAAATTAACAAAACACGAAATTTGGGGAACCCTAATAAAATAATATAAAATAAAACCAAGTGACTTCCAGGAACAAAACCAAATTTATTAAAATAAAAAAAACATTAATCACATATGTGATGTCGATCAAATAGCGCCTCTTGTCGATCGTACAAAACCAGTATCGGTTCAAACAGTCAAACAACATCGAACAAGTTTTCTAAGATCGCATAAGTGTTTTTTCTCATCCACAGTCGAACAAGGAGTAACATATTTCAAAATTTTTGTGAAGCGACAATTATTGATCGAAATATTGGCCCTTCTATCGATGTAAGGTCGCAGGGACGAACTATTGACCTCACAACTCTTATCCTTATTCCAGGATATTTGATCGAATAATACTTGAGTTAACGTTAGAATGATCTTCAAAAATTAATTTAATTTTTTCGGAAGAAATTTGTGTAGTGAAAATTACGATTTTTTATATAATCTTTTTTATTTAAAGGATTTTTTTGTAAATTAAAATGGATCATTTAAGATATAATCCTTTTTTGAAGTCTAGTTCTTTTAAGTATGGAGAGGAGGTTATCGAGGTGGTGAAGGAGTATAATTATTTGGGAGTTATTTTTTCAAATTCAGGCTCATTTGCGCAGCAGATGGCTGTGGCGACGAGTGGTGCGCGCTCGGCGATCGGTGGGATCTTAAGGTCTATTTTCTCTCTAGGTGCTGACTCTTGGAACATGTATACTAGACTCTTTCAAAGTTTGGCAATTAGTGTGTTATTTTATGGGGTTCAGGTTTGGGGTCTGCAATTTTTACATCAGATTGAAAGAATACAAGTGTTGTTTTATAAGAAGCTTTTGCTTCTGCCATTAAACACAGCAGATTATGCAGTTCGACTAGAGACAGGTTCTCTGCACCTGGCTCGTGGAGTCCTCTCATTGACGCTGAACTGGATTAAAAAAGTTTCGAAAATGCAATCTCACAGATATCCCAGGTAGTGTTTTGAGAGGCTTAGGAGCTTGGCGTTGAGCGACCCCTCGAACGGTTTTAATTGGTTCGCGCAGTTAAGGGTTTTTTTGTCGAATATAATATGATTGATTTGTGGTCGGACATTTCCCTGGACTCTATCCAGCATTCTATTGGTTTAATCCTAGAGAGGTTTGGACGTTCCCTTCGATCCTTGGATAAGGCGCGGTGCTCTTCGTCAAGAAGTCTTTGTTTTTATTCTTCTCTTACCCTTCAACCAGTTGCACAATCATATTTAAAATGTAGATCCTCTTTAACACTTAAGAGAACTTAACGAGAACTTTGGGTTCAAAACGAGTTTAAAATAAATAAATACTAAAATAAATAATAAATAATCTTTTTTTGACAAACAACAACAAACTTGTTAGGAGACATATGTTGGTGAATCTAAAAGAATGGTTAAAAAAAGACTCCAAGAACATATGAAATCAAAAACTAATGTTAGCGGCACATAAGCGTGAATTTGGTCATGATTTCGACTGGGATAATTTTTCGATTTTGGATAATGAGGTTGCTTGTCAAAAAAGAATTATATCTGAAATGATCCGCATTAATTTACAAAAAAATCCATTAAATAAAAATGATGACATAAAAAATCTTAATTTTCACTACAAATATTTCTTCCGAAAAAATTACATTAATTTAACTATTAAATATTGATATTGATCTCAATAATATTATTATATACTTGATTTAAAAAATTATGCAGTTATGCAATCGCACAATCTACCTTTCTATTAAAATTTATTATCTGCAATTGAATTTTTCATTAAATAAATTTTTTTCATGCAGCTCAAAAATGGCAGCAATTGCAATCAAAACGATTCGCAGAAAAGCGAAAATTCGGTTTCGTCGATGCACAAAAGGAGGATATGCCACCTGAGCATATTCGCAAGATAATTCGAGATCATGGAGATATGAGCAGTCGAAAATATCGACATGACAAACGTGTTTATTTAGGGTAAGCACAAGGTTTTATGTGTATATTTGCATAAATTCTTCATATTTCATTTCCATTTATTTATTTATTCGGAAAAGTTGAAGTTTCTAAGGCTGAATTTGGGCACTGGATTTTAAAGAAATTAGTGTTACGGGAGTTATTATGTTATACATGACTAAAGAATTGTTTTCGCAGAGCTCTGAAGTATATGCCACACGCTGTGATGAAACTATTAGAAAATATGCCTATGCCTTGGGAGCAAATCAGGGACGTTAAAGTATTATACCATATTACGGGAGCCATTACATTTGTCAATGAAATTCCATGGATCATCGAACCGGTGTATATAGCTCAATGGGGGTAAGTTTTAAGTCACTTCAAAGTGTACCTACATTTTTTCAAAAGAGTTTTGTCAGTGTACTTCTTGTAGATTTTCAGGTCTTATAAAATAGAAGTAAAGGAAGAAACTCTCTGCTTTTTCAAATAGAGTCTTTTTAAAGTCTTTTTAAGATTCTCTCATCTTGCTGACAATTAACTACGAACTTTAATTCCCTTTGCCGTTATTGACTAATACTCGAAGTACTAAACTTTGCATTTATTTATTATTTGTAAACGTAGTCGGAGAAATTGTTCCGAATGTTTCGATTCTACATTATGGAGTACAAATTATCTTATTTCCTCTTTTAGAACAATGTGGGTGATGATGAGACGGGAGAAAAGAGATCGTAGACACTTTAAAAGAATGAGGTTTCCGCCTTTCGATGATGAGGAACCTCCCTTAGACTACGCTGACAATGTTTTGGATGTCGAACCACTAGAAGCTATTCAAATCGAACTTGACTCTGAGGAAGATCAGTCTGTCGCAAAGTGGTTCTATGACCACAAACCACTCGTTGGAACAAAGTAAGTTTTATTTTCAAGTACACGCATATAGTTATTTTGAAATATTGAATTTGATTGTTAAAAATTATTGATATGATGAAAAGCGTAGGGGTCCTGAAATCAATCACAAATGTGGGTTGACGGCTGCAACATGCTTACTGATTTGTCTGAGATGAGTTTAGTGGGGTGTTGTGGTTGGATTAAACGCTAAGCTGAAGTTACCTCAAATCGCGTATGACTGGAATTTATAAATCCTCGAAATATTAAAAGAATAATGTTTTCAGGTACATCAACGGATCGACCTACAGAAAATGGAACCTGACGTTACCTCAGATGGCAACACTTTACCGACTAGCTAATCCACTGTTGACGGATTTAGTAGATCAGAATTTCTTTTATCTCTTCGACATAAAATCCTTCTTCACGGCAAAGGCGTTAAACATGGCCATTCCAGGTGGGCCGAAATTCGAACCTCTTGTGAAAGACAGCAATTCTGCTGATGAAGATTGGAATGAATTCAACGATATAAACAAAATCATTATACGGCAACCAATAAGAACGGAATACCGAATTGCGTTTCCTTATTTGTACAATAATCTACCACATTATGTGCATCTTTCTTGGTAAGAATCTTTGTTTACTGCATTTTACTAAGTCAATTTCAATAAAAGATAACATTCTTTCAAGTACTGAAATCGTAAAATCTGTAAATTATGTTAAATAAAATAGCTCAGACGTCACACTAGTTTTAAGATTGACATTAAGCCTGTTTAATCTTACTAGCAGTGTGGTACATAAATTGGTAGAAGTTATTCGTAATCTTTGCAAGAGAATAAGAAAACTGCTGATGCTACCTACAAGAATGTTATATGTGAACAGAAATTTATTTAAAAGTAATTTCTTCAAATTAAACATTTCCTTTTTCTAGGTATCACGCTCCAAATGTCGTGTACATAAAAACGGAGGATCCAGACTTACCAGCTTTTTATTTTGATCCCTTAATTAATCCGATATCCCACAGAACTGCTCTAAAGGTAAGCAATGTGTCTTTTGAAATAATTTTTTATTTCAGATGCTTTCTTTTACGGTATTATAATAATACATATACTATTTAATAGTTTATTAATTTAAAAATTATAAACTTTAGACCATTATTTTTAATTAATGCGTACGCCATATTAGATCCACCATTTTGAATTTCATAAAACTATAATTAAATTCGTAATTAACGACTTCAAAAACAATCTGAGGCATTTTACGTCAGAAATATCACGATTTGCAAAGGGTCTGCCGATTTTCGCAAAACTTCGTGGGATTATAGTTCTATATAAGAAACTTCCTTCCCCCAAATTCAAAAAAAATTTCAAATTGTTGAAGACACGCCATTTTGAATTTTAATATTAATTTTATAGAATTTTAAATATCTCGGAATATTGTTTATGGATTTTTATGAAATTTACACATTTTTCAGGTAAAAGTATGTACTTTAAAATGCAAATAAAGTTAATAAAAAAAATTAATTTTTAAATAAAAAGTTAAAAAAATTTTTTAAACAATTTTTTGTTTATTTACTCCTCTCTGAAAGAAACGTCATTAACATATTTGGATTCCTTGTGAATTCACCTTTAATTTCATAAAAAAAAATTGATGGAGACTCAACTGGTTCCGGAGATATTAAAATTTTTGTAAAAAATAGGCCTACTTGCAGCAGCAATGCACGACTACGGTAACGTACTACGCGACTTGTGCAGTATGGTGCTATGGCGCGGCGACGTTTTTTTTACAAAAATTTTAATATCTCCGGACTCAGTTGAGTCTTCATCAATTTTTTTTATGAAATTAAAGGTGAATTCATAAGGAATCCAAATATATTAATAACATTTTTCTCAAAGAAGAGTAAATAAACAAAAAATTTTTTAAAAAAATTTTTTTCGAGTGAATTCGAGTACTCAAGTGAATTCGAGTACTCGAATTTTTTCAAGCTCTTGAGTAAATTCGAGTTCTAGAGAAAATTCATTTAATTTTCGCATATATTATATGAGCCGTTCGCTAGAAAAACGACCTAAGTCGACTTAAGTTTTTGACGAAAAAATTAAATTAAAGATTCGAAAACGAATTACTAATATAATTTACGTATTAATTATATCGATCATTTTTCCCAATACAAAGGTATTATCAAAGAATTCTTTAAAAGAAAAGAAGGTCGAGTAAACAATGTTTTGCTACTTTAATAACATTATTTTATAACAAATGACTTAAGTCGTTTTTTCCAGCGAACCACTAAAAATGAAACAAAATTAAGTATTTTATGAAAGAACACTTTTATTTTAATGTATTAAAACATATTTATTATTCTAAAAAGTCTTACGATATATTTTTTTTTAGTAATATTCAATTAAATATCAACATTATAATGCACAAGTTTAGTTAACAAAATGAAAAAATTACTCGCTTTTGTAATAATCCAAAATTTTTAAAAATTTCAAATTTATAGCAGTGAAGGCTTGTAGGAAAAACCTTCTTTAGTATTTAAAAAAAAAGAAAATTGAAATCGGTGGAGATTTGTATTGTCGTCAGAATTTTCTCCAAAACACTGCATTTCTTCCCACTGTACGCGGTAGCAGAGGACGTGAACGCGCGCTTGCGTAAGTGCTTCAATTTCGGGACCCAGGAAGTTTAAACACCTCAATTAATTCATAAATAGTGACCTACAACTTTAGAAACTTGATATATGTAATCTATATGTCTTGTAGAATACACTGATAACAAAACTTTTAAAAACCGCTTAAGTCGACTTAAGTCGTTTTTCTAGCGAACGGCTCATATTTAGCAAATAGAAGTACACTTTGAAATCAAAGATTTATTTACTTTATTGATTCAGTAATTCGAATAAATTCGAAATTTTCTACTTATTAATAGTTTTTTTGTAAGTAAAAAGCTCGAATCCATTCGAGTACTCGAATTCACTCGAGTGCTCGTTGCTCGAAGTCACTCGAGTTCTCGAAAATTTTGAATACTCGATACATCGAGCCGGCTTGGGCTTGGCTCGACCTTTCGAGCTTTTTGCTCATCTCTAATAATAGTAATAAATAGAACATCACGTTAATTTTACTCGGTAAAATTATCATAAGTAACGATAAAGTTTTGCATGACCAATTTACCTATAATCCTTTTAGTTAAAACATTAATAATAATTTCATGTTATTTACTTTTTGTTTATTACAGACAGTAGAGCCTCAAACAGAAGAGGATGAAGATTTCCTTCTTTGTGAAGACATTGAACCTTTCCTACAAGAAACTCCTCTATTCACGGATAACACTGCAAATGGCATTGCCTTACTTTGGGCTCCCAGACCATTCAATACCCGATCAGGAAGAACACGAAGGGCAATAGACGTGCCTCTAGTGAAGACCTGGTATCGAGAGCACTGTCCACCGGGTCAGCCCGTGAAAGTTCGTGTCAGTTACCAGAAGCTGTTGAAATACTTGGTGTTGAATGCCTTGAAGCACAGACATCCTAAACCTCAAAAGAAACGCTACCTCTTCCGATCTTTCAAAGCGACAAAGTTTTTCCAAACAACAACCGTCGACTGGGTTGAAGCCGGTCTACAAGTTTGTCGTCAGGGATACAACATGTTGAATCTACTGATCCATCGAAAAAATCTCAATTATCTTCATTTAGATTACAATTTTAATCTAAAACCCGTAAAAACACTGACAACTAAAGAGAGGAAAAAGTCTCGTTTTGGAAATGGTAATTTTTTAAAAATATACCGCGATTTTATTTCTATGTACAATCGAGACCCTTCGGTTCAAGATTGTAATGAGATATTTTTCTTAACTTTTTACTTTTTTCAGCTTTCCATTTGTGTCGAGAAATTTTACGTTTAACAAAATTGATTATTGATTCTCACGTCCAGTATCGATTAAATAATGTCGATGCTTTCCAACTTGCTGATGGTTTACAATATATTTTTGCTCACGTCGGCCAACTTACCGGAATGTACAGGTACAAGTACAAACTCATGAGGCAAATTCGAATGTGTAAAGATTTGAAGCACTTAATCTACTATCGATTTAACACTGTAAGTATTGTAAATTAATTTTATTATGGATTTCATTTTATATTTTTATTGAGTTGTGAGTTCATCAAGTCTAATTCTTTCTTTTGATTTTTAAAAGAAAATTTGTTTTCCAGGGTCCTGTTGGGAAAGGCCCTGGCTGTGGTTTCTGGGCCCCTGGATGGAGAGTGTGGTTGTTCTTTATGAGAGGCATTACACCCTTGTTGGAACGCTGGCTTGGCAACCTTTTGTCCAGACAGTTCGAAGGACGACACTCGAAAGGAGTGGCTAAAACTGTTACTAAACAAAGAGTTGAATCTCACTTTGATTTGGAGCTCAGAGCGTCGGTCATGCATGACATTGTTGACATGATGCCGGAGGGCATTAAGCAGAACAAGGCGAGAACGATCCTTCAGCATCTCAGCGAAGCTTGGAGATGTTGGAAGGCAAATATTCCCTGGAAAGTCCCCGGACTGCCGATTCCAATCGAGAGTATGATTTTACGCTACGTCAAAATGAAGGCCGACTGGTGGACAAACACGGCTCATTACAATCGAGAGCGTATTCGACGCGGAGCGACGGTTGACAAGACAGTTTGTAAGAAGAATCTAGGACGTTTAACGCGATTGTACCTGAAGGCTGAACAAGAGAGACAACACAACTACCTGAAGGTAAATATTCATTCTTTCGTTATCTCAAGTGGAAGACGAGAATTAATTAAATCAAGCTTCGCACTCTTCTACTAAAACCTACTATTTACTATTTTTTACGTTATGCCACTATTTGGGTATTTATTTTAGATCTCAGTCACTAAAAGCTACTATTTATGTTTTTCTTGAGAATTTCCACTTCTTTAAATTCGCTAATAATAGAAATTAAAAAACTATTCTCCAAAATTATAATCAAATTCTTTAAAACGATTCAATTACTTTCAAAAAATATTTGAAATTCAGTTACTTTCAGTGTCTAGTATTTTCATAGAATTTCGCAAAAGAATTCAATTATTTAAACAAAAATTGATAAAACTCATCGAAAAGTTCAACAATTTTTAATACTATTTTTAATTAATTATTCGAAAATTCAATTATTTTTACAAATAAAGTTTTCTACAAGAATTCAATTATTTAAAATAAAATTTTCATAATATTTATTATATTCAGAAAAAATTAATTTTTTAAAACAATGCGTTTATAAAATTCATATGAAGAATTCAATTGAGGGGCTGGATGCTATAATGTGTTATGCGCCATGTTAAGTAAATGGCGCGTAACACATTATAGCATCCAGCCGCTCAATTATTTTCAAAAATAACAAAATTTTTCACAGAAATTCAATTCTTTTTAAACATTTTAATAAATTTTTTCGCAATAATTCAATTAGTTTCATAAATAATAAAATTCATAGAAGAATTTCAATTATTTTTAATACAATTTTCCAGGAATTGCTCAAAAATGCAATTATTCTTAAAAATTTAATTTCAATTCCTCGAAAAAATCAATTATTTAAGAAAATATTTTTTTTAAATTCTTTAGTTCAATTCAATTATTTAGAAAAATATTAGAGTTTTGGCACAGGAATTCAATTATTTTAAAATATTTTAATTAAATTTTGGTGAAATAATTCTTCCCAAGAATTCAATTATTATTTGCATAAATAATTCTTCGAAAAAAATTCAATTATTAAAGATAAATAACAAAATTATTCCCAAAAATTCAATTATTTTGAGACATTTTAATAAAATTATTTGTAAAATTTAATTATTTCTTCGCAAGAATTAAATTATTTTTATAAATATTTAAATTCTGTCATGAATAATAAAATTCGTTGCAGGAATTGAATTTATTAACAGGATAAGAAAGAAATTAGAGCTGTGAAAAATTCGAACCGAACCGAGTTTTGTTCGGTTTTTGGGCGCTGAAATGTCGAATGTCGAAAATTCGACATCCGAACTGGGCTAGTTCGAATGTCGGGTTTTCGACATTTGAACTAAGCTAACTCGAATGTCGAATTTTCGACATTAGAACTAGGCGAAAAAATTCGAACAGTTCGGTTCGAATTATTTTGCACAGCTCTAAAAGAAATATTTTTGATGAAAATTAGAAAAAAGACCAGGAAAATAAAATATAGAATGGGATTTTTGTCAGTTCTGTGAAGTGTCTAAAACGAGTTTTTTTGGTCGTCAAGTTTAATTTTCCGGTATCTAATCTGATGTTAGTTCTTAAAAATTCAAAATGGCGGATCCAATATGTCAGATGACAAATGTAAAAATTTATTAGATTGTCACGATACTTGTTACTAGAAGGTTGTTGTAGTCCCTGATTACTAATGTTTAGTTTATTTTTAAATTTAGATTGTGGGTTAATAATTAGCGGAGAAATTTTCAAATCAGTGACTTTGGAAATTCCCAAATAACAATTTTTAAGTAAATCCAATTAATTTAAAACAAAATTGACCGCCATGTTAGATTTGCCATTTTGAATTTTCAAAAACTAACATCAGATTCGTAATCAGCGACCCCAAAAACCCCCGAGTAAACATTTTCAAGCAAATCCGATTAATTGATAAAAAATGTCTGCCATATTGGATCCGCCATTTTGAATTTTTAAAAACTAACTTAAAATTCGTAATCAGCGACCCCAAAAATATTAAGACATGAGTTGTAAAGAAAATCCATCCATATGAATAATGTGCCCCTCAAAGGGTTAAATTCATTCAACATTAAAATTTCATAAAATTTCAAATTGAAACCGTTTGAAGTTCATTTATTTATGAAAATTGTGAACGCAACTCTTTTAAAATTGAATTAATTTTGAGATATTTAAGTAAAATTATTCATTAAATAATTAATTTATTTTATGATAGTTCTTCAAAAATTAAGGTATTTAAAGAGAAATTTTTGTCAGAAATTGAAAAAATTGAAGGTTTTGTATTAGAATTCGTGGTAATTTTATAGTTTATGAGTCAAACAAAAAAGACACAAAAATCTGGAATTTTCTTTTCTGAAATCTAAAAAATTAATTTTTTTCAGTACTTTTAATAAAAATTCCTGACTTTTCCCTGAATTCTCTATATGTCAGAATATATGATTACTATAATTATAATAATATTAAAACTATATATTCCAATTCATATTTTATTTTTATAAAAAAAATTTGAATTAAAAATTTTTACGTTCTATTATTTTTAAAATTGCTAATTTTATTTAAAAAAGAGAGTGAGAAGTCAGCTAGAATTGTTGTTAGTTGTCATTAATTGTTAATGGAAGCATTGCTATTTAGACGAAATTAAAGTGATCAACTTTACTTTTCCAGGACGGTCCGTACATTTCGCCGGAGGAAGCAGTTGCGATCTATACAACGACAGTTCATTGGCTCGAATCGAGAAGATTTGCCCCAATTCCATTTCCTCCTTTGTCCTACAAACACGACACGAAGCTCATGACATTAGGTCTGGAGAGATTGAAAGAAGCTTACAGCGTGAAGTCTCGACTGAACCAAAGCCAACGCGAGGAGCTTGGTCTAATCGAACAGGCTTATGACAACCCTCATGAAGCTCTGTCGAGAATTAAGCGTCATCTGCTGACTCAACGGTCCTTCAAAGAAGTGGGCATCGAGTTCATGGATCTGTACAGTCACCTAATTCCAGTGTACGACGTCGAGCCGCTTGAGAAAATAACAGACGCCTACTTGGACCAGTACTTGTGGTATGAAGCCGACAAACGCAGACTCTTCCCACCGTGGGTGAAACCCTCAGACGCTGAACCGCCTCCCCTTCTTGTCTACAAGTGGTGTCAAGGCATCAACAATCTGCAGGACGTCTGGGACGTGAACGAAGGCGAGTGTAACGTGCTACTGGAGTCCAAGTTCGAAAAGCTTTATGAGAAGATCGATCTTACCTTACTGAACAGACTGCTCAGGTTAATTGTCGATCACAATATCGCCGATTACATGACTGCGAAGAATAACGTTGTCATCAACTACAAGGACATGAATCACACCAACAGTTACGGAGTCATCAGAGGCCTGCAGTTTGCTTCCTTCATTTCCCAGTACTACGGGCTGATACTCGACTTGCTCGTGCTGGGCTTGCAAAGGGCAAGTGAGATGGCTGGCCCGCCGCAAATGCCCAACGAGTTTCTCACTTTTCAAGACATCGCCTCGGAAACTGCCCATCCGATCCGACTTTACTGCAGGTATGTCGATAGGATTCATCTGTTCCTGAGGTTTTCTGCTGACGAGGCGAGAGATTTGATCCAACGATACCTCACCGAACATCCGGATCCGAACAATGAGAACATAGTCGGCTATAACAACAAGAAGTGCTGGCCGCGCGATGCTCGAATGCGACTGATGAAACACGACGTGAATCTCGGACGGGCCGTGTTCTGGGACATCAAGAATCGGCTGCCGAGGTCCACAACGACAATTCAGTGGGAAAACAGTTTCGTGAGTGTCTACAGCAAGGACAATCCAAACTTGCTCTTCAACATGAGTGGCTTCGAGTGCAGAATTCTGCCCAAGACGAGGACGTCGCACGAGGAGAGTTTGAACAAGGACGGTGTCTGGAATTTGCAGCACGAGATCACCAAGGAGAGAACTGCCCAGTGCTACCTGCGAGTGGACGACGAGAGTCTTCAGAGATTCCACAACCGAGTGAGACAGATTCTCATGGCTTCGGGTTCCACGACATTCACAAAGATTGTCAACAAGTGGAACACCGCCCTCATTGGCTTGATGACTTACTTCCGTGAAGCTGTTGTCAACACACAGGAACTCTTGGACCTGCTAGTGAAGTGCGAAAACAAAATTCAAACCCGGATAAAAATCGGGCTGAATTCAAAAATGCCTTCCAGATTTCCACCAGTTGTGTTTTATACACCGAAAGAACTCGGGGGCTTGGGCATGTTGTCGATGGGACATGTGCTTATTCCCCAGTCGGATTTAAGATGGTCGAAGCAGACTGACGTTGGAATTACTCACTTCAGATCGGGTATGAGCCACGACGAGGACCAGTTGATTCCCAATTTGTACAGATACATTCAGCCCTGGGAATCGGAGTTCATCGACTCGCAGCGCGTGTGGGCGGAGTATGCCTTGAAGCGCCAGGAAGCCAACGCTCAGAATCGGCGGCTGACCCTCGAGGATCTGGAGGACAGTTGGGACAGAGGAATTCCCAGGATCAACACTCTGTTCCAGAAGGATCGCCACGCGCTTGCCTATGACAAGGGCTGGAGGATTCGAACCGAGTTTAAGCAGTACCAAGTTCTCAAGCAGAATCCCTTTTGGTGGACTCATCAACGGCATGACGGTAAACTGTGGAACTTGAATAATTACCGAACTGACATGATTCAAGCTCTCGGAGGTGTGGAGGGAATCCTCGAGCACACGCTCTTCAAAGGCACCTACTTCCCGACTTGGGAGGGTCTCTTCTGGGAGAAAGCGTCTGGATTCGAGGAATCGATGAAGTATAAGAAACTGACAAACGCGCAGAGGTCGGGTTTGAATCAAATTCCCAATCGGCGATTTACTTTGTGGTGGTCGCCGACGATCAACAGAGCCAACGTGTACGTTGGTTTCCAGGTGCAACTGGACTTGACGGGAATCTTCATGCACGGCAAAATTCCAACACTCAAGATTTCCTTGATTCAGATTTTCAGAGCTCACTTGTGGCAGAAGGTTCATGAGTCAATTGTCATGGATCTGTGTCAAGTGTTCGATCAAGAATTGGATGCTCTGGAAATTGAGACTGTGCAGAAGGAGACAATTCACCCGAGGAAGTCTTACAAGATGAATTCTTCCTGCGCAGATATTTTACTCTTCTCTGCTTACAAATGGACGGTTTCGAGACCCTCTTTACTCGCCGACTCCAAGGACGTGATGGACAACACGACAACGCAAAAGTACTGGATAGACGTGCAACTGCGGTGGGGTGACTACGACTCGCACGACATTGAACGTTATGCGAGGGCCAAGTTCCTCGACTACACGACTGACAATATGTCGATATATCCGTCGCCGACTGGGCTGCTGATCGCTATCGACCTGGCCTACAATCTGCACAGCGCCTATGGAAATTGGTTCCCGGGTTGTAAATCGCTTATTCAACAAGCCATGGCGAAGATAATGAAAGCCAATCCGGCTTTGTACGTTTTACGAGAACGTATCCGGAAAGCCTTGCAGCTCTACTCGTCGGAACCAACGGAGCCTTATCTCTCGTCGCAGAACTATGGAGAGCTTTTCTCGAACCAGATTATTTGGTTCGTTGACGACACAAACGTGTACCGCGTCACCATTCACAAAACATTCGAAGGAAACTTGACCACCAAACCCATCAACGGTGCGATTTTCATTTTCAATCCCCGAACTGGACAACTGTTCTTGAAAATCATTCACACTTCCGTTTGGGCGGGACAAAAACGTCTTGGTCAGCTGGCAAAGTGGAAAACTGCCGAAGAAGTTGCGGCTCTAATTCGATCCCTGCCAGTTGAGGAACAACCGAAGCAAATTATTGTCACCAGAAAAGGAATGTTGGACCCGCTAGAAGTTCATTTACTCGACTTCCCCAATATTGTTATCAAAGGCTCGGAACTTCAACTACCATTCCAGGCGTGTCTGAAGGTGGAAAAGTTCGGCGATCTCATTCTGAAAGCAACAGAACCACAAATGGTTCTCTTCAACCTCTACGACGACTGGTTGAAAACCATCTCATCCTACACAGCCTTTTCGCGATTGGTTCTTATCCTGAGAGCCCTTCACGTCAACACCGAACGCACGAAGGTCATTCTCAAACCCGACAAAACTACCGTCACCGAACCGCATCACATTTGGCCCACTCTCACCGACGACGAATGGCTCAAGGTCGAAGTGCAGCTGAAAGACTTGATCCTCGCCGATTATGGCAAGAAGAACAATGTCAACGTTGCCTCCCTCACTCAGTCCGAAATTCGGGACATTATCCTCGGCATGGAAATCAGTGCCCCGTCCGCTCAGAGGCAACAAATTGCAGAAATCGAGAAGCAGACGAAGGAACAGTCCCAGCTGACTGCCACGACCACGAGAACTGTCAATAAACACGGAGATGAAATCATAACAGCGACGACTTCCAACTATGAAACGCAAACGTTCGCCTCCAAAACGGAGTGGCGGGTGCGAGCAATTTCCGCTACGAACCTCCACCTCAGGACGAATCACATTTACGTTTCCTCTGATGACATCAAGGAGACGGGCTTCACTTACATTTTACCAAAGAACGTACTCAAGAAATTCGTCACCATCTCGGACTTGAGGGCGCAAATCGCAGGCTACCTCTACGGATGCAGTCCGCCCGACAATCCGCAGGTGAAGGAGATCCGCTGCATAGTCATGCCTCCACAGTGGGGGACGCATCAAACCGTCCACCTTCCAAGTTTCCTGCCAGCTCATCAGTACCTCCAGGAAATGGAACCCTTGGGATGGATTCACACCCAGCCGAATGAATTGCCACAACTCTCCCCTCAAGATGTGACGACCCACGCGAAAATAATCATCGACCAAAACCAGAATCCGAGCGAAGTCACATGGGATGGAGAAAAGACTATTGTGATCACTTGCAGTTTCACTCCAGGCTCCTGCTCGCTCACGGCTTACAAACTGACACCCAGTGGAATCGACTGGGGCAAGCAGAACACCGACAAAGGCAACAATCCGAAGGGCTACCTGCCCAGTCACTACGAAAAGGTCCAGATGCTCCTCTCCGACCGCTTCCTCGGCTACTTCATGGTTCCAAATCAAGGATCTTGGAATTATAATTTCATGGGTGTGCGTCACGATCCGAACATGAAATACGAACTTCAGTTGGCGAATCCTAAGGAATTCTATCACGAAGTACATCGTCCTGCTCACTTCTTGAATTTTGCCAGCCTCGAGGAGGGCGATGGCGTTGGCGCAGACCGTGAAGACTTGTACGCATAAAATGTGTAAGAATAGATTTTTCCACCTTTTCACATGTTTCATTTCTCAATAAACTGACTACAGAAAACTATTAGAGCATTGTATTATAACCATATGTTTCGTTACATTAAGCATTTTATTATTTAAATAAATCAACAAGCGTAATAATTAGAGATATATTATTATTAATACAGATTATCAATAAACTTTATAGTTTTAAACTTCTTTGATCCTTTATTTATTACAAATTGTATGTGACCTGGACAGTTAAAGAGACTTTACGTTCGGAGAATTGATTTTCACTTTTTGGGTGATTATAATACGATGAAATCTGGATCATTTTTATGAAATGTCATTTTTACGAATTGTCATTTATGCGAACTGTCATTTTTCGAATTGTCATTTTTACGAAATGTCAATGTTGCGAATTGTCATTTTTGCGAAAATTAATATAGTAAATCTATATATGCGTACAGGTTTACTATAGCTATTTTCGCATAAATGACAATTCGAAAAAATAACTTTTCGCAAAAGTGACAATTCGTAAAAATGGCGATTCGTAAAAATGACTTTTCGCAAAAGTGACAATTCGTAAAAATGGCGATTCGTAAAAATGACTTTTCGCAAAAGTGGCAATTCATAAAAATAACATTTCGTAAAAATGATAATTCGAAAAAATGACATTTCGAAACAATAACTATTCGTTAAAATTACAATTCGTAAAAATGATTTTTCGCAAAAGTGTCAATTCGTAAAAATGTCGATTCGCAAAAGTGACATTTTATTAAAATAACAGTTCGGATAAATGCAATTCGGTAAAATGAAAGTTCGGTCAAATGATATTTGGGGAATAATCATTTTTATTGATTCTTTTTGCTCTAAAGGAGCATAAAAAGTAATAACTAATCATTTGACAACAATATCAGTCGCGTTTTTAATTATGGTACACTCAGAAAAATGGTTTTTGAAAACCAAGTTAAAAACGCTGTTTCACATAGTAAAATATCGAATCGTTATGAGATATAATTAGAAAAACTACCAGTTCTAATATTAAGTACTATTTCGTGATAAATAGTGCTATTTGTACATAGTAGAAATTGACATTTTTTAAAAATGGTATCTTGAATTATTTTACATAGTTTTTTGAACTATGACGCGTTAGATGTTTTGCAAAGTGTGTAGTTATTTCAGTTAATGCTTTATAGTATCTTTTACTAAAGTATACAAAGTATGGAATATTTTTTTAAATACATCAAATACAATTTAAGAAAAGGATAAATTATTATTTACAATACGACAATTATGATGCTAGTAAGTCAAAGTAGTATCTTACATAACAAAAACTCTTCATTAAAAAGTGTTTTATAACATTAATGCATATTATTTTATGCCATTAGAAATAACTAAAAATGTGTATTTATAATAGCATTAAGTTCTACGTGTTGTAGGAGTATATGCTATTTCACATAGTAAAAAAATCAATGAGAAAAATTGCCCCTTAACGTCTGAATATAATAGCTGCAAGACCCTTGCGCTACGAGTGGACCGTACTATTTCACATAGTAAAAGATCTTTTACTATGTGAAATAGTACGGTCCACTCATAGCGCAAGGGTCTCAGACCTACTAAAGCAAGTTAACGCACTGATTCAATGAATAACTGGAATTCTTTTTTTTACATGGTGGACATTACTATTTTACACTGTGAAATTACATGTGTTCACAACACAGTACATTTTTTTTATAATAGAAAGGGCCATCAGCATCGTTTTTAGTTTTAAAAATAGACTTTCTGTATACCAACGTGTACTGTATACATTCAGTCGTCTCTGAAAACTCCAAACTTAAAGACGTTAATATTCTTGTTGTTCTTGTGTTGAGTGTTAGCGTCATGACGCCAAAAATATCCTGAAATACTAAAGGCGCTATCAAATTTAAGGTAAATATTGAAAAATTATCGTACTATTTAATTAATTAATTAATTAAAGTTACAAAAATTGACACTGCTTTCTGAACATGTAACTTGGAACTATTAGTATGTCTGTATAGTATAAGATAATTGAATGTGTCCAGTAATGAGAAGTGAATGTATTATATTAAGTACCTATTTCTCTATTTATTGTAGTTAATGCTTGATTTTGATCAACTTTATCCCGGAAGAACATTGGCTTTGGAAACAAGTTAGAGACCGTTTTGCAATCAAATCTTGCAATTATTGCGAACAAGTCGAGTACCAAAAACTCTGGAAAATCAAACTCTTCTTTTAGGCGTGGATAAACTACCGCCAAGTAAGCAAAAATGAACTAAAATCACTTTTTTACAGAAGCGTAGCCCATAATTTTTTCTGGTTACGCCTCTGATTTTTTAAAAAATATTTTATATATATTTTATTTAATAAATGCTGACTTTAATTAACTTTACAGACGCTCAAGATGCAGTGGTTTTACACCTTTTGTCTACCATGATCATACCAATACAGATGAAGTACGGATCAACAAACGAAAAGCAAACAACTAACCAAGGTGCAGCAGTTTAGTTTGGAAAAAGTTTATAAATGGTACAGTTAGTCATTTGAAAACATTAAATACATTGCTAAAAAGTGAATTTAATTTTTAAGATGACGTATTGAAACCATTACAATTAAGTGTATTCATTATTTTAAACTTTTACTATGTATATATTTATTTTAGATTAATAAACATTATTATTGATGATTTAAATTTAAACTTTTACTTTTGATTTATTAAAGCTTTTGTTTCTAGCAATTTTAATTATTCCACAAAATTACAATCCTTATTTAAAATAGTTAATATTTCCATGAATCATCATTCTGACAGCTATTAAACATACTCTCTAAAACTGAAGTAGTAAAATTTGACTGAGAATCACTGACTCTATTCTCGCGATTTGAATCAGTGAAATTTCACTGAAGATCAATTAAAAATGATTGAAATTTCAGTCATTTTTCACTGATTGGACAATTAAAAAATAACTGAAATTTTCAATATGTGTGACAGAAATTTTCAGTAGTTTTTTAATTGTCGAATCAGTAGAAAATGACTGAAATTTCAGTTATTTTTAACTGATTTTCAGTGAAATTTCACTGATTCAGATTTAGAGAGTAACCTTTCTAAATATTTCTGCATTACATTTATAATTATTATATGTAGTGGTATTTACCACGTTACATAATCTCAAGACAATTTTACATTATGTTCAAAGTCATTTAGTACTAGCGTCGTGCACTATTAAAATAGTGGAGTTTACCATGTGGTTCATCGCGCAGTCATTCATTTAAAATAGTAGAGATTACCATGAGGCATAGCGCGCTAGCCTTTCTCACATAGTAGGTTCAAGTATTTGAAATTGTTATACTTTCTAGGCAGAAAAGTTACCCTTACTATGTAACCAAGTTCCAAAAAATGTTTACATAGTTGGAACTAATATAATTAATAATATCAAATACTTTGGTACCCTAGTACAAAATACTCAATAAAATATTACACATTACGATTAACTCGATGTGTCACGAAAATACTATGTGAAATAGTTTCAGCTTCTATTTTTAATAGTAATTTTAACACTTCTAAAATAAAAAATAATGCAAGTGGGACAACCTTCCCCTATGTTTTTTGTCCTACCGGGTATTTTAAAATATCCGAGTTTTTGCAACTATAATATTTTTTAAATTTTTTATTTGAAATTATAATAATTATTGACTTATTTATTTATTTATAACACATCCCCGCGGTCCATGTGAACCATAAATGGGTAACTATATATAACTAAAATATACAAAATTATACTGGTGTAATTGAAATACATAAAAAATAATATAAGAACAGATTAATATAAAAAAGTGACAGATGTACTCAACATCCACGCAAAGATAAAATATATATCATCGTTATAAACATTTGATTAATATGAAAACATGCGAAGTATATGAGAGCACAGAAGTCACTCGTTGTATTAACAATTGGTAGTTGAAAAGGTCTATCTACTTATTAATTTTCTAATATCTATAGGGGCCATCCATAAACTACGTTACCAATTTCTCAGACTTTTTAGACCCCCCCCCCTCCCTCGTTACCATTGCGTTACATGTAAAAATTTCAATTTTTGGACCCCCTCCCCCCTAAATTGGTAACGTGGTTTATAGATGGCTCCATATATATGGAACATTCCACGTCAACCGAATCAGTAGGCTGTCCAAAATTCTATGGGGCCGATCTCAAAGATTAAGGTCTTAAAATGATCGTGTGAAACATAGCAATTCCGCGAAACATAGCACTCGCAAAAAGAATCCGCCATATTGGATTTTTCAAAAGACCAGATTGTTTTTGATAGAGGACATTATTAACACGATCATGTTAAGACCTTAACCATTCAGATCGGTCCCATAGAATTTTGGACAGACTACTGATCTGGTTGACATGGAATGTCCCATATATATAATCAGACTTTTGTCTGATGTACATTGCACAGGATTCAAAATTTTTAACATATTTTTTCTTCTTGTACACTAAGAAATCCAAAAATGACAACAATAAAAAAATGTCTGTATGCATGCATGCATGTATGTCCCCAAAATTTCGACCGCGCATCACTTGAAAACGGCTGAACCATTTGAAACAAAATTTAGCAGAGTCTTAGATCTTGACCCAGATTAGGTTTATAAATTTACAGATTTGAAAAACATTAATTAGAACGAGAAATATTCAATTTTTTCAAAAATTTTCAAATGTTACGTTTTTTTAAAAACTGCTTTTAAACTTTCTATAATTAAGTATTACATGTTATTTAGTCACATTTTAGGATAATTTTGTCAATAATAATGTCTTTTCACTAAGATGTAAGTATAAAAATGTTTTCGAAAAATTCAAAAATTTACAGGTGGCTACAAAAATTTACTTATTATATGAAAATACCGAGGGGGTAATTACTGGTTAAAATAGTGTACACTCTAATACACTAAATTTTCCTGCTATTACGCGTATTATCTAGTATTATAGGGTATTACAGAACTATTACAGCGTATTACTGATTATTACAGAATATTACCTCTATATTATGTGGTATTACACTGACGTAATAATGCTCTATATTACGTGGCTATTACGGGAAAAGCGTACACGCTAATACACAAGTAAATACCCCCTCGGAAAATACTCTTTTTTAAGTTTATATATGTCGTAGGCGAATAGAAAAATCCGTCGTTTGCGGGGAAATAGGAAAATGATCAAGTAAATGACAATTATTCTTTTAATTGCCTGAATTCTTTAGGCATTTAGCTTGATGCCTAGGCGTTAAGCTAAACGCCCAAAGAGCGCCAGGCGAATAGAGAAATTGGTCTCGATTGATGAATAATAAACATTGAAATGAAATTTCAATTAATAATATATTGCAGGTATTTTGAGTTAAGAAGCGTTTCTAAATTTTTGTTTATGAATCTTTGTTTTTAAATATTCTTAGTTGAATTTTTTCCAAAATTGTTAGAAGCTTTAAATTAAAAATAATTTGCAGCTCGCGATGCCTCCAAAGCTTAACTTGCTGCAATAAATAAAATGTAATTTTTTTCCTTCGCAAATGACTTGAATTAATTACAATAAATTATTGCAATTTTGTGAAAAATATTTTTGTCTATAATTTGAATTTTTCTATTAGCCTGTCACTCTTTGGGCGTTTAGCTTAACGCCTAGGCATCAAGCTAAATGCCTAAAGAATTTAGGCGATTAAAAGAATAATTGTCATTTACTTGATCATTTTCCTATTTGCCCGCGTTTAGCTTGAAGCCTAGGATTGATGTTTTTAAAAAATTGCTTTTTACTTTAATTTTTATTTTTGATATAATATTTATGTAAATAGACCCGAGTTAAAATTTAAGCCCTGATTTCAGCCTACAATTTCAATACATTAATTGAAGTACTACAAACGCATAAAGTACTATATAAGTTGACAAAAACTGTTCTCAGAATTTGAATAAGTTAAAAATAACTAATTTTATAGTAAAAAGTCTGTCACTGATGCAAATAGGAATATTGTCCTAATGAAATAGTTAATGGTAACTAATTATTAGTTCTTCCAAGTCAAAATAAATTCCCGGCTATTTAAAACTTGTATTTTGTTCAAAACAAAATATGATTATTGACTTCCACCATAACTGCAATAATGTCCGGGTTTGTCCTCTATATTAAAATAATATGGTCATACTTTTTAAAAAAATACTTATGGTCCCCCCAATCAAATTTGGCTACATTAAATTACCTAATTGTATCTTGTCTTTAATGAGCATAATTTGAATATATAGTACATATTTACCTATTTTTATCACTTTATAGAAGCGCAGTTGCTTGCAACTAGGTGTATCATTAAAATTTATTTTTAGATTTGTTTCATCGTAATTTTACTGCCAGTGCAGTACGGCAATAATATAATTCTACGATTGGTTCCCGAGTATTATAAATAGCAAAATTTTAACATCATAATGCTTTAAAATTTAATCACAAGGTTAATTCGAGTAGTAAATTAATTTAGAAATTTTGTATTTTCATTTTAAATATAATAATGCGATGAGGGTGCATAAAATTTTGATGATCATTTTAATTGGCCCCTAAAATCCGCAAATTAACTTAAAAAATTTTTTTGAAATACTTTCTTATAGGGTATTAATTACATGCAAATAAAAAATTTTTAGAAGTTAATTTGTGGTTGTCAGAGACCGAGTAAAACTACTATCGAAATTTATTGCGTGGTTATATACTATTTGGCGGTAAATTATCCGAATCTGATGTCAGAATTCAAAAAAATGTCTTTATCTAAATTATGTACTCGTATGCAAAAATTTATTTTTGATAATGCGTGTATCTGTATATACAAGTTTTTTATGTAACTATAATTTTAAAACAATTATTTCATAATAACCTTTTGTCAAATTGATAAATACATAATTTTTATTGAATTTCATGGTAAAATTAATTAAAATCATATTTTCTCTCCATATAAATAGCATTAAAACTAAATCAAATATAACTAATTTCATGCATTGTTTTATAGTTTATTATTAACTAGCGAGAATTTGCGCGTGACTATAGCTTCTTACTCACTTTTTAAAAGAAAATTAGCAATTTTAAAAATAATAGAATGTACAAATTTTTAATTCAATTTTTTTTCAAAAAAATAAAATATGAATTGGAATATAGAATTTTAATATAATTATAATTAATACAAAACCTACAATTTACAATTTCTGATAATAATTTCTTTTTCAATATCTTAATTCTTAAAGAACTATCATAAAATTATGACTTAGAAATTATTTAATGAATAATTTTACTTAAATATTTCAAAATTAATTGAATTTTAATAGAATTGCGTTGAAAAGCACCTAATGCGGAAAAAAATAGATTTTTATCTTTTTATGTCAAAAAGTAGTTTTTAAGTTACTTTAATTTCATAATTCATATTAAAAGATTTACAAAAGACTTAATACGTGAGCATTCAGAGGAATGTAGAATAGATAGACAAACATCAAACTGATCCAAAGTATTGAAGACCTGAGTAAAAAATTCATTCCATAAATGCTCACAAGAAGGGCATTCTAATAAAATATGAAAAAAGCTCTCCTCCTCACGGCGACAAAAAGGACAAATAAAATCTGAAGGAAAAGAATACGAAAAACTGTCCAAAGTTAATTCCAGAAATATATATATTTGTTTAGTATCCTGATCTGAGAAAAGACTCTTTTAGAAAATAAAGATAACCGTGAAGAAAGGCAGGATATTTGGGTACCCGGAAGCTGACGTAGTCGTCAGCATGACCAAGAACAATATAATACCTCATTTTTACTGTCAATTGAAAGGCCTCTATAATTATTTTTCAAAAGAAAATCATCAAAATCAGAAATGAACAGCAAAAACAAATATGGACTCAAAACCTACCTCTGAAGTACCCCTTGTGTAACTTTAACATAATCTGTAGGACCCTAATATGTCTTGACACATGTAACAGCCCCCGAATAAAAACTATTCATAATATTAATCAGTTTCGTATTCAATCCGAGATTATATGTAATTTCTCCCACAATAAAGAATGCGAAACAGACGGGAAAGCCCCCTTCAAGTCAATGAAAGTAGCATAAATCACCGCCACTGGATGAATTTGAATTAATGATAAAAGTGTAAAAAGATATTATCGAGACACTTCTGCCCTTTCTAAATTCCGACTGGAACTTCGGAATCAAATTAAGGTCTGATGCCCAAGTTACTAACCGATTACAGATGATTTGAGAGAATATTTTTGCAACACAAGTTACAAGATGGATCTGTAATTTTTAGGGTTGTCCACATTCCTCTTTTTAAAGAGCATAAATGTGGACAATTTGCCCCAGGCCTTTGGAATTGTCTCTGTCGATATAGAGTTAAATTAAAAAGTGGTGAATACAGGCTTCACAGTCTGTCTCCTATTTCCCTAAAAGTCCCCTTTTTTAATTTTGGCCCCTAAACGTACCCTATTTTCAAAATTTCCCCTAAATTTCCCCTATTTTTTCGTCGCAGGAAATCAATTATTTTCAACAATTTTTAAGTAATTCTGCAAAACAATTATTCAATTATCTTGATAACCAACAAAATTCTCCCCATAAAATCAATTATTTTAAGGATTTTTAATGAAATTCTTTTCCAAAATTCAATTATTTTGGTAAATATCAAAATTCTTCTCAAGAATTCAATTATTGTCAAAAATTTTAATTAAATTTTTGTCAAAATTTCAATTATTTAAACAAAATTTAATAAAATACTTTGCACGAATTCAATTATTTTTATAAATAGCAAAATTTTTCGCCAAAAATTCAATTATTTTCAAAAATTTTAATAACTTCTTTACAATTCTTTCTTTCTTTCTCAATTATATTTTCAAAAGTTTATCGCAATTCAACGAATTTCAATATTTACTATTTTCATAAAATTTATCAACAGATTTAATTATAGAAAAAACTTTTTGATAGAATTCTACGAAAAGATTCAATTATTTTCATAAATAATAAAATTTCATTTACGAATTAAATTATTTTCATCGCAGAATTTCAAATATTTTTAATACAATTTTAAATAAATTCCTTGAAAAATGCAATTATTATTAAAAATTTTATTAAAACTTGAGGTAAGAATTAAGAAACAAGAATTAACAAACAACAATTCTTGAGGAATTAAGAAACATTCAATTATTCAATAAAACAAGAAAATTCGTTGCACTAATTCAAATATTTTCATAAATATAACATTTAATTCGTCGCAGAAAATATATTATTTTCAAAAATTTTTAAGTAATTTTGCAAAAAAATTCAATTAGCTTAATAAACAACAAAATCGCATAAATTCTTCCCATAAAATCAATTATTCTGAGGAATTTTAATAAATTTCTTTTCCAAAATTCAATTGTTTCGATAAATATCAAAATTCATCTCAAGAATTCAATTCTTTTGAAAAGTAATAAAATACTTAGCAGAAATTAAATTATTTTTAAAAATTCTCGTCAAGAATTAAATTATCTTTATAAATAGATAGGGAAATTCTTCTCAAGAATTAAATTATTGTCAAAAATTTTTTAAAAATTCTTCTCAAGAAGTCAATTATGTTCAAAAATATTAATAAAATTCTTGAAAAGAATTCAATTGAATGGTTGGGCACAATAAGGGGACGTACGCGCCGCAACACGCTATAACGCCAGTCAAACGGTAGAAATTCTGGAAAAATTGGAAATTGTAAATTTTGATTTTTTAAAAACAGTATCTTATAGGAAATTAAAAAGCGCATCTTTTTTTCCTTTGAGATTTTTTTCTAAAATAAATATTTTAGAAAATAATGACCAAAAACTAACAAATTTAAATTCTCAAAATTGATTCAATTTTTAAACATAACTCGTTGTATCTTCTGTAAATATTATTGAAATTACTTGTAATTTGGCATACAAACGCATTTGGGTCCACAGAAGGCGACAACATAATTAAAAATTCAAAAAAAATGAATTGTTTATTAATTTTTAATTGTTTATAGAGATCCGTCGATAATCACGTTTTCTTATCTTTGCCGTCAAAAAGTCTGTGGGGAAGTTTAGAGTTGAGCAAACTTCCAGTGAGACATTTGTTTATTACTATTTGAGGAAGTTTTCTGTAAAGTTACAGAAAGATTCCTTAATTATTTATTGAAATATTTTAATTTTAAGAGAAAAAAATTTCATTAAAATTTTAATTAAATCCCTTAAAAGAAATTAAATATTTTCAAAAGTTGTTAATACAATAATTGATTTCTCGTAGAATTAAATTATTATTTTTCGTACTTTTAACTAACAATTCTGTTAAAGTTAAAAATTAAAAAGTTAAAAAATTAAAGTTAAAAATTCTAGAAAATGTTAATTGAATTGAAATGATACGAATAATTTTGAAGAAATTACAGTTACAAATATTGTAACTGTAATTATTAATATCTTTAATTATTATAAGTTGTTCAATTTGAAAAGGTTTGAATTTGAAATTTTTGAACATCTTAATTCCAATGAAACAAAATGATGAAATATTTATTTAAAAAAGAAGTTGTTGATGTTTTCGAATAATTTTACTTTTGAAGAAATTTGTAAATAAATTTAATAAAACATTTTTTTGAGTATCTAATAATTTTTAGAGTGAATCAGAATATTCTTTAGGGTCAGGAAAAAAGTGAAAGTTGTGTTTGGAAATGAGGGAAAAGTGAGGGAAAAATAAATTTAAATTTTTGTGGCAACCCTGTATGAATAAATTATATTTTTATCTTTATTTAACCAATTTTTATGGTCTCTTTAAAGTCCCCTATTTTTAATTTTCTGTCCCCTATTTCCCCTAAAATACTTTTTAGGGGCACTGTGAAGCCTGTGAATATATAAAATCAAATTTTGCAGTAGGTTTTCGTAAAATTCCTAGCTTATCTCATCTACTCCGGGAGCCTTGCCATTTTTACATTTTGACAAAGAAAACAAAATTTCGTCAATAATAATGTCACAGTGTAAAATAGGGTGGGATATCCTATTAGTTATAGAGATCAATAAATTTTTAACTGAGAACTGTTAGTTATCATAGAGGAAATTTTGTCATTCAGATAAAACATTGCAAATTTGCGAAAAATTAATTCTTTTTGAATTTACAATTTTCGAAAATTGACGAGAATCTTTACAATTCTCAAGTTTATTAAATAATTCCTTGCGATAAAAATTCTTATCAGCAAATAATTCGCAATAATTTAATTATTTTCTTAAATAATAAAATTTTGTACTACAGGGATTCAATTATTTTCATACATTATTATTATTGTAATTATTTCCCGTACATCCATAGGATATCCGAAATATTCGGATGTTATCAGAGTGCATAAAATTCTGATGGTCATTTTAATTGGCCCCTAAAATCCGCAAAATAACTTAAAAAATTCTTTTTTGAAATACTTTCTTACAGGGCATTAATTAAATGCAAATAAAAAATGTTTAGAAGTTAATTTGTGGTTGTCAGAGACCGAGTAAAACTGCTATCGAAATTTATTGCGTGGTTATATACTATTTGGCGGTAAATTATCCGAACCCAATGGCAGAATTCAAAAGATGGCATTATCTAAATTATGTACTCGTATGCAAAAATTTATTTTTGATAATGCGTGTATCTGTATATACAAGTTTTTTATGTAACCATAATTTTTAAACAATTTTTTTCATAATAACCTTTTGTCAAATTGATAAATACATAATTTTTATTGAATTTCATGGTAAAATTAATTAAAAACATATTTTTTCCTATATATAACAGCATTAGAATTGTTAATACTTCTCTCTAAATCTGAATCAGCTAAATTTCACTGATTCTTAGCGATAAGTATGCCACTATTTTCGAACAGCGTGTATGCGCTAATTAATCAGTGAAATTTCACTGATTATTTAGTGAAATTTCACTAATTCACAGCGCATATACGCTAATTGAAATAGTGGCATACTTATCGCTGATTCAGATTTAGAGAGTTCTTCTACAAATATATAATAAACATATTAATATTAATTAATAAATATTCAGCAATTTTTTTTTCTAAGCCTACAAACACTTTAAATATTTTGAATAATTGCGGTAAAGAAAAATACATTTATTGAAGCTTTGTGATTCAGAAGTAAATCCATTAATCAAATCTTCCTTTCTTTTGGAAAAAAATTATATTTTTTGAATTATTATTAAAAAGAAATAAATCTCTAAAATACAATAACAAATTTTAATGAATTTAAAAGCTTTTCTAAATTACGTGAAAATTGAATATTGAACTTTTTTAAAATTTTAGATAAAAATTAAAATATTAATTTATCATTAACAAGCATTAGAAAATTTCTATACTTTAAACAAGAGAGTTACGGATAATGTTTATTTCTTAGTCACAATTATTTGTAATACATGGAACTGTTTTCAAAAAAGACATAATAATTGTTGACTATTTGAATTTTAGTCGAATATGATGATGACAAATATGATGTCAGGATTTTACACATTCAAATTGTCGGATCCAATATAGCGGCTGGTTTTTTAAAACTTGTTGGATTGGCTTGAAATTTGTTACGCGGGAGTTTTTAATATCACAACTCAAACAAATTACAAACGATAACACAAAACAATACTACAATCAAGCGATTTCAGTTTAAATTTTTTTTATTCTACTTTATTTTGAATTTTAAAATTTTGACATCAGATTTATGATCAGCGACCATAAAAACATTAATAACCGCTACGACCGAAAAATTTAGTCTATTTCACTGTTTCAATAATAAAATTACTTACGCTTACGCAGACGTAACCCAGTGGGCAAAAAACCATCATTGTTTTAAAAACGTTTTTAGAACGTTTTATGTCTGCAAAATAATGTTCCAAAAACGTTCCACTGCTTTTAAAATGTTTTAGAACCATATAACGTTTTTGGGACGTTATTTAGCAGACATGAAACGTTCTAAAAACGTTTTTGGAACGTTTTTAAAATAATTATGGTTTTTTGCCCACTGGGAAGCGTCTTTAATCCACTATAGAAAACACAAAAATATAAATTTTTAATTTTGTCATTTTTTTGAAAATTTATATAGGTACGAATGTTTTGATATTTTGTTTTTTTTATTTCGTAGAATACACGCTAGAACTTGCAAGAGATCGCTTATGGAATCCTAGCATTATGACAAAATCGTTTCTCATTCCAATTTAGATTAAAACTGGACAGAATAAAAAATTGTCTTGCATAACAAAAATATTATAAAAATAAAATATATTTATATTTAAGACGCATATATATGATAAAGTGAACCTAAATGTTTTCTAAATTTTAAGTATTTTGATAAGTAAGTATATTTTTTATATTTACTGTTTACAGCAGGTATAATAATATTCAAAATTCATTTGTAAAATTCTATTATTAAATTTAAAAATTTATAGTTCATGCAATAGTAAAGGTAAAAAAAATCTCATGCAACACTATTGGGTCAATGACAATTCTTTTTATAGTAGAGACGCTAAAGAGTTAAATGAGCAATGAATACGTATTGACATTTAAGTGATTACGGATTAACTATCAACTTGCACTAATTTGCTTCTTGTGCATTAGTTAATTTATTAACTTTCATATAATTTTATGAACATAAACAGTTGACGTGTAACGGTCTCTTTGTGATTCCTTGAAACAGCGAGTATTATCCACAGCAGAGACAATGACAGTATGAATTATTGAATTTAGATAAATAATTAAAAATTAATTTACCCCAATGTTTAAAATTAATGTTACTAAGAACACTAGTTTAAATATGTTACACTCAAGATCATTGTTTAGTGTGGACAAGTTTTTTACTTCAAAGAAATTTAAGATACATTTAATGGAATTTTTTCTGACATTACAATAGTGAAATTAAATGTTTTTTATTTCTTAAATTAAGAAACGTTGTATCAAACTGAAAGAGAGGAAATTTTTGATGTTTTTAAAGCAATAGTAATTTTTAATTTCTTCATTAAATAGTTCGTTCAAAATTTAAATATATTTCATAGATATTTCTGTTTACCTGTAACTGCAGTAGTTTTATGATTAAATTATTAATGTGTTCTTTCTACTCAAAAATACAATAAAGTTTGAATTATTATTATTATTATTTCAGGAATCACTGAGTAAGGATCTAATTGCACGTAAGTTGAAGTAAATAAAATTTTGATACTCAATAAACATCATTAGTATGATCAAACTGTGAACAATAAGAAAAGCAACAATTGTTTAAAAATGTATTAAAAAATTGTTACTATCCTGATTTCTTACAATTTGAATTTATATTTTACAATAAATACAAACATTTTTCAAAGTCTGACACGAGTTTAGTCAAAATAATGCATTAATTCTTTTTTAACATTTTAACTAGGGGAGACCGAGGTGAGTTGAAACGATTTTTACATTATCCAGTATAATTCAGCCAAAAATTGTCCTATTTTTATGAGTTTTGTATTTTTGGATAGGTAATTTTGTGTAGTATGTGAATCAAAAATAAAAAATTTAAAAAGTTGTAAGGGTTTACTAAAAGATTGCAAAATCTAAAACTGTTCCCGGTGTTACAACTCACCTAGTACCAAGGTGAGTTGTAACACATGTCGACATTAGTTGTAACAGTTGCAAATTTTGTGATTTTAATGAAAAAAAATCATTTTTAATGCTTCCTTTAGTTAGTAAAGACATCTTATTAATAGCAACGAATAAAACACTCGTTTTAATACATTCATTTACTTTTGGAATTATGTTATCACATATTTTGTTTTCTTTAACACTAATTAGATATTTTGAACCAATCTTTGGTATTTAATTACGATCTATAATAACAATTTGAGCTTTATAAAAGCTAAAAATAATATTATATAATATATTTTATAGAAATTTAAGAATAATAAAATTTTGTCTGCGAATTTTTAAATAATAAGGAGTAATTAGAGTAAGAAAATTTATGAGATCAATATAAATCAAATTAAACCAAAAACTAAATTAAAAATGAGTAACAAGGTCAATTATAACAAAAAAACCTAAAAGTAGAAATTATTTTTTACTTTTGTATATGAAAGAGCAACTCGAAAAATGTTTTTATTAATATTTTTTTCCTTTGGAAAATATGAAAGTGATTTACACGAAAATTTGTAAAATTCTAAATACTTTTAAAGCCATAATATAAAACAATATACTTAAGCAAAATCCAAACAGTCTCTATTCGATGAAGCACAAATTTGCGTAAACCTAGGTGAGTTGAAACAGCCTGTTACAATTCGCCTAGGTGCGAAAAACTGTGCATCGGTTCGAATAATTATTTTTTATTTTAAATTTCGAGACTGACACAAAAAACAAAACCATTTCATGAAACTAGGATATCCAACAGTTATTAAGGTAAATATTAGAATAACAAAAATTTAATATGTGTCGAATAATAAAGTATCAAAATTTCGGCCGAAAACTTACTTTTAGCAATTTTTTGCACACATATTAAATACATCTCAAAAACTTTTCTCAGGTGGTCAAGTAAATTTGCATCAAATAGTGAATCAAAAATATAAAAAATGAATGCTTTTCAAAATTTTTAAAAAGTCATAGCTTTCGAGAAATCGGCTTTGTTACAACTCACCTCGGTCTCCCCTACAACACATTTCTTTAATAGGAACATTTTTTAAGCAATTACCTTACAATTACAATTAATTATGTACCTAAATGTATAATTGGGAGCCAAAAGTTAATATTCATAATTGATTCTTATTTTTTTTAGAGCTTAAAATGGGATTCAACGCTTTCGATCCTGAGAAGAAAGGAGCAATTAAAACAGATCAAATTAACACAATTTTCAGTATGATGGGAAAGACGATTAATGCTGATGTTCTAAATGACGCTATTGCAGAAGTTGATCCCTTTGGTATTGTTGAATTTATTATACAATCAAATTCATTTTTGCTTATGAATACACTATCGTCGAAAATTGTCGGTCCGATCGACAGAAGTGGATTGAAAAAACACAGCTCCACTAAAATCATAATATCTTTGACAAAAATAATAATAGAGACTTGAATCTTGCAGATTTGGAAAGCTTTGTTTTTTTTAGTTCCTCAAATAATTAAATAATATGACATGTTTTAAACGTTAAAAAAATTAACCAAAACTTATCTTATCCAGAATTTTTTTTCTTTATTTTTCTCAAAGATATCATGCTTTTAGTAGAGCTGTCTTTTTTAGTTTTAGCTTTCTGTACTTAAAAGGTTTTTAAGGGATAAAGTTTAAGAATCGTCCAAGTTGGAAGATTTTTTAAGCAGGGTATAATATTTAGTTATATAATATGTGCTATATCTCACAAGCAGACCATTTTTTACTAGGTGCTGGTGAGTTAGAGTTTGAAGAATTTTGTACCCTAGCAGCAAAGTTCATGGAAGAAGATCAAGATGAGCAAGCAACAGTAGCGGAGTTAAAGGAAGCATTTAGGCTTTATGACAGAGAAGGAAATGGTTATATAAGTACAGAAGTTTTTCGGGAAATCCTTCATGAATTAGATGAGAATTTGTCTCCTGAAGAATTGGATATGATGATAGAAGAAATTGATGCTGATGGATCTGGAACTCTTGATTTCGATGGTAAAATATTAATTTTTCACATCCTAAATATGATAATTTATTTAAATAGTTAGGCATTTCATCAATCTATTTTTACATAACTCTACTTCTAATAATTAAAAAGTATCTAAAAAATGAAGTAAATAACTGTTAATTGTTAATAACCCACACAGCACATGATATTTCCTGAATACTTCCTGAATATTTCACTGAAAGATTGAAATATTTCATTGCAAGATTCAGGAAATATTTCTGCAAACAGGAAAATGTCCGCTTATGTGGGAATATTGACGCGAAAGTTGAGAAAATATTTCATTGAAATATTTTGGAAATATTCAACTGAAATGATGCGCACTGGTCGAACTCAGTTTCTATGGCCTGTAGAGTTGCGCAGTAGTTTTTGGCTTACTATATCCTATGGGTTTTAAAATATTTCAGAAAATTCCTATTGATTTGAGGTGTTTAACAAATTTTTCCATTTTTTGAAATATTTTCACAATATTGCAGAATCTTTATGTGTAATATTGCAGGAATATTTCAATGAAATATTTTCTCAATTTTCGCGTCAATATTCCTACATAAGCGGACATTTTCCTGTTTGCAGAAATATTTCCTGAATCTTGCAATGAAATATTTCAATCTTTCAGTGAAATATTCAGGAAGTATTCAGGAAATATCATGTGCTGTGTGGGAAACTGTTAATCTTGTTATTAATTTTTTTTAAATCTTGTTTCTCTTTTCAATTTCAGAATTCATTGATGCTATGACAAAATAAAAGACCACAGTACATCTACTCAAATTTCATCTGCAAAATGCGAAATTCTTGCAAAATTACACGGACGGCTTTGACGATTGTGCATTAAAAGAACTTACATTTTAGCAATAGTCTAAAAGTTGTAATTTCGTGGATTAAGTTAAATAATAAGTATTATTATAAAGAATTTAAATTATAGAGAAATTGTTTTTATAATTCCAAACTAATACAGATAAAAACTTGGACTTGAAAAAGTTAAAGTGATAACTAAATATTTTTGAAAAAAAAAAGATAAATTAAAGAGGAAAAAGAATTTTAATTTGTAATATTTTCTATTATATTTACTACAAAGAAACAAAGCATTAAACATTTTTTGCTAAATGTATTTAACTTATAAATAAAGATAATTACTTTAAGCAAGCGTATTTTACTCCAATCCTAACAGCATTTGTAATATATTTAAGATATCTCACGAACAACTTTAATACTTTAAAGCCCTTCGGACATATGTGTCACATCTGCAGAAAGCTCAATATATATAAACAAAATTAATATTTTTCATTCAATTTTGGTGCTTTTTCTTCAGTAAAAAGAAGGCTTCAAGCATTTATACCGGAAAGTATCTAAAATTTGATGTTTGAAAAGAATTATAAATTGTTCAAATTTACGAATTTTTAAAACATTTTGAATTTTTATGAAATTCGTTACCGTGTCAACTACTATGATTCAGAAGAACAGTCAATCTTACATATTACAAATTTAATGTACTTTTAGCCCTAAACAGATTTTGTTCGAGATTCATTGCTACATATTTTACTTCAGTGAATGGATTAGAAAGGTTATTTTCGGGTAAGTTAAACCACCCATTTTTCTCGAAACCAACAACATTAGATTCCTTGAGTCTAATCGGTTTTTTAAATGTGTTACTCGAGGTTATTTTAAATATTCTATATAAATATATTCTATTTTAAATATTTGAAAGCAAAAAGCCTTCTTTAAAGTTTTTTTAAAAATTTGTTCATACGCAATAAATTGCAATAAATCATATTCTTTATTATTTTGCTCTCTGACAGTCAACAATATAAACATACAGATTATCTTAGAACAGTTACATGCATACGCAATAATTTAGTCCAATAAGTTTTCAGAATTGTATAATTAACATGACAGATAAATTACTTTTAGTTAGATTATACATTATTTCGAGGTATATAAAACGATGTGAAACTTCATAACATTTTATACATATAATAACTTGGGAACTAAATATTTCACTTAACATAAATAAATCGGAAATGTTTTCCTTAACTCTAAAGTTATTATTTATTCTTTGCATATATTTTGCTGCAGTGGAGGCGAAAAAATTAGGTAAGAAACTGCAAAGTAAATTTACTATTATTTGCTAGAATAAAAATTTATTATTACCTGAATTAAAAATTATAACTTTACATATCCATTGTTGCGTTCTCAGTAACTTTTTTAGAAACAAAATCTAATAAGAACTTGCGACATTGACTTTTTGCTCTTTTAACATTCTTATAATAAAATCTTCTGCTGGAGTAAAGGACGATCATCTTGTCCTGATAATGTTATAATAGTTGTAAAAATACACTATATTTCATTATTTAAAAATTTATGACTTCAAATAGAAAATTATTCAGATATTAAAGATTAAAGTAATTTTAAATAAATTATAGTAAACAGATACAAATTTAATTGAAAGAAACATTTTTTGGGGAATCACTGAATTTATAAATAAAAAACTTTATTATCTTTAAAACTACAAATTTTCAATAGTCTTAGTCTGCAATACATGAAATATTTGGTTCATTAACTAAAATAAAAGTTGATACTCGGTCTTTGAATAAATAATATTTTTCAAGTTTTTAATATAACCCGAATTTTTAATCTAGATTTTCAAAAAATGTTTTCCCCCCATGTAACGCAATATTGTATACATTAGCGCCATTTTTTCTGCTGACCGTAACAAATAGCTGACCCCTCCTCCCCCCAAAAAGCGTTACGTATTTTTTGAACGGCCCCGAAATTCTATACGAATTTCAGAGCAAGGTATTTTAAAAATTTTAAATAAAAAATTTGTTAGTAATTCGCTCGAATTTCGTTCCGAAATTTGTCTGAAATTTTTTTTATAAAACTGTGTAAATAAATTTCGTGCGAATTTCCATACCAATTTCTGAGCGACACAATTTTTTGAAAATGCAGATTAAAAATTCGGGTGTTATTTGCACGAATATTGGTGCGCAATAACGTTTAAAATCGCCACACGGATTTTACTATAGTAATTTCATATGAATTCGCAATTCGATAGGAATTCTAAATGAAATTCGTCCGAATCATTTTTACCTAGGATACATGGGACACTATGTCAAAAACCATATAAAAACCCACCTCCATAAAGGAAAAAACACGAATTTTGATCGATTCTTATCAGTGATCCGGATCTTAATCCGTGAGCACGCTGAAAACACCCTAGATGTATAAACAATTCAAAAATAATAAATAATAATTTCGGGTCTGGACACCGTGGTTGTAGCATGTTAATAATAATAAATTTATATTTTCATATTTAATTAGTAAATTCAATTAATTTGTTTCTACGAAACTCTTATAATGTGATTATATACTAAATATATAAACATTTGCAGCTATCCCTACTATAAAAATAATGAGGAATCATGACAAAACATCAGAGTTCTGATTATTCGTCAGATTTTCTGATGCTTCTTCTTGACTCTGATGATTTGTCATTTTTCTGATTATTTCTGACAGAATTTTTAGTATGGATTTAATGTTTTGTGAGAACTCTATCAGCTTCTCACTTCACTTCACAAACCAGGCTGACCATACTAACTTGAAGCGTATCTTTTAATTTCTTCAAAATGAAGTTTCTTAGAATAAATTTTAGATATTTGGAATAAACCTTCAGAACAATGCCTTTTTTTGCCCACTCGACTCAACTCAGTCACAATGACCAATTTGATACGCACCTTTCTTTAACAATAGATTTTCCGAATCTATTGTGATGGTTTTAAAACAAGAATTTTATAACTTTAAAATTCTGCATTTTAACCTGATTTTAACTAATTCAACTTTGTAACATAAAAATATAGAATCTATGGTATTTTACGATTCCAAATATCTAAAATTTATTTTAAAAAACAGTTGTTAAAATAAATTATAAGGTTTGGGTGATAATTAAAAAAAAGACAGAAATTCTGATTATTTTTCTGATGTTTTGTCATTATTTTTTTTTAGCAAGGATCAATAGGAAGGAATTAAAAGCCTGTCTGGCTCAGCAGAGAGGTGGCGGTGGTGGGGGCGGAGGAGGTGGAGGTGGACCACCACCAGGAGGCTCGGGAGGTGGACCACCAGGAGGAGATGGATCAGGAGGTGATGGACCAGGAGGAGATGGAAAATCAGGAGGAGGTGATAAACCACCAGGTGGAAAATCAGGAGGAGGTGGAAAACCGCCAGCTGGTGGAAAACCAGGAAAAAGTTAAAAACATATATCAAGGATCCAACATTTAAAACTAAAACAAGGAAGATCCACATTCTTATGACGTTTTTATTTATGTAAAGTTTAAATTAAAATTATATTACTTATTCCAAAATTAAAAAAAATATATTATTAACAGTTAATATATTAAATAATGTTAATTATTAATTAATATTAATAAAATACTATTTAAATTACTGATATTAATTAATAAATAATATAATAATAAAGAAATATACAAAAATAATTTTATGGTTCACTATTTATTATCTTATTTGAAGATTCATAACTCAAAAATTTGGACAATTAAACAAAAGTAAAGAAATACGTATTTCATACTTTTCATATGGAAGAGCCTATTATGTACACTTGTGTTCATCCATGCCTTCCTCGGACGAACGTGTTGCACTCATATATTTCTATGAGTCCAACACGTTCATCCGACAAAGGCATCGATGAACACAAGTGTACAATGGTTAAATTGCGATTCTTTTGTTACTATGTTTGTCGAGTGTATTGAAGTAAGAATATGTAGAAATTAATGGACAGACTTTTTTCCCTTTGAAGAAATTTTTTTTTAGCGTTATTTTAGGATTTTTGAGTTTTTTGACGAGGGGTTTCTCACTTAAAATTCCGTTAGATTCATTTAAACATTGCTTGACAGATTTTTACAATTTCATGCGATGTCATGCGTTTTGCCTATAGTTCCTTGCGCACGTCTTCAGTGACAGAATTTATTTTATTTATTTTAGGAGGATTATTCCTATTAAAATGAGAAAAAAATACTCTTCGATTAAGAGTAATATTCTTGATTCAAGAGGATTTTTGCAAGAGGAATTTTCCTTTCCAAATAAGAATATTTTTTTTCAGTGCGAAAAAATTTGGCCCGATCCATTAAAATTCGATCGAGATAGATTTTCAAACGAATAAGCAATGAGTTAACGGCATTCCTGTGATAACATTCCGTTTAGTTATGCGAACCTAGAAATTGTATAAGTATATACTAATTTTTAAAAGTTTATTGTCATTTATTTTCGTGTTTAAATTTTGCACTTAAAAAGGCCGTAGCAGTATAAGCATGTAAAAGTGCCCCCTCTTGGATTATGTCCATATTTAGGGAATAATTTTAACCTATTATGAGACTTATTTTCACCAAGTTTTAACTCGAAAAAAAATTTTGTTTTTGAGTTATATAATTTTTTTGAAAAATTCAAAAAAATTCAAAAATTTGTTTTCCCTCAAAAATGGTTGAACCGATTTTCATGAAAAAATTTTTTTTGTACAATACAATATGAACAGTTAATAAAAAAAATTTTCGACCAAATTCTAACAAAGAAAGTCAGTAAAAAGTCAGTAAAAAAAATTTTTTTTAAATTTTTTTTGCACCACCGCCATTTTTTTTCTATAAAATAATAGTCATTTCAAGAGTAACATATATTTTTTGCAAGATGATTGAAAGGGTACTTCATACTTTAAAAAATAAAAAACTGATTTTTGGCCCCTAAATAGTACAGTTTCCTATATAAACGAGGGGCCAACATTTTTTAAAATTAAATTAAAAATTAATTAATAGGGGAGTGTTGTTAGAGTTGAGCATAGTTTTGACTTTTTCTTCATAACTTCCCCTGTAGAACGAATTTCGCGATTTCGCGCATAATTCTGGAAAGATCAACTCAAATGCAATGTTTTTGCTGAACATTGTAAAAAAATTCGACCAAAAGATTCAGAGTTATAAGCAATTAAAAAAAAAAAAAAATTTCAGAGTTGATCATGGTCGCCAGAGTTGGGCCAATGTAGAAAATCAATGAAATATTTAGGTAAATGATTAAAAATGACCTTCAAATGATAGAATGACACTTGGGAATGAGGGAAGGAACCATGAAATTAAAATAAAATCCCATATAATGCATTTTCATATAACTTTAGATAATTTATTCCTCATGAACGAAATTTTTTAGACAGTCTGTTTTTGACTAGTGAAGAAAGTGGTTGCGCACAATGAAGTTTGTAGGAATATTTCTCTTCTTTTACATTTCCTGGAGTGAAATACTAGGATTGTCTGAGAATATTGACTCTGAGTGGGAAGAAATGATGAAAAAATTCAAACCTGAGGATACTGACCCTGAGTGGGAAGAAATGATGGAAAAAATTTACAACATGGAAAGAAGGAATTGGAAGAGTTATATTTCTCGGAGTAAAATAGAAGGAATGTCTCCGAATAGTGGACATTCGAAGAATTGGAATAGTTCGATTTTTGATGGATTGATGAAGTATTTAAAGGAGGATTCAAAATTGCACCAGGTTGTATTTGTTCTGGATAGTTCACAAAACAGTACGGATCCAATAATGAACCCAGATAACAAAATGCTTGCAGTGCTGCAGGAATTTTGCACTCATATGTGCGCAGTGAATATCACGTATGCTCTCATAACACCACACAGATGTGTCCGCATGTGTGGCACAAAAAGCAATCATTTCGTGCGTTACCATGAAAAGCTAAGCATATGAATAGCTTTAGTGTGCGCATTTGTGCTAATCACGTGCGTGAATGTTATTTGCTCGCAGTGTGGACGCACGAGTGCCATTCACGCGAGACGGACATCGTGCGACGCACGTTTGTTTTCTGGGAACTCTCTCATCACAACAGTAAATTCTCATTTTCCATCAATTATTGTTAGTTTCGACCCTAACCAGCGGTACAAATGTTGTCGTGAGCGATTCGTCAATTTACTCAAAAAATCAAGAAGTACTACACTCTTTGTTTTTCAGTTGACAGATAATAATTTCGACTCTGATTTTGGACTCTTTCCAATCACTATCAATGATGAAGTATTTAATTTTGAAACATCATCAAACCCAAGATGTATAATTCTAAACTTTATTTCCACGTCTCAAGATGGCATTAATAAAAATTTGGATGAATTTTGGCTAAATCGTTTTTTAGATATTACATTTCTAACATGCAACACTCATCGATTGCAAAATAGAATCGAACCAAGTTCTTCAGTATTACCTACTTTGCATCGAATGAATCCATTTTTCAAAAATTACACTTCTGAAGTGCTATCATCAGAATCTCAGTGGTTTCCAAATAAACTACTTGATATGAATGGATACACATTGAACGTCACTATTCAACCCGTTAATGATTCATCCGAAGAAGAATTCAATAGAGGAATAAAGTTTTTGAATATTTTACAGCAGAAAATGAATTTTACTACAAACCTAATACCGATGTATTCTATGAATGGTAAAGTAAGGTATATAAATACTCCTGAATTTATTAGTGACGATGAACAAGAAAGACGTAAATCAGATCCACAAATTTATTTAAATGTTAAACAAGTTTATAAGTTCTTTGACCAAAACTTGGGTTATTCACGAGTTATTAGATTTGGTCATGTTAGGGCTGTAATTCCAAATGAGGTGAAAGTCAGTAAGGACATTGAAGTTTCATCAGAATTTTGGTACATGGTCTCAGCCACAATTGGTACGATTATGGTGGCATACTTATTGAAATTTAGAAGGAGTACATGGCAAACGTTGAACATCAGTCAAATTATAATGGGAGCGGGAGCTTCCGAGGAACCAGATAGGTTGTCAGAAAGAATAATGTTCGGTTCATTTCTGATTGCCTGCATTGTCTACACTAGTTACTTTTACTCTGTAGTTCTTGATATTAGCTTTCAATCCTCTCTAAGAATTTCAAGTTTTGATGAAATTGCTAAATCTCAGTTCACACTATTTAGAGAGGATAAATTGAATAGCCCTATGATTAACAAATTTCAACATTCTCATATTTTTGAATGGGTAGTTAGGAACGGTAAACTGTGTTTTAGGAGAGATTGTTTGAAACATTTTCATGATTCTCTAAACGTAAGTTGTCTTCTTGATGATGCTGCATATCACGTTAATACTTATCAAGCTAAACACGGTTTAATGAATGTGAAAATACTTCCAGAAACTTATTAGTAGATTTTTTTTTTGGATTACTCAGCGATTTTTATGAACAAACTCAAAATTTGCCAAGTAGCCCAAAAGAACCGGAATATATAACAAAAGAAAAATTATTGCCAGTGCTTCTTTGTGTACTAATTAGTGGATACTCTCTTTCTATTATTGCTTTTCTTCTCGAAGTAATTACAGCAAAATTAAGAAGATTGTTCTACAAACCAAAGTTTGATTTTGTAAATTAACAGGTAACTATGTGCAAGAATAGCATTACATTCAATGTACTTTCTAAACCATTTGTGAATAGTGAATAAAAATAACTTGTTTTCTTTCTAATTAAAATTTCACTTATTAAATTATTATTATATTTTTTATCCATTTTATTCTAATGAATTATTCTTCTATTACAATTTTTTTAAATTAATAATAGTAGGAAATTATTTAGAATTTTCTTTTAATATATATTTGTTTATAGGTCGCTTGTATGGTGTAATATGTCAATGAAAATCGTTGCAGTAACATTTTTACGAAAATATATTATAAAAAAGGATTAAACTTCGCCCATATAAAGGATATTAAATTACAAATGGATAGTTTACTCATCAAGATAGGATTTGAGAGAAGAAAAAAATATATATAAATTGAAAAAGAAAAACAAAGTGTGTGAAATGATATTAATTAAGATATATGATTGTAATTGTAATGTATAGTAAAGTTTGTGTTTGAACAAAAAGCGTTATAAATCTGCACTAAAAATAAAGATTTTGAACTGCGATCTAACGGTGACTCTGGCGTTTGCAGGTGGAAAGTAGCGTCTCCATTTTGAATCTCAATTTGTTCGTAATTATTTCGTAATTTATTTTAAAATTAATAATAAAAGAAAAATTAAAGTCTCTTCCTAGGAAAGGCTACTGTACCTTTCCGTTTTCTGTAAGGCCCTAATATGCATGTCAATAGATAATAAATATGAAAACAACAATAGAAAAAAATTGAAAAGTGACTTTATAATAACTTCTTTTGGTTTCTTTTTTTTACGAATTTTCAAATTTTTTTTTTATTGTTGTACTTTCTCATTCTTTTGAATGCGCGTTTCATACATATGAAATAATATAGATTTTTTTACCTTCTTGACATTAAAAGTAACTGCGTACTACTGCACTTGGAGCATGTGCCCCCAAAAAAGAAAATCATTGTAATAAATAATTTTAAAGATAAGTCTTCATTGTACTATTTATAAACTGACGTCGTAAATACTAATCAATAGCGAATTAAAGAAGTTCGTTTTGTTTCAAACTGCTAGCAGGGGTGACTAATTTCTATATTTTCTATAAATGATTAAACCTATCTGAATTCTTAAAAATATATTGGAAGGACATGTCTTATGTTAATTATAAAACATCAGATAACATTAAACCTGATAAAATGTCGACTATAATTATAGATGTACACAGATAGTTTTAGGTAACATTCAAATCACTATGTTAACTTTTAAATTCTTGAATCGTTTAATTTCATAAATTTTGCAAAATTATAACATATACATTTTACTGCATTTGCTTGTTAATAATTTACTTCTCTCATATAATCTTTCATTAGTATTTGATTTTGTAAATAAAAATTATTAAATTTAAATTTGATTTTTAGACTAAAAATTAATTGCAGAAGTAAGAGTGCAAACATTGCAAATCAAGTAAATTTATATTGATTGAAATAGGTGTTTGAGATGTTCGAGATGATTAGACCGAACAGAGAATGGCCTTTGAGAAAATCTGTAAACGGCTAGAATTGGAAGATACTTAAATACGAAATCTCGTGCCAAAATTTGCCTATGCTTTACAAAGCTTTGAAACATTTACTATTTTCTGCATAAAAAGTACAGACATTTAAATTTATTATTGCAAAAAAATATCCGACAATGGTAAGTAGAACAAAATAGATTAAATTATTTTCCATGTTGAACATAATTGTAACATTACAGTAATATTAAGATGTTCACCTCAATGTAATATTATTATATCTATTATTTTGGAAATCATACTGCAGTAATATCCCACACACCGAAAATTTCCTTCAAATTTATTAAAGATTTACTTGCAAACTTCGAAGAATTTACTAGCAAAATTTAGTGAAAATTGTGTAAAGATTAAAATGTCCCACTTCAATAAATGTTTATTGTCAAACTTTCCTGAAAATTTAGCTTGAAATTAAATTTTCTGAACATTTAAATTACACTTTTGACTACTCTTCCTGCAAATTTGACAATAAACATTTATTGAAGTGAGGCATTTAAATCTTTAAACAATTTTCACTAAACTTTGCAAGTAAATACTTTGAAGTTTGCAAGTAAATCTTTAATAAATTTTTAGAAAAGTTTTGGTGCTGTGTGGGATTATAGTAATATATTGAAAAAAAACTTGGTAAAATTCTGTATAAAAACAATTAATAAACTTTTTAATCTTATAGTATAATATAATATTATTAGTGCATTATTGTAAAATTACTTTGTAAACGAAATTTAGGTTTAGAAATAAAGGGTTGTTTTAAATTTTTATAATACGGTTTTCGGTTTTCTATTTTTCAGATCATTTTTTTTCGGTTTTGGTTTCTGGTTTTCGGTTTTTAAAAATTTCTGTTTTTTCGATTAACGGTTTCGATTGCCATCCTTGATATATAATGATTCTTTTCGTCAAGAAAATAAATGTTTTTTATACTGAAGTGTACTTCAAATTCGTAGAAGACAAATCCGAAACATTTAACATAAAGTTTTATCTTATCTTTTACTAAAAATATATTCTTTACTTCCGAAGCTGCACGAAATGATATCTTTATATATCTGTAATATTACATTGGATATTCGTAATATTACCTACAATATTACATAATGAAGTTATATAGAAATTAAACAATTTTAATTTCTTTTGATTCTAAATAATTTTTTGTTCCAGGATGACCTAACAAAAGATCAAATTGTTCGTAAGTATTACTAAACATAAAAAATTAATTGTCATGAAAGTAAAATGTCTTGTGAAAGAAATTAACATAATAAAAAGTTACTAAATTTATGAACTGAGGAGTTTTTTCACGACTGTGGCTCTAATATAATCGAAAAAGAATATCACTTGTTAAAAAAAGTGTGTGTGCGCAGTGGCGGATTAAGATACCTAATAATTTCATAAAAATGAAACATTAACAAAATAATTCAGACAGTTTTTTTTTATTTTGTGTTAAAGCTTATAAAATGTTTTTTCATGCTGCTGTGAAGTTAATATTAATTTTTTTATTTTCTCTTTATAAGTACTGAAGAAAGCATTCGATGCTTTCGATCACGAGAAAAAAGGATGCATTGGAACAGACATGGTTGGAACTATTCTTTCTATGTTAGGATATGAACTAAGCGAATCTACGTTAGCAGAAATTATCGCGGAAGTCGATGAAGATGGTAAGAAGTTATTTATTTAATAATTATATAACATGTCAGAAAATGTCATTCTGATCATTAAATTATATTTAGTTATAGTCAAATTACCTTTAACTTCAGTGGTTACTAACTTCTGCAATTAAAAATTAACATTGTTTCAATAAAATATGTTATATTATTATTAAAATTTATTTAGCAAAGATTATCTATTATTAGATATTAAGTATGTCTCAATTAAAATGGATTTATTTATTAGGATCCGGTGAATTAGAATTTGAAGAGTTTTGTACCCTGGCTGCCAGATTTCTTGTCGAAGAAGATACTGAAGCAATGCAACAAGAGTTAAGAGAAGCTTTCCGATTGTATGATAAAGAAGGAAATGGTTACATAACAACAGATGTTTTTAGAGACATTCTCCACGAATTAGATGATAAATTATCACCTGAAGAACTGGACCTCATGATTGAAGAAATTGATGCAGATGGCTCTGGAACCCTTGACTTTGATGGTACTAATTTTTTCAAACTTACTTAAAGCCTATCTAATAATAGTAACATTGTATCTAATGATCTTCGAGACATAAGCCTGCTTCAATTCCTATAGGACATTTTCTCCGAAACGAAGTCACTAAAATTTAATAAATTTCAATGTTTCAGAATTTATGGAAGTCATGACAGGGGGTGATGACTAAATGTTGCAGCAGAGCAAACTTTCTAAAGATTATCATAATTATACCAGAGTATACGAAAAACAAAGGACCAAATAAATATAATGTTTAAAAAAGTGGCAATGTTAAAAATTAAAATAATAACGTGATTTAAATTGGATGAAATATTTTAAACATCATATGCAAAATTGACTGTTGTTAATCTATCTGTTTTGGATATGAAGACATTTTGATTTATCGCATTGTCGTCGAACATGAAGACAATACATAATTACTCACGTGTTTGCGGCTTGACACGACACGAAACAAATGTTATTTATCGCATCCTGTCGCTTTCATATCAATTTATGTAAATAATATGTAAAATAAAAGTAAAAAATTATTAAATATGTTAAAACAATTACTAAATATGTTTATAAACAATTTAAATATTTAACTGCTTTCAAGTTGCTTTTTTAAAAAACCTAATTATATATTATTGTATATCAAATGAAAGGTCCCAGATGTGCCTTGAAAAAACAATTTATAGCATGAGCCATAATATGTTTGTATTTCAGCCAACAGAGAAAATAATTAAAATATTTATCCGAATTATAAATAATACATCTATTAAAGAATTTTTTAAATATTTCCTGATTTTAATTTTTATGACAATAAAAAAAGTCATTGATTAGCTAACTAATTAGTTTTTTAAAAACTTTTTTAAATCTTGAGAAATCTTAAAATTCGTTACAACTCATGTATTGGGACTTAAAAGGTAAACCTTTCAATAATGTTTTGTGCTATACAGAATGATCATGAACATTATTGTATATTTAGGACAAATATAAAATCAAGATAAATAATTTCTAAACAGATATAGAAAGACATTTTTAAATTTATTGATTAATGCAATCGGTTGTAAAAAAGTGGATACAGTTAAGAAATTGTAAAAGCAGCTGGCATAAGTATATAACTTTCACTTAGACAAATCTTACTCAGTCACAATGCAACTCCTATTAGCCATTGTTATGGGTTTTATTTTCAGTTCATCAGGTGAGTGACTGTATTTTGTTATTTCAAATTTTTAAAACTGCAATACTGAAAATATTCAAATTTTTTTAATAATTTAAATTTATTAATTAATTTTAAAAAAGTCTTCAATATTTTTTTACTTTATATTTCTTAATAAAAACTCTGCTCTTATAATGTGATATATATTCTCAATATTTATATTTAAATACTTTTGAATGAGATACGAAAAATTTATGATTTCTATACACATTTGCACCTGCTTCTAACTGATTTTACATATAGCTTTTATTTAATTTTTTTTAGTTTTTAATACAATAAAATAAATATTACCGATAGCTTCCACACCTTGGACATGGTTTGCAATAATTTCGTAATTTTTTGAGTATTATAAATACATTACATTAAAATTATATATAGAGGTGAGAAAATATTAATTCTTTAAATAATTACTAAAAAATGTGTTCCTTTTTCATAATGGTTTATTCTTGCAAAATTTGTGAAAAATTTAAAAAAAACTGTAAGAGGTAATTTTAAAAATTGGCTTAGGTTTTAATTTCAATGTTAAATGTTTAGGCATAGATGTATATTTTTTGTCATATTTTATTCGTCTGATCATAATCCTTAGCTCTCGCTCCGCGACGTAGAACCTCTTCAGAGCTTTAATTCAAAACAAGACTATATAGATTATAAAACATTGCACAAAATTTTTCTTTTTTTAAAGAACAAAGTTACCTTCTTCAAAACATAAACAATATGTATAATTCTATTTTGATAATTGAAAAAAGATTCGAGGGCGACATTGTCAATCACATTTTTTAAAATTTTATTTTACGTTATCAGAAATTTCATTTTAGAAATTGAGTCACATAATTTCACTGTTAACTTAAAACTATCAAATTGCAACGAATTGATACCAAAAATATGGATCAAATAAAAAATTGATCCAAATGTTTGACATCAATTTGATCCACTTTAGTATCAATTTGATACTTTCAAGGAAACTGTATTATATGGACAATCTCTTTACACTTAATTCGCATGGGATTGTATAACCCAATATTGAAATTATGGCCCATGTTTCAACGTATTCGCATTAATTTAATTTTTAATGTTTAAGAATAAATAAAATATTTTTCAGCTCAAAACTTCACTCGTATTGTTGGTGGAATTGACGCTGAAGAAGGTCAGTTTCCATATCAGGTATCGCTACAACGAAATGGGCGTCATTTCTGCGGAGGCTCAATTTTAAATGAACGTTGGATTTTAACAGCTGCGCATTGCCTGAGAGGGTAACAAGAATTCTTCATATTATTTTTTAAATAAACAACTTTTCTAATCTGTAGGGTAGGTGCTCTAGTGGTGGATCAGTAAAACTTTTTAATTTCCTTATTTTAGCCTTAAAATGCAACTTTTCTTTTAATAGAAATTCTTCATGAAACTGATAGCATGACTATGTTCACTTTTGGAGGTCAGTTCTGCATGAAAAAAATACAAAAATCACTCTGTAATTTTTAGTTAGAAAAAATTTAAATTTTACAGGTCTTTGTAATAAATAATTTCTACGTTTATATTAATATATTCACTTTTATATTTATTATATACTTTTTATAGAAGGTACTCTAGCAGTATAACTGTGATGACTGGAATCACAGACCTGGACGGCTTTGGGGATGCTTATATAGGAGATTTGAAAATTATACACGAAGACTATGATAGATACGAACATGAGAATGATATTGGTCTATTAAAAGTAATATCAGACATCAATTTCAACGATGAAGTTCAGCCTATCAAGTTACTATCTAATGAATTAGAAGGAGGAGGATACATTGCAACATTGACGGGATGGGGAAGAACTTCCGTACGTATATTTTATATAATTGTATCTCTACAAAACTTTGAAACGCGCATTCAAAAAATGAGAAGTAAGTATGGTAGAAATTTCCTAAACTTGCATCTAAACTTTCAATAATTACAAGAATTTTTAAATTTGTATAAATTAAATTTCTTTTAGTTTTGATTAAAAATCATTTTTAAACGTTTTGAATTAAAGAAATTTTTCCTTTAATTGCGGTATATTTATAATCTAAAGAAAAATGTCTTTAAAACATGAATTAGATAACCCCATACCACAATAAAAATTTTGAACGAGTGTGTCAGATAGTAGACAAGCAAAAATTTAAACAAGTGCAGATAAAATTTTGAAAGATTATTGTAATTCCTTAAATACTGATAATATTTTCTTTTTCAGCTTACAAGTAGCGCGCCTATACGTTTACAAGTAATTAAATTAAAAATTATATCAAATGAAGATTGCCAATCAAAAATAAATAATGTGAAAACATCACACATATGTACCTTGAATAAAGAAGGAGAAGGTGCATGTTTTGTAAGTATTTTTAATTCTGTTAAAATCTTATTAAAGAAATATGTGAAATGTCCATTACTGTTAGGGTATTATGCACAACCCATAATGGGGCCATACTCAAATTACGTAACCAAGGTTGCCACAAAAATTTAGTTTCTTTTTTCCCTGACTTTTCCCTGATATCCAGACAAAATTTTAACTTTTTCCCTGCCCAGAAAAGAATATTCTGATTCACTCTAAAAATTATTAGATGCTGAAAAAAGGTCCAATAAATTTATTTACGAATTTCCTTAATTGTAAAGTTATTCAAAAACATCAACGACAACTTCTTTTTTAAATAAATTTAATCATAGTTATTTTTCCATAGGAGTTAAGATTTTTTATAATTAAAATTTTACTGAAATTTATCATATTAAAGAATTTTATAACAATTTTTGAAAATAATTGAGACCTTTTTTAAAGAATTTCATTAAAATATTTTTAAAACAATTGAATTCCTGAGAAGAATTTAAATAATAATTTATGAAAATAATTGAATTTATGCGAACAATTTTGATTACATTTCGTTTAAATAATTGAAATTTTGCCAAGAATATTATTAAAATTTTTGACAATAATTTAATTCTTGAGAAGATTTTCGCCAAGTATTTATATATAAAAAAAAGTAATTTAATTTTTAATGGGAATTTTTAAAAAAATTTGAAAATAATTTTATTTTCGAAAAGTATTTTATTAGTTTTCAAAAGAATCGAATTCTTATGATAAATTTTGATATATGTATCGAAATAATTGAATTTTGGAAAAGAATTTTATTAAAATTCCTTAAAATAATTGATTTTATGTGGAAAACTTTGTTGTTTATCAAGATAATTGAATAATTACAACGAATTTTATTATTTTATTGAATAATGAAATGTTTCTTAAATTTGAATTTATTTAAATCTTTAATATATTTAAAATTGTATTAAAAATATTGGAAATTTTGCGATGAAAATAATTGAATTCATAAATGAAATTTTATCGTTTATGAAAATAATTGAATGTTTACGTAGAATTGTAACAAACATTTTCTTCAATAGATTTTATTTAAATTTTTGAAAATAATTGAATTTTTGGCGAAAAATTTTGCTATTTATAAAGATAATTAAATTCTTGACGAGATATTCGTTCAAATTGTTAAAAATAATTAAATCTCTTATTGAAAAATTTTATTAGTTTTGAAAATAATTGAATTCTTGTGATGAATGTTGTTATTTATAAAAATAATCGAATTTTGGAAAGAATTTTAAAAAAAAATTTTAAAATAATTAAATTTTTTAAAGAATTTTGTTATTTATCATGATAATTGCATTAAAACTTTTGAAATAATTAAATAATATTAAAAAATTCATTCTGGTCAGAATTAGAAAAAAATGTTAATAGTTTTGTATTAAAATTCGTTGTAGTTCCATAGTTTATGAGGCAAAGAAAAAAGACACTAAAAATCCAGAGTTTTCTTATATGAATTCTACAAATTAAATGTCTTCCAATATTTTTAAAAAAAATCCCTTACTTTTCCCTGATTTCCCTGACCCGTGGCAACCCTGGTAACGCTTCAGGGAGTGGGGGGGCAAGATATTTGTTACACTCAGCATAGAAATGGCGATAATGTATGAAAAAATTTGTTACATGGGAAGAGGGGGGGGGGGGTAAAATGGCAAAAAAGCGTTACGTAATTTAAGTATGGCCCCTAATAATAATTTTATTGTTTCTTTATAGGGAGATTCCGGAGGACCGCTTGTCGTGGACAGCGTTCAAGTTGGTGTCGTTTCCTTCGGGAAACCATGTGCTAGAGGAGTTCCGGACGTGTATACCAATGTTCATAATTATATGGATTGGATCAAAGAGTCATTGTTGCGATACGCGTTTTAGTAATAAAAATCTTAGAAAATGCAATTTACGTACTTAATTTAATGTTCACTCCTTTATTCTATCTACAGAAGAAAGTTATTTATATTTTAGAAGTTAATTAAGTGGCCCCACTTAAATTAAGTAGGAAATATTCTAACAATAAGATTCATATTCTGGCATCCTGGCATAGGGTCTAATAATAATTCTTGACGTTAAAAATTTTGTTTACAAAGATTTTTTTAAACAATTTGTTATAAATAAAAATTCATTTTCGTAAAAAACTAATAGCACCATTCGATTCTACGCGAAAAACTACTAGGAGAACATATATTACATAATTTTTAAAAAAAGACCTATTGTTATAAAAATGTTATAAACAATTAGCCTGCATATATCAATTTTTTTTAATTTGTTTATAACAAATTGTTTTTAAAAAAAATTTATTAAAATTAATTAGAATAAGTTTTTATATCTATAATAATGCATAATAGATATTTAAAATTTATTAAGAAAACTTTTTATTTTAAAAACTGTACAATAATATCTCAAACCGCAAGCATTGGGTTAAATTTGATTTCAATTATCATTAATTCTTTATAATGTATAAGAATTATATATATTGTATAAATAATTAGAATCAGAAGAGAAAAATAATTATATCTATTCATAGAAACATTATAAATTCAGAAATATATATAGCACTCAAATTTATTCTTAATTACATTTTAGAGTTACATTATGTACAAGAAATTTACTCACATTCAGAGAAACACACATGCACTGCGGAAATTATACACTTAAGAATAGAGCATTCAAGGAAAAGTAAAATGTAATTGATAATTGAAGCTGTATTATTATACAATAAATTATTAAATCTTTAAAAGACTTTGTCACTGCGAAAGTCCTAGCAGATTTGAAAGATTAACATTACCAAATGCATGTACATTGTACAATGGAATACAAATTTCATACCAACAAAAAAAGTTAGTTGCTTTTTAATTCTCATGATAAAATTTAAATACTATCCCAGATAGAACAATATTTTTTATAAAGTTTACAACAAGTTTGCAACACAAAGATCGGAAATTGTGATGTCTATACTGAAAAGTTGCAACCAGGGGGACATTTTGTTATATGGCACAAATTTTCTGCAAACTTGCTGCGAAATATTTCAAAAAATTATTGTGCTACTTGGGATAGAAGTTTGTAATCCATTCGTTTTTTGATCAATTCTAAACTAACGGTTTCAGAGAGGTAAGTTTGCAAATTGTGTACAAATTGATATCTTACATTGATGTACATTTCAATATAAAATCTGCAAATTTCAAGCCATCATTTGATTATCAGCTATAAAGGAGGAAGAAAAAACAATAATAAATCCTAAAGATAATCAAACAATGAGCAAAATTTTGCAAGATTGGATATTTTAATAGCTTGGTCATCTATGAAGCATACTTATCTCCCTGGACTAATAAATCCTTACAAACATTTCAGTGAACAACTTTTACGTAACAATAAATATCTAGCGATAGGAACTTTATGCTATAATTACGCTCTTAAAACTGTTTTTATAAAACATTATAAATTTATATCAAAAATGTACCTACTTAATTTTAAAAATGAATTTATGATTTGAAACTTTTCTGTGCTGATACAGAATTATTTCTGTATCAACAAAATTCCCCGTATTTTCCCGGCTTTATCTTCATTTTTCCCACTTTTTTTCTCATCAAATTTAAATTTATTTGATTTCAAACATAATTAAATCTACAAATAGCTTCAAAAATTTTTATTAATAAATTTTTTTGACAAATTTCTTTAAATTTTTTGAAAATAATGTTTTTTTAATAATTTTAATTGAAAATTTGGAAAATAATTGAATTAAACAGAATTTTTTCAATTTTTTAAAATAATCTTTTCTGTTCACAATTATAATTGAAAATTTGATTATTCAATTTTATTAAAATTGTATTGATAATAATTAAATTTTTGCAAAGAATTTTACTATTTATAAAAGTAATTGAATTCTTCCAAAGAATGTTATTATTTATGAAAATAATTGAATTCTTGCAAAGAATTTTATTAAATTTTTTGAAAATAATAAGTATATATAACTTTTTTTGATTATTTTCGAAAAATTTAAATAAAATTCTTTAAAAGAATTCAATTATTTTTAATAGAATGTAAAGAAATTTCAATTATTTCAAAATTTTTTAATTATTTCTTTATAAAAATTCAATTATATTGAAACAATAGAATTGAAAAATTTCAAAAATCTTATTTTTCAGAATTTTCAAAAAAAACTTTGCAAAAATTCAATTTTATTAAAAAATTTGAAGTGTGTATCTTTTTTTAAATTGACTAATAAAAATTTTAATTATTAATCTTCGCACTAAGAAACATGAATACATTAAATAATATGACTCTTTATAAAATTCAATTATTAAATTAAAATACTCTGAAAATTCGATTTGTTAAAAAGTTTCTGGTTCTAATCAAATTCTTTAACAGTTGAATTACACAAAATTTCTATTAATTCGATAATTTTTAAAAAATTTATTTACATACTATTAGTATTTGAATCAGTGACTGATTTTTTACTATCAAATTTATTATTTTTAACTAATTTAAATTTGGAGAACAGTATAAATATCTATAAAAATTGAAATAAAAAGCGATTTTTTAAAAACAAATTAAAATAATATTTTTTTTTTATAATTTAGTGAAAAAATTCCCGGCTAGTAGAAACCGTTTTCGAGTCTTTTGCAAATTGCAATTATTATTGTTAAAAAATATTTTTAATGTGAATTTTCACGCAAGATAATATTTTTGAAATTTGTGCTTTTATGCTCGAGCACAAAGTTCCTATCTCTATTAATACCTCTAATTACTTTTACAATATTTAAATTTTATAAAAACTGAAATATGAAAATTAACGTAAAATTTTGTACAAACCACATAATTTTACTTACATTTCTCGCAAATAACAGGGTATAGCAAAAGTATGGAACTCCTGAAATATTTAGGAAGTGTGCATTTTGGAGCGAAATGTGCAAATAAAATTTATTTGGCTTAAAAATTATATCTAAAAATATTAAAAGGCTTCCATAATTTTGCCACACCCATGTTTTACAGTTCATATTTATAGTATAATTTGTTATTTTCTAATTTTTGATACAAAAATTATTTATAAAATGCGTTCACATGAATATTAATTATTAAGGATTATAAAAATCAATAATATACTAGCTTTAACAGTAATAATTAATTAATTATTTAAGAATATTACAAATTACTTGTAGCATGTTAGCATTACTAAAAATAAACTAAAAAAATATTTAACAGACAATATTTAAAATTTGATGAATTCAAAAAAATTCTAATTACTCAAATTAATTTTCCAGAGCGCTGCAGATAAGAATTATCATTTGTGATCATTTCTATGCAATACATATATCTTTTATCCAATTCATTCAAAAAAAAAGAAAAAAATTAAAGGCGTAACTACTGAAATGAAAAGAAATTTAACTATTTTTACAATTGTATTAGAATTTGAATCTCTATAGCTTAGAAAAATGGTCTTTCCTGCCTTGTAAAATACGTTAACATTTTAATTATAAAAACCATGTTGCTTTATTTGTGAAGGAATTCTAATCCAACTTTTTGTTCAATTGTATAAAAGTCCTGTGCGAGTGAAGAAAAAGTAAGATCAGAATGCTTCGATTAGTTGGCAAAGTTCTTATAACTTTGCGGTGAGCAATAAAAAGTTGATGCCATTTATTTAATTTAGTTAAAATGGAATTTGAATTGAAATGGTGAACCATGGAACTGATGGAATTCACGGAAAGGATTTGATCCAGAATGTTTTGCTGACTCTGGGTCTAGAGGATCCTCGCCCCTATCAAACTTTTCTCGCTTCTCGTCATCTGTCAAAACCTCTTTAGCTGCAGCAATGTCTATAAATTTTTTCTCCGCTTTCTTCTTTTCGTCGCCATCTTGGAAATTATCCGGATGCCACTTTTGCGCCGCTTTTCTGTAAGCTTTGGTAATATCTCTCTTGGACGCTGTTCGTGGAACATTGAGAATTTTATAGTAGTCCCGTGTCTCGGACAACTTTTGGCGTTGTTGTGCTAGTTGAAGGCCATCTTTTGCTCTTTGCATATTCGGATCGATGTCTAATGCCTCCTTAAAATCTCGAATAGCTAAAATGAAAGCAAGTGGAATTTTACAGTGAATGAATATGATGAAACATGAGTTATATTACAACAGGGTTGCCACAGGTCAGGGAAAAGTCAGGGATTTTGAGTAAAAGTACTGAAAAAAATTTTATTTTTAAAATTCATTAGAAAACTCTCAATTTTCAACGAATTCAATTCAAAATTTTAAAGAACTTACAGGCATCACAGTACTTTTTATCCTCAAAAAAGGGGTTTGCCTATGATTTTAGGAAATACCCGAATTTCCTAGAGATTTATAGGCCAAACCCGAATTGCCTAGGCAAAACCCGATTTCCCTAGGCAATTCGGGTTTTGCCAAGGCCGTTTTAGGCAAATTGAAAATCAAACTACACTCTAAATCTGAATCAGTGAAAATTTCACTGATTTCAATTCAGTGGCCCAGTTTTCTTTGAAGAATCAGTGGAATTTCACTGACAATCAGTGGTTTTTACTAATTCTCAGTGAAATCCCACTGATGAATTAAAGAAAACTGGGCCACTGAATTGAAATCAGTGAAATTTTCACTGATTCAGATTTAGAGTGTAAATTGAATTAAATTAAATTTATTGCAAAAATATTACTATGACGCAATTGATCATAAGAAAATAGTCTTAGTTGAAATAATTTCTTTTTCAATTTACCAAATGGCTTGTATTGAGTCATGCATTGATGTAAACAAATAGTAAACGAACTGTTCTTCATAGCTCACTATTAATTAGTGTCTCTTCTGACTTTAAATTGTACTTACCATTCGAAATGAGTAACGAAAATTTTATTTAAAAATGGAAAAAGCGATTTTTATGCGGCGGTTAATTTTTTTTTAAATTAATTTTGTAACTCCCGCAACTTCTAAAATGTCATATCTTTTCAACCTTCTGTACTTAAGGCTACTTTTTACTCCATTTAATTTTCCACTTTTCACATCCTTTAAAATCTCATCATATTTCTCTTGCACAATTATTTTATAATTTGCAGATTTATTAACCGCCGCATAAAAATCGCTTTTCCATTTTTGAATAAAATTTTCGTTACTCATTTCGAATGGTATGTACAATTTAAAGTCAGAAGAGACACTAATTAATAGTGATCTATGAAGAACAGTTCGTTTACTATTTGTTTACATCAATGCATGACTCAATACAAGCCATTTGGTAAATTGAAAAAGAAATTATTTCAACTAAGACTATTTTCTTATGATCAATTGCGTTATAGTAATATTTTTTGCAATAAATTTAATTTAATTTAATTCAATTTAGTTTGATTTTCAATTTGCCTAAAACGGCCTTGGCAAAACCCGAATTGCCTAGGGAAATCGGGGTTTGCCTAGGCAATTCGGGTTTGGCCTATGAATCTCTAGGAAATTCGGGTATTTCCTAAAATCATAGGCAAATCCCGAATTCCCTAGGCAATTCGGGTTTTGCCTGGACTTCGGGTTTTGCCGGTAACATATATATTAAAAAATAAAAACTTCAAATAATTTCAAAACAAAATTCAATTAATTTTTCAAAATAAATTATTATTTCTACAAAATCTTTTCAAAATTCCATTATTAGATACTCAAAAAAATGTTCTATTACATTTATTTACAAATTTCTTCAAAAGTAAAATTATTCCAAAACATCAACAACTTCTTTTTTAAATAAAATATTTCATCACTTTTTTCATTGGAATTAAGATGTTCAAAAATTTCAAATTCAAACCTTTTCAAATTGATCAACTCATAAGAATATTATTATAAAACATAAAAATGACCGACTAACAAAATCATTATTTTATTATTATAAGAATATTTTTACTGTAATTTCTTCAAAATTATTTGTATCATTCCAATTCAATTAACATTTTCTAGAATTTTTAACTAAAATTCTACTTTAAATCAATAACATTAATTATTATTCAATTAAACTTTTTCAAAAAAATTAATTCTACAGAATGGTTAGTTAAAAATACGAAAAATATGAATAATTGAATTTTTGGTGAAAAATTTTGCTATTTGTAAAGATTATTGAATTCTTGACGAAATATTCGTGAAAATTTAAAAAAAAATTGAATTTTTTCGAAGAATTTTATTACTTTTAAAAATACTTGAATTTTGTAAAGAATTTGATTAAAATTCCTAAAAATTATTGAATTTCTGTGAAGAATTTTGTTATTTATCAAGATAATTGCATTAAAACTTTTGTAATAATTAAATAATATTAAAAAATTCATTCTTGTCAGAAATAGAAAAAATTTTTGAAGGTTTTGTATTAGAATTAGTGCGTCAGTTTCATAATTTACGAAGCTAAATTTGGTGTGAATTCATCATTAAATTACACTTTTCTAGGAATTTGAATAAAATTGTGTTAAAAGGTAATTGAAATTCTGCAATGAGTTTTATCATTTATGAAAATAATTGATTTCCTAAAATCAATTTTATATTATTTTTGAAAATATTTAATAAATGTTTGCGTAGAATTCTATTAAAATTGTTTTTAAATAATTGAATTCTTTTGGAAATGTTCATTAAATCAATATAGATATTGAAAATCATTTAATTGAACAAAATTTTTGAAAATAAATGAAATTTTAACATGAATTTTATTACAATTTCTAAAAATAATTAAATTTCTAAGAATCTTATAATTGATAAAGAGAATTGAAATTTTGACGAAAATTTCTTTAAATTTTTGAATATAATTGAATTTCTGCGAAGAATAAATAATAAAAGTGTTCTCACGAATTTAATTATAAACAATAAAACTCATCGTAGGATTTTTATTATTTGTTTTATACAATTTTAATCGAATTCATTAAAAAATGTGATTATTCTTAAAAATCTTATTAAAATTCGTCAAAAGAATTCAATTATTTAAAAATTTATTGATGAAATTCTTTATGAGAATTTAATTTTAATAAAAATCCAATTATTCAGTAAATTATTTATGTTTGAATTTAAATAATTGAATTTTCGTAGAATTGTCGAATAAAAATTGATTTAAAGATGAATTTCCGAATAATCGATTTACTATTTATGAAAATAATTGAATTCTTGCAACGAATTTTATTAAATTTTTTAAAAATAATTTAATTCTTTTGAAAAATTTTACTACTTGTAAAAATAATTGAATTCTTGCGAAGAATTTTATTAGGGTTTTTGTAAATATCTAATAAAAAATAAAAATAAATAAAAATAATAAATAATTAATAACAAATAAAAAATAATAATAAATAAAATTCTTTTTGAAAAATTTTATGTCAATTTAAATTATTGTGAAACACGAAGAAATTGATCATTCCGAGTCGAAGACTCGGAGTGATCGATATCTTCATGTTTTACAATAAAATTTTGATAAGTTGTTAATTCCAAAATGTTTGAATTTGAATCTTTTGAAGAATTTTAATTCGTATGGAAAAATAATAATGATTAAATATTTATTTGGAAATTAAATTATTGATGTTTTCGAATAATGTTACAATTAAAGAAATTTGTAAATAAATGTAATAAAAAATATTTCTTCGTATCTAATAATTTTTGGAGTGAATCAGAATATTCTTCAGAGTCAGGAAAAAAGTGAAAATTTCGTCTGGAAATCAGGGAGAAAGAAAATGAAATATTTGTGGCAATCCTGTACAAGAAACGTAGTGTAATAATTCGTGTAAATTCTACACGAAATACTTTTGGAATTATTAAAATAAAACACTTACCATCGTCAAACATTTCCCCGGCAAGATAAGCATCAGCTCTATTGCAAATATTTTCAGGCTCTTTTCGTATATCGTAAGCGTCATTACAGCTTGAAATTGCTTCACTAATTTCGTTATTACCAGTGTAGCATACACAAAGTAAATCCATGGCCAAAAATCTTACATTCGACTCTTTGCTTTCCTCCTTAAGCACTCGATTAGCTAAAGTAATGCACTCTTCATGATCGTTTACTTCTCGCGCATTCTTTGCCTTGTTCAAAGTTGCTGCAATTTTCTTTATTTTTTTATAAAGTGGAAAGCAATCTTTATGCTCATGATCCAGCTTGAGACATTCCCTAATCTCTCTGTAAATTATACGTTCGTTTCATAAGATAAACCCTTGAGGAATTGTAAACAGAAACTGGAATACTTGGCAAATAAATACTTACGTTAAAGCTTCGTCGACATTTCCAATCTGATAAAGTAATAGCGAGAGGCTGTAAAAACCTTGTGTATTGTCCGACACTAATTTAGTCGTAGATCGAATGTCTGCAATTGCCTTCATAAATTCGCCGAGAGCAACATTGCATTCAGATCTGAGTTGTCGAAGATGTGGAGACCACGGACAGTCTTCAATGACAGCAGTGATAAGTTCGACTGCTGCACTATATTCTCGTTTACTTACTAAAAACTCTATTCTTTCTAATTGGTTTCTTAAAGCATCCACCTTTGAAATTCCATTTAAGGCTTCATGATGATTTGGTTCTAACGCAAGCTATAAGAAATTAATTGAGAGGATGAATAACCAATGTCACCTTACGATATTTTTTATTCCAACTGTCGATTTCAGATAGCAGACAACACCGACAGGAAGTAAACAATCATTCAGTTTTTTGCCCTTGGGATAAAATGGCCGAACAAATGAATGGCTTTACTTCCTGTCATCGACTATTATATCTAAAAGCGCCATTCTTGTGCATGTAGGATAAAAAATGAATAGGTTAGTTTATAAAGGAATATTTACCACATTCGTAAAGTCATGCTCCGCTTCATCAAATAATGCTTGTTTTAATAAAATATTACCATGCTGCAACCTTGCAACAGTAAAATCAGGTTTAAGTTCTAGCAGTCTTTCAAAATCAAGTAGAGCAAACTTGGCTTTTCCTAAAGCTAAATATACAGTTCCTCGTTTGAAATAAGTCAAATAATTGTTGGGATCGCCATCTGCAAACAAAGGAATCAGCTGAACTAAAGGAATCTCACTATTACTTCATATTCACCAAAAACTTTGTCCACAGCATTTATATTCTAGTTCAAGCTTCAAGCTTTCTTCTTCTAGGCGATCTACCTTAACAAGTTACCGTTGGTGTACAATAATATATTTATTACTACTGCTCGTAAAGCTTCCATTTTATCTCTTTACGATTATGTTTATGTGCATGAATGTGAGGAGACTTATCAAAAAAAGCTCTCTCATTTTTAACGTGCCCAACGGAGAGGGAATACGGCGTTTTGATAAAACCTGCAACTTTTGTTGGAAACCTTTTTTTTAATTCTGCATTTTTATGAGTTAAATGCGAAAAACCACTTTTTATGGTTTTTACTATGAAATTCAAATTTGCGCCAATTTTCACTATGATTTTCGTAATCAGCGCACCAAAATACGTGAGTATATCAAGTTTCATTGAAACCGGGGAGAGCGGCTTATTCGGAATCACAATCAAAAATTTTGCCAATACAATCCTTCCTCTATGTGGAAGCACTAAAAAATATTTACGATGTTTGCAACTAAAAATAACTCTTTTGATAACAAATCCTTTAAAAATTTAAAAAAATAAAAGGGATAAAATTAAATTTTACTGGGTCTATGTGGACATTTCTTTTGACCAAATACTAAAAGTAATAAACACTTAGAAATTAATATTTAAATTTATTTTATTTAATTAAATTTAAATTTCCTAAATACACTACCGGTCAACATTGAAAGACCACCCATTTTCAGGAAAATGAAAAGCATTTTAAAACATAAAATTTATTGAAACTAAAATTTTGTTCTGTCTCTTTTTTTGAAAAATGATAAAATTTTGAAAAGAACAAGATATTTTAGAAGTCGTTTGGCCAATAATTTATTTAGATATTTTAAAAAAATCATCATGTTCAATGTTTTACAAAAATTTGAATAACTCCTAAAATAATGAACGTATTTTAATCATCTTAGGCTTATTTTAAAGGTCATTTGCTACACTATAAGAATTACTTATAGGCATTAACTTGTAATTTTTTTCTTAGAAAATGCAGGCCGTCAAACTTGGACCAAGACAATTCAAAAAATTTGAAACATTCTTATTAACAGACAAATAATTTTTAAAATTCAAACGTATTTTTTCAAGTAAATTTTCTTGAAATATCTACACCATATGATGTTTTATATATTTTCTAGAATAGTTTTTAGTACAGAAAAATTGTTTTGAATTTTTTTTATCCAAGTTTGACGGCCTAAATTTTCTAAGAAAAAAATTATAAGTTAATGCCTATAAGTAATTCTTATAGTGTAGCAAATGACCTTTAAAATAATCTTAAGATCATTAAAAAGCGTTCATTATTTTAAAAGTTATTCAAATTTTTGTAAAACATTGAAAATGACGATTCTTTAAAAATACATAAATCTAAATAAAATATTGGCCAAATGACTTCTAAAAGATCTTGTTCTTTTCAAAATTTTATCATCTTTCAAAAAATAAAAAGAAAAAAATTTTAGTTTACATACATTTTATGTTTTAAAATGTTCTTCAATCACCTGAAAATGGGTGGTCTCTCAATTTTGACCAGTAGTGTATCCATGTCCGAAAAAACCATTTAAAACAAAATTTTTTTACAGGGTGTCTAACAAGGATTGAGAAAAAAATTCCCTGACTTTTCTTGACTTTTTCCTAATTTTATTTTTGTTTTCTTGGGATAAAAATATGGTAACTGACATATTTAACTATAAATTAATATTTAATGATAAAAACAAACGGTAATAAAAATCTTTTAAGTTTTGATAGTTTAAAAAAATTTTAAATTAACAAAAAATTTGTATTTTTATATAAATCAATAGAAATTTCCCTGTCTTTGAATGAAATTCTCTTACATTCCCTGACTTTTGCATGACTTCCCTGACCGTTAAACACCCTGTTTATAAATTTGATGTAAAAATATAGCTTTTGACATTAGTAAAGTAAGAATAAAAATTTGTTTAATTAGCGCCAACTTTTTTGACAAAATAAAGTTTTTTTTAAAAATTAATTTGTAATTTTTTATAATTGTTTACAATTTAAAAAACTAGTAACAGATTGCAACTAAAAATATGCCATGTTGACTGGTTTAAATTCATTTGCAAACCAACAAAGGACCATTTTTAATTTATAATCCGTTATTTTAAAGGTTTTTTTACTCCGAACTCTACAACTTTCAATAACAACATTTTTGTTAAAATGGCATCAGAAGAAACTGTCATCGATCTTCAACATTGTTTTTGAAGCATAATTCAAAAAATCGTTGCTTGGGTTGTAAAAAATGCCATTTCGTAAAAGTTTTTAAAAACATACTATTACAGCCAGAGCTATATGAATCAACAGTACACTCGAATTTCGCTATAACGAGAAGGTCGGGAGTCAAGTCTCCCTCTATTACGAGCGCAAGAGGAGAAATGAAAAATCCCCACTTTTAAGATTCTTCATTCATTTTTTTTTAGTGTTTACAATTTACATAATGTCAAAATTACAAACGTAACCTAGTTTAATTTGAACTTTAACATACAGAAAATCTATGTAAGTTAAAATTTTGAAGATGTTCGACTCATTGATATAATTTCAAATAAGAAGTGACTTTTTATGCTAATTATGATATAAATAAAAATAATTTAAACCAACAGAATGTGCTGATGTGCATTTGCATAGTTTTTAAAAATTAAATTAAATATTTTTTTAAATATTAATTTTTAATAACTATTATTAAATAACATTTAACGTGAAAGAAATAATACCTATCTAAAAATTTTTTCTTTTTATTTTCGAAAAAACTGATAAAATTCTAAAAAAATAACACTTGAAGTGATTTGTCTAATTTCTTTAAATCTTCCGAAGAAATGAACATTTTTTAACGTTCATAGGATCATTTGATTCGTATTTTTTTTTTGTAGAATTGTGTTTTTTTAGAAAATGGTAAGTCATTAAAAGTTGTATAATAAAAATTCGAAAAGTTAAAATTAATATTAAAATGCTAAAAAGGGATTATTAAAATACATTGTTTAAAAAAAATGTTTAAACTTCGAATAATGTTTTGCATTAAGCCTATATTTAATTTTTAAAAATTATTTTTCAGTTGTAAAAGAACCTTTAAAATTTTTATACTTTTTTCATTCAATTTTCGTGACTTGAATTTCTAAATGTATGTATGTATGTAGATAAATTCTTGTAAAAAAATCTCAATTGTATAAAAAAATACCACTCAAATGAGCATAATGATTGTTAAAAACCGTTTATTTCTTCATAAGATATTTAAGGGCATTTACATGTGTGACGCATGGACGTTTGTACCACATTTTTTAATGTTCTAACTTTTCTGAAACTTTCAAATATACTTAAAATACAAAATAAAATTGTATACCTTAAATCTAATTAGTAGATCATTCTAAAACATATATTAAAAATAGTTTTTCGTTTCTCTACATCTCTCTTTTTCTTAATTTATTTAGAGTGACCCACGGAGATTTTCAGGACACACTATTCAACACCTTGATATAATATACAAATATTCTTCGAATTTTGAAGTCTTAAAAATATTTAATGTACACTAACATAAACAATAGGATACATAGAAGCAACTGCAAGTGATTCTTTAATATTTTAATAAATTTTGCAATATTTTTTAGCATTTAACCAACGTGTCGCACGGACTTGAGTTTGTGACGCACGGATTTTATTCACTTTTTTAATAGGAATTCGCATAAACAAATTTCAAAATGTAGTATTGTAAAGTTATATAGATTATTAAAAAAAATGTACATATTTTCGGAAAAAATTACTAACTGTTATACCTAATAGATTTTACTTTCACATTCTCAAAAATTATGATTGAAAATATTTCTTTTTATTAACCTTTCTTATTAAGAAACAATTGATATTATTAACCTTTATTTATTTATGTTTTGTCCGAGCTTCATTGTGATAACAGATATAATTTATGTTTAATCAAGAAAATGTTTATGGGAAAAAGATTCGTAATGAATAATTAGCTTTGTATCCAAGATTAATCGAATTAATTTTTATGAACAAATAAAAATGTTCTGCTCTGAAGAGTCAATTTTCAATTGTTTTTAAATTTTAATTTAATTCTTGCACCCAATGCTTCAATTGTTTTTTTATTGTTACTGAAAATTGTCAGAAAACAATTGACTAACCATAAAAAAAATTTAGATGAGTTAAAATTTCACCGGTTCCTCCCCTTAAATTGACAGATATCTAATAAAATAATCACATTGTCATTAAAGTAAGTGATAATTTTAAAAGAATACAATTCTGTAAATAAACCTTAGATACTTTTGACTGTCTTCAAGAATTGTGTAATGATGAAAATATGATTGACACATACCTATGGCCGCATGGTAATTTGTAAGCGATTCTTCTAGTTTCCCTTGAGCAAGAAATTCATTACCAAGCTCCAAATGCTTCTCAATCTCCGACTGAGATATTCCTCCAACGGCTAAGTTAAAAGAATACATAAAGTTAACATTAGAGATCATTAGTTATAAAGGGGTAAAATGCAAATATCATAACCAAACTTAAATTGCAATTCTCCATTAAAGTCAATATTTTTATTCATGATGAATACATCTAACAAGTTTTAAGGTAATTTAAAAAAAATTTGCTCATACATTATGATGTATAATCTTTTTATTAACGATTAACTTATAATTTTAGAAAGGTTAAAAATACAAACCATCAAAAACTATATCTAATAAAATTAACAATATAGCATAGTTCAACATATCTTCCACCAAAATGAATTTAGCAATTTTACAAAGAAATGACACACTAAAATTTATAATTCGAAAGTTGACTTGACAATTAAAAAATACATCTATCTTGACGTCGAAAATTGAACAGTTGTGTCAAATTGTAAACAACCATCATCCACGATCCACATCGTCTTTTAGTATCATTGCAATCGTGGTTTCACGTTATTGGTCTACTACCATCAAACGTAAAGATATGAAGCTGTTTACAGTAAAAGAGGGACAGCTGTTTTCAAAACCGCAGTCTTGGTAACTCAAGTGGTGGGGGAGGCTGCTTTCAAAACAAGTTTTGTGCGTACTTTGTAAACATTATGGTATGTTCACAGCTCTGTGTCTGTCTCCTGTGGACAATGGGTCGCATCAGTGTGAGCGAGAAAGAGAAATTCAACTCTTCTTGCTCTCTACCCAGCGCTCCGCTTTTCCGTGGCGCATTGCGTGAGATAGAAAAAGACAGGGACTATCTCTATCTTTTTCTGTCTCACGCGAAGCGTCACGAAAAGCGGAGCGCTGGGTAAGTGTGGAATCAGCATATGCATCTTAGACAGAAGTGTGGATTCCCCATAAGGCCTAATGCTGATTGCACACTTACCCAGTCGCTCCGCTTTTCCGTGGCGCTTCGCGTGAGACAGAAAAAGACAGAGATAGTCTGTCTTTTTCTATCTCACGCAAAGCGCCACGGAAGCGGAGTATGACACACATATATATATATATATATATATATATATATATATATATATATATATATATATATATATATATATATATATGTGTGTGTGTGTCATACTCCGCTTCCGGAGTATATATATATATATGTTGTCTATCTCATGCTAGTCGTTCCGGAAAGTCGGGGGTCGGGGCGACTTAGTGAGTGTAGAATCAGCATTAAACTGTCTCATTTCGGACGTTGCTCTGCGGGTTCGAAAGCTTACATGACAAGGTGTGCCCGTACTCTAAATTAAACGACAAATATTTTCCTCTTCTTTGTTTTTTCTTCCTGCAATATCGGTAAGGAAGATTCCTTGATGTAGAAATATCAACTGAAGCAATGAATAGAATAATAGAATGAAAGCAGGAAAGCACAAGATGTCAGTTTCTACTCGTTAGAAGGTGATCGCCATTCGCCACATAAAAAATGACTGTATTTTCTAACATGCACAGTGTATGTGTCGTGCTGATAGCGAAGGAAAGAATGAATGTCTCGTGCTCGTCGGCTGCCCGTGGAAATGTTTAGCCATTGTCGAGGCGAGAGACATGACTGCTGAAATACTGCTGAGATACCTATTGGCCAGCAGGTAGTGTGTTCTTTTCTGACGGATCGGAAAATCTCGGTGGTTTTGTGATGTTCGTCCGTGTGTGTTTGTGTACATCGATGTGGAGGGAGCAGAGTTTTGCCCGTTTCCTCGTTGACGGCGTAGGATTTTTTGCGCCTGGACGTGTTATCATGTAGTTCAGCAGAGTACTTTCGCTGACGCGTATCGTAATAAAAATACAGTTATTGTTGAAATTGCATTGTTTGCGAGATCTTTGGATTACAACAGTCAACAGTGAAGTGAGGCGGGTCGGGTCCTATAAGTTATTTAATCATGCCATGCGAAGTGCCCTGAATCGCTTGGAACAGGTTGTGTCGTGAGTCGTCGCGAGTCGTCGCGTGTGTGCCAATTTCGCGTTGTTATTGAGGGTCCAGGAGGAGCTGCACCGGGTAGCAAGATGGCGGGGTCCCTAACGTGGTCGTGTACTTGTTGCCTGCGGTTCAAGTTCAGCCCCGAGGAGATCGAGCAGCGGTACAAGAGCCAGGAAATAGATCGCATGCTGGAGAAGGATCGGCAGGCCTTCCGCAGGCAGGTCAAGTTGCTGCTCCTCGGGGCCGGGGAGAGTGGCAAGTCCACCTTCCTCAAGCAAATGCGGATTATTCACGGGATCAAATTCGAGGTGAGTCCTAATTCTTATCAAATTCATTCCCAGACTCCTACGCTCCCTTTAAATATCTCAAAGTGGCTGTGAACCAAATAATGACAGTGCAGGGCGGAATACAACGTGGTTCCGCTTTATTATTTATTATTTACCCCACCAGCGACGAATTTAGGTTATTTAATCCCCGCTTCAGAAATCTTTTTTTCTTTTATTATTCAATAAAACTAATTCCTTTCATTATTATTATCACCAATTACCTAAATTATAACAGCGTTTCGTATCAAGTATCCCGTTGTTCATTTAATTTATACAAATTTTCATCTCCTTCAGAAAATAACAATTGTTAATTTTTTTAAGTTTTAAATATAAAACAAATAAATACCTTCTTTTTAAAGAATGTTACAATTTATACTTTAAATAGTAAGAACTATGATTTAAATCTTGCCATTTTAATAATGATTTAAATCAAACTGCGAAATGCATCAGGAACCTAAAAAGCTGCAAAATTAGTATTTTTGTTAAAAATTTTGAATTAAAAAAAAGTCAAAAAGAATACGTTACAGAGATAATATAATGAATTTCAGAATGTAATAATTATTAGTTTTTGTTTATTTAGTGAGAGGAAAGTCATGGAATTTTTAAAGATTCTTCAAAAGTCATAGAATTAAAATCGAAAGAAATCACAAATTATAAAACTTTGATAAATGTCAATTTAGTTATTGTATTTAAACTTTTTTTTTGTATAATATAGCTCATTAAGAACAATTTAAATATTGTAAATTTGCATTTACTTTTTTTATAATAAAAGTTTTAAACACAATAAAAATTTTTTAACAAATTAGTTTTAATTATCTTATGTTTTTCTCTATAAATTAAATTGTTACTTAAAAAAACATTATTAAATTTTTAATCAGCAATGTAGAAGATTAAATAATTAAAAAATTTATTAATCAGGGAAAATGAGAAATTAGTCAGGGAATTTGAAAATGAAACTTTGCAGCCACCTTATTATTTTTATTTTTTAATTTTTAATATTAAAAAACGAACGACTTAAAAATAAATATTTAAAAAATAGTGTCAAAAAAATTGATTTAAATAAAAAAATCGGATTATTTTGTTTTTTTTAAATCATGATTTTTAACAGCCCTGAAAATAGTAAAATCAATTTTACCAATTTTTAAACAACCATGTTTAAGTCGAAAACAGAATTTGTTGACTCGAAAAATAGGTACATCCACGAAAATTGGTACGTTTATCCTATTTTTAAAAATAGTGATTCCTAGAATTTTTTTTATTCTAATTTTTTAAAATTCAATTATTTTCAATTACATATTTCCGAAAATTCAAATACATGCAAAAAATAATATTAGAATTTTTTAGGATTATTTTCAACATGTTGGAGAAAATAATCATGTACATAATTTCTAATTAAAATTCTTAAAAAAATTTATTATTTTTTTTCAATTTTACAAAAATTCTTTTAAGAAATTCAATTATTTTCTAAAAATTGCATTTTTTACAAGTGTTTTATTTTTCTGAAATCTATTAACTTAGACAATAAGAAAATGTCAATGTTCATTATTATTATTATTATATTTTGCTAAAAACAATTAAATTTTATATTTCTAGTGACTCTATTAATATTTTCTATAGTAAACATCGAATAATACAGACTTAATATATCTATTTCTTAAATTTTGGAATAAAATTTCTTTCCGTGTAGAAAAAAAGAAAACATTTAAATTATTCTTATAAAGTAATAAAAAATTGTAGAAAATTTAAAATACAACTAAAATTTATAATTTAACTAAAATATAAAAGACACTAAAATTTAAGTACCTAAGGTCGGATGTAAAATGTGAATGTACACTAGAAATAACAACAAATGAATGTTTCCTGTCTGGAAGTTGTACTTAAAAAATTAAAAAGGAAAAGGAATGAATTTTTTGACAGAATGCTTTTTAGATAAATAATAATTTCACAAACTTTTTTTGTCTCCTACCCTATATTTCACCTATTTTCTAAATTTTTAAAACATTTTTAATAAAAAATTGTTATTTAATTTATATTTTAATAAATATTATTTTTAATTTGTTAAAACTTTCATCCATTAAAATCTTAGTTGACCCTAAATTTAATTCGTGAAAATTTGTAGTCTTTAGAATTACAGTGTTCATCTTATTCTTATAATTAAGGGCAAATTCAGTTGACTTTAATTTTAATTTCTCCCAATGTTAAGCACTATAAATTTCAAATTCTAATCTTAGTAGATCTCAAATTCAATCATTTATTTCAATTTATGTGTTTTCCAAAAATTCTGAGCGTTTAAATAAACAAAATATTTTTAAAAATTATTGATTTCAATTAAAAATTAAAAAGCAAAATTAAACGTTTTCAAAGTTTATAATTTGTTTTTTCAAACATGACGCAATATCATATTATATAATAAGATTTGAATTTAAAAAAGTAATAAATAAATTTCCTTAATTTAAATGTTTAGAACTTTAGGAACACAATGCTTCGTATTTCAAAGAATCTACAATTCAAATAATCAAAATTTTATTTATTTCTCATTTTTATTTATATTGATAAAATAAAAATATTGCCACTCCTATTAGTGTATTTTAAACTTTATAATTTTTAAATATGAAGAAAAAAATATAATCTGTCAAATGTAAATGAAGTAAAAAATAATTATTTTGCATAGGGTGCATACATGCAAATTGTCAAGGATATTTGATGCTTAAGTTTTTAAGGTGAAAATGAACGAAAATTTTTGACGATGTGAATATTTTCAAAAATTTCTAATTGCAATTAAAAGCAAAACAAAACTAAATAATTACAAGCGTTGTAATTTTGTTTATTGTATATGTTGTAAATGTTAAAGATAATGTATTTTATACACAAATAAACAAAATATTAGATCTAATGTTTTTCTGTTGTGAAATTTTTTTAAACTTTTTAATGTTTCATGTAAACTAAAATTTATTTTGAAAATAAATACCTTTTAACGTTATTAGACGTTTTTTATTTTTAGAGATTATTTTTGTACAAAAAAATTACTTAAATTATAATAATTTAAACCTTTTTCTTATTTTAATTACTTTTAAAACTTATTTTCACAAATACTTATTAGATTTTACTATAAATATAAAAAATAAAATTATTACTTAATGCAGGTAATTAAGCAGAACCTGTAGTTATAAGACATCAATCCAAATCCAAATTTTCAATTATTCTTTATTTATTTTGACATTTATAAAGGGTTAAGTATCAGCCTTGACAACTCCTTCTTCAAAAAATATTTGTTTTGACATGTTCAGGGTTGCCACAGGTCAGGAAAGTCATGGAAAATTAAATTGGTCAGGGAAATCAGGGAACTTTATAAAAAATATTGGAAAAATATTAAATTTCAAAAATTACAACCTTTTTTATTTTTAGTGTAAAAAAATTAAGATATTCTTTAAATTCAAAATATCGGATCCAATTTGTCGGACCAAAAATTGAACAATTTAAAAAACATTTTTGTATCTAAGCTAAGGGTTTTAAAGGCCACTGATTACGAATTTAACGTCAGTTTTTAAAAATTCAAAATGGGATATCAAAGTTGAAAAATTGATCAATTTTCAAAGAAATTTAGTCTCTAAGGATATAATGGCTTTAGATTACTAATTACTAGCAAGTTTCTGGTTTGACCTAATATATAGCGCTAAAGAGGCGCATGATTATTCCCCAAAGGTCATTTAACGAACTGTCATTTTACCGAATTGCATTTATCCGAACTGTTATTTTAACGAAATGTCATTTTTGAATTGGTCTGTTTATACGAAGCCAAAAATTAGATAACTACAGCTTTCCTGTAATAAAGAAGAAGAAGAAGAAGAAGAAGAACGAAATGTCACTTTTGCGAAAAATTATTTTTGCGAAATATCATTTTTACGAATTGTTATTGTTCCGAAATGTCATTTTTTTCAATTTTCATTTTTTCGAAATATTATTTTTGCGAATCGCCATTTTTACGAATTATCATTTATGCGAACTGTCATTTTTTCGAATTGTCATTTTTACGAAATGCCACTGTTGCGAATTGTCATTTTTGCGAAAATTAATTATTATAGTAAATCTATATATGCATACAAGTTTACTATAGCAATTTTCGCAAAAATGACAATTCGCAACAGTGACATTTCGTAAAAATGACAATTCGAAAAAATGGCAGTTCGCATATGACAATTCGCAAAAATGACTTTTCACAAAAGAGACAATTCGTAAAAATGGCGATTCGCAAAAGTGACATTTCGTTAAAATAACAGAGTTCGGATGAATGCAATTCGGTCAAATGACATTTGGGGAATAATCATGCGCCTCAGCGCCAAAGAAAAAAAGCGATGATTGTAAATTTAAGTTGATTACATTCTCGGCTCAAAGCTGGCCGACATTTTGAATTTTTTGAAAACTGATGTTAAATTCTTAATCAGTGGTCTTTAAATACCTTAGATACCAAAATTTTTTAAATTGATCAATTTTTTTAAGTTCAATGCCCGCCATATTGGATCTGACATTTTGAATTTAAAGAATGATGTGCAGTATTCAAATGTGTTATTAAATTCCATTTGTGGTGTTTTTATAAATTGTCTTCTTATGGATGGTCTTAAACATCTTTGTGAATTTACGATTTTGTTTTTTTTCCTTAGTAATGATTTTCGATTGTCTGTAATACTGGTACTTAGAATTGTTTCATTATCCAAGGTTTGATTTATTCCATGTCTGAGTCATTAATTAACAGCCACGGATCTGATAATTTTACCCTATTATCTTAATTTTAACCATGATAATGATTCGTTAATGAACTGAATATTAAATATCTTTAAGAAGAGACTTCCTTTAAGGGATTTATGAAGTGATTGTCAAAAAATAATTTTATTAGTTATTTATCTATGGGGTCATGCAAATATGACGTTATTTGAAAATCACCCAAGTCAGAACATACTTGAAGTGAGGACAAATACAAGAACTCTACATTAATGGAAGAATATCAGAAATTTTGTGACAATCATAAACATTGACATATGTAAAAGGAGTTGCATTAAGGTTGACCACTATCGACCTCTATTCAATTTTCATATAATCATAAACCCTGCTTTTTTTTAAAGATTATTGCATTTTAATATTATTATTTTGTATTCTGATTTCAGCCTGAACTTATAAAAGAGTATCAACACATTATTTATCAAAACATTATCAAAGGAATGAAGGTTTTGGTAGATGCTCGTGATAAATTAAACATCCCTTGGGAAAATGCAAAGAACTACGATATCGGTTATCAATTGCTGAAGTTTGAAAACACAATGATTCTAGATGCCAGATTATTTCTTCACTACGTACCATCTTTGCAGAGCCTCTGGAAAGACAGTTCTATTAGACGGGCATTTGATAGACGAAGAGAATTTCAACTGGTAAATTTTTTATAATAGTCTTCGTAAGTCACACTAAGCACATAATCAATTACTTATTATTGGTAATTATCATAATGAAGAAAACAGTTGTTATACACACTAAAATGTTTTACTTAAAATGTAAATAAACTAACTTTCAATCTGGCCTTAAATTAAAGCAGTTACTAAAAATAAGTTACTATGATTTTGCAGAAAGTAAGTATCCTACTTCTTAAAACACTTTAAATCAAAAAGCGTACTGAAGAAGTGTACCAATAATGCAATTCAAAGACCTCTAAAAAAAATAATCCTTCTTTGCATAGGTCCTTGGTTTTTATTTATTCATAGTCCATACCTTTCGGTTTTGGACGAACTTCCGGTTTACATATCACATATTCTTATATCAAATTTTCAGATGTGAGCAAAACATAACAAATAATAAAAAATCGTACATATTGATCAGCTGCATAGGCCCTTATTTTATATTGATATTTTATTTTCAGAGCGACTCCGTACAATACTTTCTGGATAACCTAGACAGGATTGCTCGAGTGGTATGTTGAAGAAAATTCACCCTTATTTAAAGAATGTTGCTCTGAAAATTGCATTTATATTACAATACATATGAACTTACTTTTAGGAGTATACACCCACTCACCAGGATATTTTGCACTGTAGAAAGGCAACTAAAGGAATATCAGAATTTGTTGTGCCCATCAATAACATCCCATTTCTATTCGTTGATGTTGGAGGTCAAAGGTCTCAGAGACAAAAGTGGTATCAATGTTTCGATTGCGTAACATCGATATTGTTTCTTGTCTCTTCATCAGAGTTTGATCAAGTTCTACTCGAAGACAGGTAATGTATAATATCCTATAGTTAATACAGATATTTTTTTTATTTCTTTTATAACAAAGCTCAACTGTAAAAACCACTAACAGGGCTACTAAGATTAAAAATTAAATTGTCGCTGAATAGAAGCTGCCAATACAGATTACTTAAAATTTAGATTACGAGGTTTGTTTTATAAATTTACGTGTTGCAGTAATAAATTCATTTAAAGACATAGAAAACAGATCCAAATTTACATTATCAGATTGAAGAAACATGTTATTAATATAAGAACACATTCGATAAGGTGTAGAATGAATATTAAGTACAGACGGAATGTAAAAAGGAGCCGTGTTTCTTATATTGTGTAAGTAGGGACATTGAAAGGTACCATCTCCCAAACAAAAGGACATTCAATCATGCCTCTAATGAGTTTAAAAAGAAAGATTATATGAGCAAATTCTCGTCTTTCTCCCAGAGACCACACGACAAATTTAGCTTGGAGAACCTTAAATTCAGTTCCCCTAGGAGGATAGACTTTGTCTTCTCGCCAAGCTAAAAATGTTAAAACTTGCTTATGACAATTGTCAATTGCATCAGAGTACTTTTGAAAAATGGAGACCAAATAACATGTGTATATAAGAATTTTGATGCAACAAATGCTTGAAAGAGAACCGTTAAAGTTGATATTCTTTTAAATTGTTTAAATGATCTAAATAAAAAGCCAAGAGTTTTGCTAGCACTATTAACCATATCTAAAACATGATCTTTAAATGACAAACTAGGTGAAAACGAAACCCATTAACCCTCTCAACATAGTTCCCATCAATGGAATACTGATAAGAGATCATAGTTTTCCCCTTCACAAATGTCATAACTTTACAATTATCAATATTTAAATTTAATTTATTATTTTTACACCAATCATTAAAATTATTTAAATTATCTTGAAGTATTTGACACGAATTGGCATTAGTAATTGGAAGATAAAGTTTTACATCATCTGCATAAAGTAGGTGATAACAAATTAAAGAGAGAGTTAAGATTTCACCTGATAACTTGACGAATATAATTTCATAAATGCACATTTCGAAGATCTTGGAGAAATTACTTTTAATAGAAATAGGACGGTAGTTTGTCACTTCAGATCTATCTCCCTGCTTGAAAATAGGACACACTCTTGTTCTCTTCCATACACTTGGGAAAAAAACCAGATGATAAAGATTTATTGAACGTAAGTGTCCTTAAATATGGAAAAGAGCTCTATTATATAATTTTCTAATCAGGACTTTTCGAGAACTCATCATGTACGAGATTTTGGTCCTACTGATAGTAACCACTGTTTTAAGTTCTGTTTTTTAATTGTCACTTCCTTGTTTGAAAATCTATCAGTGATTTGGATGCCATTCTACACGTTTTATATGATACGAATTGAGCGAGTACAGAACCTAAATGATCCTGGTTATACCTATAATAAGATACAATAATTGTATTATTTTTTGTTGTTGTTAACAATTATTGTTGTGCGACTCCATGGGAGATTTTAGTTTTTTCGGAGTAAGTAAACCAATTGTAATGAAACTTAGGAATTTTAATCTACAAATAAAAAGAAATATTTCCACCAAATATTACGTCAAAATATTCAGTAGTTTTTGAGATGTCAAAATTTTGGAAAAATTTTGAAATCGTTATATCTTCTTTCCATCTTAACCAAATCACTTAATTCTTTTTGGAAAAAATTCAGCATAAAAAAACAAAAAAATTGTTTATATTATGTTTACACAAAAGTTTTATAAACAAAAAAGTTATTAAATAATAATTAAATAACTTTTGCACGACTAAACGAAATTGAATGACGCAAACACTAAAAAAATCTTAGTTGCGGTTTCTACAAGATTCCGAAATAAAAATTTTGTAATGAGAATGTCTTCGTATAATATTATTAATATTTTTGTTCACTTTTGTGCATAAACATTAGAAGTTTCTGCTACTTGACGTGTAATTTTAGATGCGCGCGCAGACCTCTCTTTCTTAAACCGGAAGTTAGCAGCTGATTAGAAAGAGAGGTCTGCGCGAGCATCTAAAATTACACGTCAAGTAGCAGAAACTTCTAATGTTTATGCACAAAAGTGAACAAAAATATTAATAATATTATACGAAGACATTCTCATTACAAAATTTTTATTTCGGAATCTTGTAGAAACCGCAACTAAGATTTTTTTAGTGTTTGTGTCATTCAATTTCGTTTAGTCGTGCAAAAGTTATTTAATTATATTTTGACGTAATATTTGGTGGAAATATTTCTTTTTATTTGTAGATTAAAATTCCTAAGTTTCATTGCAATTGGTTTACTTACTCCGAAAAAGCTGAAATCTTCCATGGAATCGCACTGTTAACAAAAAAAGTGTCCGCCATCTGGTCATTTGTTTAAGTTTTTATTCTTTAGGATGTCACCTTTATAAAAATTTTTGCATTTTTGTTTTAGACTCAAATTAAATAAAATTTTTTTTTAAAGTTCTAGGATGTATATTTATTTAGAAAAAAAAACTACATCGCTAAGTCATAACCGTTACCCGCAAAAAATTGTTTTTGTATTGATTTTGGCCTCCGCAAGGAGAACTCACCTTATTAACGATGAAAAAAAATTCTGGTCAAATTCTTGTAAAACATGAACCTGATCAAGCTATAGACTTCAACTTTCCATTGAATGAAAATCGTGGAAAATTCTCCACACTTAATTACCAGAGGAGGTTAAGTATTGGAAATACGTTTCTAAGATATTAGTACAACGTTAAATAAGCTAGATCACATAGAATACTTTCATGAATAGAAAAAATTAAGAGCTCAGATTAAAAATAGGTTTAACCGGAGTTGTTATAAATTCCCGCGTCGAAAAGGAAGTACGGGAAAAATCCAGCAAAGTCCATCAAAGTACAGAATAGTATGGGCAAAGTACAGTAAAGTACGGCTAATGAGCGTTTCCCATACTTTGGAATGTACATGGTTAACAACGATATTTAAAGTACGGGGACAGTTCGGCAAAGTACGGGATCAAGAAAATAGGGTTTTCGGGAATATTTTCGAATAGAGAACTACACCAAAGTATTGGAGGCCAGTTTTTTGGGAAATATTAAATCAGAAAATTCAAAATCTGAAATTTTTAGAGTTCGGCAAAGTACAGCAAAGTATGGGAGATTTAAAAGATACTTTTTTTTTTTAAATATTCAGTCTTAAAATTAAAATTCTGTCTTTTTAAAGTTCTGCAAAGTACGGGAAAGTACAGCAAAGTATGGGAGATTAAAAAATTAGTTTTTTTGAAATATTAAATTAGAAAATAAAATTCTGATTTTTTGGATTTCGGCAAAGTACGGGAAAGTACAGCAAAGTATGGGAGATTAAAAAAATAGTTTATTTTGAAATATTAAATATGAAAATTAAAATTCTGAATTTTTAAAGTTTGGCAAAGTTCCCTTTTTTTAATCTCCCATACTTTGCTGTACTTTTCTGTACTTGGCCGAACTCCAAAAATCCAGATTTTAAATTTTCTTATTTAAGATTCCCAAAAAACCCTTTTTTATTCTCCCATACTTTGCTGTACTTTGCCGAACTCCAAAAATTCAGAATTTTATTTTCTAATTTAATATTTCAAAAAAACTATTTTTTAAATCTCCCATACTTTGCTGTACTTTCCCGTACTTTGCAGAACTTTAAAAAGACAGAATTTTAATTTTAAGACTGAATATTTAAAAAAAAAAGTATCTTTTAAATCTCCCATACTTTGCTGTACTTTGCCGAACTCTAAAAATTTCAGATTTTGAATTTTCTGATTTAATATTTCCCAAAAAACTGGCCTCCAATACTTTGGTGTAGTTCTCTATTCGAAAATATTCCTGAAAACCCTATTTTCTTGATCCCGTACTTTGCCGAACTGTCCCCGTACTTTAAATATCGTTGTTAACCATGTACATTCCAAAGTATGGGAAACGCTCATTAGCCGTACTTTACTGTACTTTGCCCATACTATTCTGTACTTTGATGGACTTTGCTGGATTTTGCCCGTACTTCCTTTTCGACGCGGGTTATGATAACAATGCTGAAACGCAGTAAAAGAAATTTATTCACATTCAAATACCCAAAATTGTGCAAAAGTGGATGGAAACTAGAAGCTCCACGGTGAATAAAACAGGGCTCGAACCAGTGAAAGTATTTAAAAATACGTACTTTACGGACCAAAAATGAAAAATTTGGGACCAATTTTATTATTTACCAAAATAATTGAATCCCTGTAAAAAATTTTATTATTTATGAAAATAATCAGATGATTGCGAAGGAATTTATAAAAAAAATTTGTAAATAATGAAATTCCTGTGGAATTTTTATTATTTTTTGAAAATAATTAAATGTTTGTGTAGAATTTTATTAAATTGTTTTTTAAATAATTGAATTCTTTTGAAAAATTTTATTAGATTTGTAGATGCCTATTAAAAATCATTGAATTGAGGAATATTTTTGAAAATAATTGCCAAGAATTTTATTAAAATTTTTTAATGTAATTGAATTTCGGAGAAGAATTTAATTATTTCTAAAGATAATTGAAATTTTAACAAGAATTTTATTATTTGAAAAGATAATAATTGAAATTTTGACGACAACTTTAAAAAAAAATTAATTCTACAGAATTATTAGTTGAAAAGTATGAAAAATTTAGATTTTCCAAGATTTCAATTTAAAACCTTTTCAAAATTCAATTTTTTCTAAAAATTCATGCTTCAATGCTTTTAATATTCAATTATTATCTAAAATTAAAAAAAAAAAATTAATTTTTAAATCAGTTTTGGTTAGAAAATTCTACGAGAATTCAATTATTTAAATACAATAATTAATTACTTCTTAAAAATAAATTCTCATAAAGAATTTTATCAACAAATTTTTTTCAAATAATTAAATTCTTTTGATGAATGGTAGTAAAATTTTTTATGAATAATTACATTTTTCGAGGAATTCGAATAAAATTTTATTAAAAATAATCAATATTCTGCCATAAATTTTATTATTTATGAAAATAATTGAATTATGGCTAAGAAATTTATATAAAATTTGTAAATAATTGAATTTCTGGTAAATTTTTATTATTTTGTGAAAATAATTAAAGGTTTGTGTAGAATTTTATTAAATTTTTTTTTAAATAATTGAATTCTTTTGGAAAATTTTATTAAAATAGTAGATACCTATTAAAAATCATTGAATTGAGGAAAATTTTTGAAAATAATTGAAATTTTGACAAGAATTTTATTAAAATTTTTGAAAATAATTGAAATTTTGACGAGAATTTTATTTAAATTTTTGAAAATAATTCAATTTTGACAAGAATTTAAAAAAATTTTTGAACATAATTGAATTTTTGCGAAGAATTTCATTACTTTTGAAAATAATTTAATTTCTGGAATCATTTATAATTTCTCTAAAATTATCCAAATTATATCATACAATTTACGACTTTACGGACCTTTTCTTAAAAAAACGGACTTTTACGGACTCGAAGCAAAGTTACGGACTTTTACGGGATTCACGGACCTAGTTCGAGTCTTGATAGAATAAATTTTGGTAAACTTTTTTATTTAGTTTAGTAATATGTGTTTTTTTTAAAGGCGGACCAACAGACTTGAGGAATCTAGGAACATATTTGACACGATTGTTAACAATATGATTTTTGGCAACGTCTCAATTATTTTGTTTCTGAACAAAACGGATCTTCTTGACAAAAAAGTGAGATCACCGGATACCGACGTTCACTGGTATTTTCCACAATTCAAGGGTGATTCACATTCCATGAAAGACGTGCAGAGCTTCATATTGGACATGTTTGTGTCGGTGAAAAGGGACCCAAGGAAGCCACTCTTCCATCATTTCACAACCGCAGTCGACACGGAGAACATTAAAGTGGTTTTCAATGCAGTGAAGGATACAATTCTCCATCGTAATCTACAATCACTCATGCTGCAGTAATGCTGACTCTCGTGGATCGGTCAAGCCTGCCATCCAATTAACTGTCAAAGAACACTGCGAGGAGGCATTTTGTAATTCTTTACAAACACCACAATACTGATTAGTAGGTAACTTAATAAGACAATATATTTAACAATTTTATAAAATAAGAATCTTACCTCCTTAAATGTTGAATTTTCTCACAGCCGTTTAGGGAGGTAGCATACTGCCTATAAAATGTGTAGACTGAAAAATTTGAGTTTTTACACTCAAGAAATATTCTTCTATTCTTTTTTGATGCCATTGATTGGTGGAAATTTGTGCTTAGAGATTTATTAGTGAAAAATATGTCGAACGGACAAATGTCTTTAAATTGTCATTGTCATTGTCATTGTCATTGTCATTGGCATTGTCATTGTCATTGTATTAAAATTACATTACAAAAAGTGTTATAATTAATATATATTGCTGTCAATATATATTAAAACTTTCGTTTCGAAAGTACTTTACTGTTGAGACTTTGTACTGTAGTTTTAATAGATTTGAACATTTAAAGTAATGGCAAAGTTAAATGCGGCGCGGCAAATTAGCCGCATTTCATTATAAAATGTAAATAGTCATTTGTATTTTACTTTACACGTTGTCAATAATTTTTGATAAAGAATTTATACACGTATTTATGCTTGTAAGAATTAAACCTTATTAAAAGAAGAAGAAGAAGCAGAAGCGTTGCTTGGATTCATTTTGTATGATAAATATTTAATCCGCGTGAATAAATAGACGGGCCAATGGTTCGAAGAAAATCTGCAAATACATAATTTATTTCTTACTTAAGGCTTTGTCTTTGTTAACTATTGCTACGTAACAAAGAAACCAAATACTAGATCCATGCCATAAAACCAAATGAAACTAACCAGTTTGTGTTCAACTTCTAATGAACAAAACTTTATTCCAGCGATTTAAACTCTTACTTTTCTCTCCCTCAAACTACGGCTTCTTTTTAAATGCTACGCAAGTTTTCCTTTAATTTCTTATCAAAATATGTATATTAAAATAGCAGCTCAATATTTGAGTATAGTAATATTTAAGTTCTTCCAATAGGTAAACGTGCCATGGAAAAAAGTCTAAAGACTTTCAATTTCTGTCAGGAATTAAAAGTGTGAAATTGATTATAAATATTTGTAAATATTCCCACGTTACATACATGTAATTTATTATTAGAAATTATTTCGTCTTTCTTTTAAAATAATCGTGTTAAAATTCATTTTTTCTTCAATATTCATTTATCCAAACAAGTTGTTGCCTAACAATTTTTTTCCAATGCGTAATAAAAAATATTTCATTAAGATTCGAAAATGGGCAAAAAAAAAAATATTATTTGAATATTCAATAAGAATTAAATTTCTATACAGAGTCTGATAATAATTTTGTCTCTCGAACGATTCAAATAAAAATTATTTAATTCGGTGCATGTTGCGTTTTGTTGTTTTAAAAAATTATTATTGTTTTAAATAAGAATTTGAAAAATTTCAAACAGTATTTATTACTGTAAATGACGAAAAAAAAAGTTTTAAAATTTCTCTTAAAGTGATGAGGGATTTTACAAATAATTAGCGTGTAAAAATGTAATTTATTCCAATTTGCAAAAACTAGTCCTAATAGGTAAAACTTGAAATATTAAAATATTATTTGAATCCAACAGGCTTTTCTTTGCAATTTTTAATGATGATATAACTTTTTTCCACTAACATCCCTTCTTGAAAAGTATAATTTTCAATTTTTAACAAAAGTACACTACTTTTTAATGCATGAACAAAAAAATTTAAAAAAATTTCATCATTTTGATTTTTTTCTGAATCAATAATATTTGGTATTTCAAGTTATATCCATAGAGATTAAATTTTGTATAATTTTTTACACTTCAGTTTTGTTTTAGTCAATTTGTATAATTAATGAAAATTTTAAACTTTTTAATGACTTAATATTGTGAAAAAATTAGAGGCGTTCAAGAAGCTCTAAAAAATTCTATCCGTTCCGAATCAGGCTATAATTCTAAATCCTCTATTTTTTATGTCTTGTGTTCTACGGACAAAAATATATTTGAAACTACTCTGATATCAAAAATAAAAAAAAAAATTATAAATATAAATTACAATCAATTTTGCTCTATGAAATTGTGTGTAATATATATACTTGCTTAAGTAGAATCATTATTTTTTATAATTTGTATGGAAACTAATTTGAAAATTAGCATAATTTTTTATTGTAGGACAAAATTTCCAATCCAAAAGTTCCAATTTTCAATTAACAAAATAATTTCAATACACTAAATAAAAAATATATTATTACATATATAATAATTATTATTAATTCTATAGTACATGTTATTAATAATTAAATGATAAAACATATTAATGAAATAGTAAATTTTTACTAAATATTATCCTATTAAATTATTTACATGAATTATATTTAATAATATTATTTACACATAAAAAAAAAAAAAAAAAAAAAAAAAATTTTTAAAATATCGTCATTTAATTCTGTTTATTTTGGAATGTAGACAAATTGTAAAATTTCAAGTGAATCAGCTGTTTTATTTGTCCGACGCCATTTTGTTTCTCGTAATTCCTAGAAGTGACGGAATACAGCACGAAAAAGTTTATAAATTTGAAAAAAATATTGGATCTTTTGGTATTTGGGCATAAGAATTTTTTGATCTTTTTGTTTTTGGAACAAAGAATTATTGGAAAATTATATTAAATAATAATTCGAGGATTTAAATTTATATTATTTAAAAAAATTTTAAATATATCAATAAAATTATTTCGGATAATAATTAGATTTCATAAAAATTATGAGATAAAATATTATATTTTTAATAATTATATTACCCACAATTTTTAAAGTTAAAAATATTATGCTAATTTATAAATTAGATTTCATACAAATTATGAAAAATAATAATTATTCTACTTAAGAAAATGTATATTACATACAATTTCATAGTGTGAAAAATGTATTGTAATTTATATTTCTAAGACTTACAAAATCTATAAAAATAAAATTCAAAATTAGTAAAAAATTATAACAAATATCTGTTTTCAATATCGTAATAATGTAAACTCGATGAGTTTCCATCTTCTTGAGCACCTCTAGTAGTGAATATAAAAATAAAATTTATACTTTAATGTTTAAAAGAATATTCTTGAAAGAAGTAACGAAAGGCAAATATTTTTATTTCCTGACGATTTCCAAATAAATTATCATTCTACTTTTAAATTATTCTAATTGTTTAAACCAAGTTCATTTATTTTTCTTATTGTTACTTTTAGTATACATTTTCCATCCCTCTCTATTGTTTGACTCGAAATTTGTTGCCTGTAGATTTTATTTCTTATAAATACTCTCCTGATATTATTTGTTACATAAAGAGAAACAAGCATCTATAGATTAAGAAAAAATAAAAACAAATATAATACGAAGCAAGAACAATTTATAGTTGTAAGCCTTTTTTTAATTAAGTGCTTTTTACTTGCAATATGAAGAAATCAAACAGTCCGAGTTAGGGTAATTCAATGAGATTATAATCACTTTTGGGATGTATGAAAATTTCCGACTTCTTATTTCACATGAAACCATTTAACATAAATTACATTTTGTTTAAAATTCATTTCACATAATTTTCATTTAATATGTAATTTATTTGACATAAATCTCATTGTAACATAAAATTCATTAGACGTTAATTTTTTTAACATGAAATTCATTTGGCGTAAATGTTATTTAACATAAAATTCATTTTTCGTAAATTTATTTCACATAAAATTCATTTGGTGTAAATTTTATTAAACATAAAATTCATTTGACGTACATTTTATTTAACATAAAATTCAATTATCACAATTCCCTTTTGATATAAGAATCATTGTACATAAATTTCATTTAACATACATTTCCATTGATGTAAATTTCATTTGACATAAAATTCATTTTACATAAAATTGTAAATCAGTTTAACATGAATGGCATTTGACATGAAATTTATATGATATAAATTTTATTTTAACATAAATTGCATTTGACATAAAAATCACATGACATAAATTTCATTTGGTATACAATTTATTTGACATAAAAATATCGGCGCGAATTTTTATAAAACCAATAAGATATCATTAAAAAAATTGTGATTGTTTACGATTTTATGTCAAATGAGAAATACGTTAAATAACTTATGTCAAATGAACTTTATGACAATCGATTTTATGTCAAATTAAACTTATGTCAAATGAAATTTATCTCAAGTACATTTTCTTATGTAAAATGAAATTTATGTTAAATAAAATTTATGACAAATAAAATTTTTATCAAGTGAATTTTATGTTAAATGAGAATTATGTTAAATAAATTTTTTGTTAAATGATATTTTTATCAAGTGAATTTTATGTTAAATAAATTTTATGTCAAATGACATTTTTATGAAATGAATTTTATGTTAAATGAGAATTATGGTAAATTGTGTTAAATGAATTTCATGTCAAATGAAATTTATGTAAAATTGTTTGATTTCAAACAAGATTTGGAGACTATTCATGCGTTTCTCACTTTTGCGTTTCAACAGTTATGCTGCGCTTATTAGAAATGAAAATGAATTATTTAAAATAAATGACAATTGTAAATATAATGAAAGAAACTTGTGGTCCAGTCAATCGTTAAAATCAAACGTAAAAAGTGATTCGCCTGACTTGAAACGATTGATTTCTTCATCTTTCAAGTGATCTTTGCTACTGAGTGATTTAAATTCAATATACTAATAAAATAATACTAAACAACAACAATAATAATATATAATATTAAAAATAATAATATTGATAATAATGATAATAATAAGCGCTTTTTAATTGATTTATCTTGCATATAGTATAAACATAAAACATAATATTATTTAAGTGTTTAAAACTAAATAATGGTGTGGAATTGTCCAATGTTTAATCCCTTACGTACCAGAGAAAATTTGTTAAAATCTTTCATTTTATAATTGGTACCTTTTTAATAATAAGATTTTACATTCCTAAAGTATTCGAGAGTTGTATTTTTTCATTCATTGTTTATAAAGAAGAAAGTGATTTAATTGTTATTTAAAATTATTGGCCTAAAATAAAGTAAAAGAAAGAAAATATGATTTCTATGAGAATTGAGGGAAATTATATGGAAGCGACGAAAAATAAAATTGAAAATTAATTGTTAAACTTTACAACAATTTGCCAACAAGAAATTATTTGTGGCAACTGATTAAAATGTCAAGTATCGATACTTAAAGGTTACAAATCTGAATTACTGATAGTCGATAGAATCCACAGCTTTCTCAGAATCTTCACATGTTAATTTCGTTCTAAGATTTATAAATACTTATAAATTGTTGATTTTATTATGTAAAAATATTGTCATTGTATTGTAAAAAAAAAATTTTCTTTAATAATGGGAATTTTCTTATATTATGTTGAATATATTCTTTATAATTAAAGACTTGGTTAATGTTTGTAAACTTATCGCAAAAAATATCCCATAAATAATCATTAAAGTTTTTACGATTTAAGTTTGATAATAATAATGATAAAAAAAAAATTGTAATAGTTTAGAATTAAGTTTACTGTCCCCGTCAGTGTAAACATTTTATTTTTATTGATTCTTTTTTGGACGGAGACAGTAAGCATATATTCTGGTAAAGTATTATTATTACCGGATTAAAGTGACGTGACGTTTTTGTAATATTTATACTTTGTATTTTAAATTGTCATCATCAGATTGAAATAATATAATATTTTAAGAGAAATTTACTTTTTTGTAAAGTTATAGGAACTTTAGCATTTTTTTCATGCTAATGATTATTTTAGTATTGAATGTACTGATAAAGAAAATTAGAATTTTTACTAAGAATAATTAGATATTTCTTAAAAGAAAACAGCTCTATTTTATACTGTCTTTTATTAAATTTTTTAAAAAATAAAAAAAATTGTATTATTCAACGAAAATCGCATAAAAAATTGAGCCGGAGATTTTGAAAATTTTTTACAATTTGTATTATCGATTGTTATAAAACAGTTTTGACATTGGTATTTTAAGGATAGTTTATTAAGAAATCGGATTGTGAATCCTTTTATTAGTGCTGTCCAATTTCTCGACTAATAGCTGTTTATACACAAGAATTATATTTTGTTACATTATTTGCATTTTATTGTACATGATATGAAATATGTAGATATATCGTGCCTTTGTACATTGTATATTTGTATATATCAAATTTTACATGATTTATTGTGTAACGTTTAAGGCATTCACACGAATAATAAATAAAGTTTCAAAAGTAATCTCCTACAAGTTTCTTTTCATCTTCTTCACACTTGTTAAATAATATGGAAAAGTAGGTTTGGATTTAACCCAATAAGAATCCAAACCCAATGATAATCAAATTCTTTATAACGATTCAATTATTTTCCAAAAATATTCGAAATTCAATTATTTTTAATATCTAGTATTTATCTAGTATTTTCATCAAATTTCCCAAAAGAATTCAATTATCTAAAAAAATTGATAGAATTCATCAAAAATTCAATTATTTTCATAAATAATAATATTTTCACACGAATTTAATTAATTTAGAATAGTATTTTAAAAAAAAAATTCGAAAAATCAATTATTTAACAAAACCTTTATACAATTCTTCACAATAATTCAAATACTTTCACAAATAATAACATTTTTCATGGAAATTCAATCTTATAAAAAATTATTTAATAAAATCCTAAGCAAGAATTCAATTATTTTCATAAATAATAAAACTCAGCAAAGAATTTCAATTATTTTTAATACTATTTTAAATTAATTAATCGAAAAATTAAATTATGTTCACCAATAAAGTTTTTCAGAAGAATTCAATTATTTAAAATAACATTTTCATAATATTTATTATATTTCGAAAAAATTAATTATTTAAAACAATGTTCTTAAAATTCTTCTAAAGAATTCAATTATTTTCGAAAATAGCAAAATTTTTTACAGAAATTCAATTCTTTTTAAACATTTTAATAAAATTTTTTGCAATAATTCAATTATTTTTAAATATAATAAAATTCTTCTCAGGAATTCAATTATTTTTTAAAATTTTAATAAAATTCTTTGCAACTATTCAATTATTTTCAGAAATAATAAAATTCATTGCAGAATTACAAATTATTTTCAATACAATTTTACAGGAATTGCTCAAAAAATGTAATTATTCTTAAAAATTCAATTTCAATTCCAAGAAAATATCAATTATTAAAAAAATTTTATTTTTTAAATTCTTTGGAAGAATTCAATTATTTAGAAAAAAAAATTAGAATTTTTCACAGGAATTCAATTATTTGCAAATATTTTAATAAAATTGTTCGAAAGAAATCAAATATTTTAAATACAATTTTAATTACATTTTTTTGAAATTATTAAATTATTATTCTTTTAGATTTTAATAAAATCCTTCCCAAGAATTCAATTATTTCGATGAATAACAAAATTATTTCTGAAAAAATCAATTATTTTGAGTCATTTTAATAAAATTCTTTGCAAAATTAAATTATTTCCAGAAATAACAATATTTATCACAAGAATTCAATTACATATTTTCAAAAGTAATAAATTTCTTCTTGAAAATTCAATTATTTAAAAAAAATTCTAATAAAATCGTTCGAAAGAAATCAATTATTTTAAATAAATTTTGTTGAAATAATTCAATTATTCTTTTAGATTTTAATAAAATTCTTCCGAAGAATTCAATTATTTACATAAATAATTCTTCGAAAGAATTCAATTATTAAAGATAAATAACAAAATTATTCCCGAAAATTCGATTATTTTGAGGCATCTAAATAAAATTCTTTATAAAATTCAATTATTTTCATAAATAACAGTATTCATCACAAGAATTCAATTATTTTTAAAAGTAATTCATTTTTTCTTGGAAATTCAATTATTTAAAAAAATTCTAATAAAATCGTGGGCAAGAATTGTTAGGAATTCAATTATTTTCAAAAAAATTTAAATAAAATGCCACACAGACATTCAATTATTCTCAAAAATTTTAATAGAATTCTTCGTAAAATTGATTAATTTTTAAAAACATTTAACAATTCAATGATTTTCAATATCTACTATTTTCATAAAATTTCCTAACAGAATTCAATTATTTAAATTAGAATTTGCATAAAATTAGTCGAAAGAAATGAATTATTTAATAAATTTTATAAAAATCTTCGCAAGAATTAAATTATTTTAAATATTTAAATTCTTTGATGAATAATAAAATTCGTTGCAGGAATTCAATTTATTAGCAGGATAAGGAAGAAGTAAATATTTTTGATGGAAAAGTCAGGAAAATAAAATATAGAATGGAATTCTTGTTTAATTTTTTGATAGCTATTTTCTTTACTACTTTTCTTAGTTTGGAGAAGCTACTTTTTACTACTTTTTTAAAGTTAAATATCGAGTGCGAAGTCTGTTTTTATCAATTTTCTACACAGGAATTATGAAGTTCAATATATAGTTTATTTTACAAAAAGTCTATTTCAATTGTGTTTTTATTTATTCCATTCGAAAGTTCATCTCAAAACTAAGGTTTGTTTGTGTTGTTGTCCAATTTTCATTAATAAATTTGTGTAAAAATATCTTTTTAAATACTTTCCCCACTATTTTGTTATTCGGAACCAGAGTTTACATTTTCATGGATTTTCATTATTTTTATTCATATTTTTAGTTTGATATTACGGATTTTACTTCCAATTTATATTATCAAGTTTAAAAGTTGTATTCATTTTTACGGATTTAACCCCTTGGCTGTCAACGAGATTTCCACTGTTTGGGCCAAAAGTGTGTTGAAAAAAATTTTAATGGATTTTTATGAAACTTGGTACCCTAAGGTACCCTAAGGTTTCTGGGGTCGCTGATTACGAATCTGACATCAGTTTTTCGAAATTCAAAATGGCGGATCCAAGATGGCGGAAATTTTTTCAAAATTCGTCGAATTTGTTGAAACTTGTTACTCGGGGATTTTGAGGGTCGCTGATTACGAATCTAACATTAGTTTTCCAAAATTCAAAATGGCGAATCCAATATGGCGGACAACGAAATAAAAAATTGATCAGATTGGCTTGAAACTGAATACTTGGGGATTTTCAGGGTCGCTGATTACGAATCTGAAATCAGTTTTTCAAAATTCAAAATATCTGGTTCAATATGGCGGAAAATTTTTTAAAATTTATTGAATTTGTTTGAAACTGGTTAATATGACATCAGTATGATAATTTTTGGTGAAATCGAATTTCGATAAATACCCTAGAAAAATAATGACAGATTCGTAATCAGCGACCTTAATAACCCCCGAGTATACAGTTTCAAGCCAAGGGATCGTTCATAAACTACGTCACACTCCTAGGGGGGGGGGGGGTGTCAAGTTGTGTGTGACGAAGTGTGGGAAAAAAAATTTTTTAATGTAAAAAATGTGACGACGCGGGGGAGGGGGTAAAAATCAGTCGGAAAAAAGCGTGACATATTTTGTGAATGACCCCCAATCTGATCAGTTTTTTATTTCGTTGTCCACCATATTGGATCCGCCATTTTGAATTTTGGAAAACTAATGTCAGATTCGTAATCAGCGACCCTAATAACCCCCGAGTATTCAGTTTCAAGCCAATCTGATCAATTTTTTATTTCGTTGTCCGCCATATTGGATCCGCCATTTTGAATTTTGGAAAACGAATGTCATATTCGTAATCAACGACCTCGAAAACCCCCGAGTAACCGGTTTCAGGAACATTTAAGAAGTTTTTAATCACTTTTTTTTAAGTTGCGCATATATGCGTCATGAAACACTTTTGGCCAGTTTAGTTTTGCGCATATATGCGTCAGCGACAGTCAACGGGTTAATGAATTTTTTTTCTGTAATTTGTATAAACTCCGGTTTCTAATTTCGATTCGAAAATATTTTGTTTTTATGAAAAAATGTTATTAACCTCCAATACAATGAATACAATATGTCATATCAATAACAGGTGAGTGTAAAAATAAGTTTTTATTTATTAATTAAATTATAGTTACGAATAAAAAAACGAATATTAGACAGAAGTTAAGTTAAAATTAATTTTAATTCTAGTTAACAGAATTTTTATTTATGTACTCGAATTCTCATTTTTCAGAATGTTCAATCAACATAATTTTATAATAATAAAAATAATTTATTCTTCTTGTGGGGTCTATTAGGATATAGGGTCTTTTGACTTAGGTAATGAAAAATAACATTCAGTGTTCGACATCATTTATTCAAGAGCGGAATTGTAACTTTATATTACAGGACAGATTTGAATCCATCATTATTGCATTTAGTAATAAATAAAATGAATTTCGCTAAAAACTATAAATCATTTAAGTTTTAACCTACGATAACGGTATCTTCACTAAATTCGTAAGGAGGAACCTCGAGATTTAGAGGCGCGGGTCCTTTCCTAATTCTGCCGCTGGCATCGTAATGAGAGCCGTGGCAGGGACAATAGTATCCGCCGAAGTCACCAGCGTTGGCGATTGGCACACAGCCCAAGTGGGTGCACACTCCGATGACGACCAACCAGTCCGGGCGCTTCACGCGTGCACTGTCTGGTTGTGGATCACGAAGAGTTCCCACGTCAACAGCCTGCTCCTTTGAAATTTCCGATTGCGGTCTGCAAAACATTCAATAAATTGCACAAATTTTAAACCACTTTGACTTATTGCAGTTTCACTCGAAATTGGGTAATTAAATATCCTAATTCAGGGTTGCCACAAAAATGTTTAATTTTTTAATTTTCATTTTTCCTAACTCGTCCCCGATTTCCAGACAAAATTTTTACTTTTTTCCTGACCCTAAAGAATATTCTGATTCACTCTCAAAATAATTAGATTACCTACTAAAAAAAAATGTTCTATTACGAATTTCTTTAATTGAAAAATTATTCAAAAACATCAATAACTTCTTTTTTAAATAAATATTTAATCAACATTATTTTTCCATACGAATTAAAATTCTTCGAAAGATTCAAATTCAAACTTTTTTGAAATTTAACAACTAATAAGAATATTATTGGAAAACATTAAGAAATTGATTACCGAGTAATAAAACCATTATTTTATATTTCAAAAATATTGTTACTGAAACTGCTTTAAATTATTTTAATCAATTTAATTCAATTATTATTTTTCATAATTTTTAACTAAAATTCTTCTTTAAATCAATTATTTCTAATATTTTTTGAACAAGTTCTTCTTTGAGAATTTTTAAATCCATTTTTTTCACAATTCAATTTTACGAAATTTCAATTATTCAGAAATTCTTCAATTAATTGTGCATAGAAAATATAAACTTTAAATAATTTCAATAAAAATTCAAATAAACCTTTTTAAAAAAGAAAATTTCAAAGATTTTAATTTAAAACCTTTTCAAAATTCAATTATTTCTAAAAATTCACGCTATAATGCTTTTAATATTCAATTATAAATAATTTAATGAAATTTTTATGAATAATTACATTTTTTAAGGAATTCGATTAAAATTGTATTAAAAATAATTTGAAATTCTTCAATGTATTTTATTATTTATAGAAATAATTGAATAATTGCAAAGAAATTATTAAAATTTTCAAAAATAATTCAATTCTTTTGGAAAATTTTATTAGAATAGTAAATATTGATAATCATTAAATTAAGGAAAATTTTTGAAAAAAATTTAAATTTTGACAAGAATTTTATTAAAATTTTTGAAAATAATTGAATTTTTGGGGTGGATGATTACCAAGGTGGTCAACGGTTTCAGTTCATCATTTCCCTGACAATTTACTGACATTAAAATTATTTTTCCTGACAAAATTTTTTTTACAGGAAAATATAAAAGTTTACGGAAAATGAGTAAAATTTGTGAAAGGGTTGGCAACATTAAGATAAAATTTTTCACCAAATATTTTTTCAAAAAATGCATTTTTGTAAGAGTTATGGAGGGGGAAAGGAGAAAATCAAAAATTTGTTTTTTCTCGAAAACCACTGGATCGATTTTAATGAAATTTATACGTGTTTTATAAATTAATAAGAGGAATTTTAAAAAAAAATTCAAAACATTTTGCCCACAAAAACCCCTAAAAAAATTTTTTGAATTTTCAAAAAAAAATTTGTTGGTCTTAATTTGGAGATACTACTTTGGAATTTTTACAGAAAATTCACATAGTGAAAAAAATTAAAATCCTAGGTGGCGCATCATTCCGGCTGAAGCACAATGTATCCAATAACTGATTATTTTTGCTTCCTCGTGAGGAAGCTTTGTAGTCGTTTAATTTACAAAATTTTTAAAAATGCTTTTAACAAATTTTCTTCTATAATGGGACTATGTTATATAAGACCCTAAACAATTGTCCGGATGTATGTGTGTGTGTGTGTGTGGATCCCGATTTTTGTGAACACGATAACTCGAAGGGGCCGTCCATAAACTACGTCACGCCTTAGAGGGGGGGATGGAATTCATTTTTTGTGACGTTCTATAGAAAAAATGTCGCTAAAGCATGTAAAATTTGTGACGTGGGTAGGGAGGGGGGGTGGAAAAATTATGCAAAATCGTGTGACGTAGTTTATGAACGGCCCCCGAAGAGGTTTTAACGAATTTGGCTAAAATTTTTTTTCAAAAAAATTTTTTTAAGTTGTTTATTGAAGTTAATATATAATAAAATCTTATTCTTTGCATCAAGACAAATCGATTGGTATATAAGAAGTATAAATTGTATGAGAATTTATAGAGTTAATCACAATTAAAGCTGAAAAAATCGCATTTTTATCAAAAAATGAGTTCTTTCCGCAAAATTATGTTGCTGTTTAAGAAAATCTTACTCATTTATTTCTAAAATCTTATTCATTACACCAAGACGGATCAATTGGTATATATAAAGTATATGTTTTACTTAAATTTATAGAATAAAAACCAATTGTAGACAAAAAATTTGCACTTTTAATACAAATTCATTTTTTCTTAAAAATCATGTTGCTGTACAATAGAATGTTATTATTATTATATATAATAATCGTCGTGATTCCAGATTTCCGGATCTCTGTCCACACTTGAAGTTAGTTATAGTTATTCTTTTGTTTTTTATACGTTTTGATAGAAAATAGAAATATACATATACATATACATACCTACATTATAATAATCGTAAGTTTCCTTTCCGTTAGCAAATTATCTGCATTCATTTGTTTGTTTTGAAAATTTAATTTTGTGGGTTAAGTATTGGCATTTTTTATATATTTTTTAATGTCAAAGTTTTTAATGTGGAAAATACTTTACTTATTAAATAGTCTCGATTCTTTGGTAAAAAATCTAAAATTATCAAAAATTATTAAAAATTCAAAAATCCGAATTTCTTAAAATTCAACATTTTTTCTTCTCTTTTATTAGATTTAGCTTCATTATTTTTATGCTTTTGGAAAATACTTTACTTATTTAATAGTCTCGACTCTTTGGTAAAAAATCTAAAATTATCGAAAATTATCAAAAATTCAAAAATCCGAATATCTTAAAATTCAACATTTTTTTCTCTCTTTTATGGGATTCAGCTTTATTATTTTTGAGCTCTTGGGAAATACTTTACTTATTGAATAGTCTCGACTCTTTGGTAAAAAATCTAAAATTATCAAAAATTCGAAAAAATTCAAAAACTTGATTTTCTTAAAATTCAACATTTTTTCTTCTTTCTTATAGGATTTAGCTTCATTATTTTTGTGCTTTTGGAAAATACTTTACTTATTAAATTGTCTCGACTCTTTGGTAAAAAATCTAAAATTATCAAAAATTCGAAAAAAATTCAAAAACTTGATTTTTTTAAAATTCAACATTTTTTCTTCTCTTTCATGGGATTTAGCTTCATTTTTTTGTGCTTTTGGAAAATACTTTACTTATTAAATTGTCTCGACTCTTTGGTAAAAAATCTAAAATTATCAAAAATTCGAAAAAATTCAAAAATCCGATTTTCTTAAAATTCAACATTTTTTCTTCTTTCTTATAGGATTTAGCTTCATTATTTTTGTGCTTTTGGAAAATACTTTACTTATTAAATTGTCTCGACTCTTCGGTAAAAAATCTAAAATTATCAAAAATTCGAAAAAATTCAAAAACTTGATTTTCTTAAAATTCAACATTTTTTCTTCTCTTTTACGGGATTTAGCTTCATTATTTTTGTGCTTTTGGAAAATACTTTACTTATTTAATACTCTCGACTCTTTGGTAAAAAATCTAAAATTATCAAAAATTCGAAAAAATTCAAAAATCCGATTTTCTTAAAATTCAACATTTTTTCTTCTCTTTTATGGGATTTAGCTTCATTATTTTTGTGCTTTTGGAAAATACTTTACTTATTAAATTGTCTCGACTCTTTGGTAAAAAATCTAAAATTATCAAAAATTCGAAAAAATTCAAAAATCCGATTTTCTTAAAATTCAACATTTTTTCTTCTCTTTCATGGGATTTAGCTTCATTTTTTTGTGCTTTTGGAAAATACTTTACTTATTAAATTGTCTCGACTCTTTGGAAAAAAATAAAAAATTATTAAAAATTATCAAAAATCCGAAAAATTGAATTTCTTAAAATTCAACATTTTTTTTCTCTTTTATACCATTTAGCTTTATTATTATTTGAATTTCTATTAAAGAGAAAAAATGGAAAACTGAAAAAATTTAGAAACTTTTAAAAATTCCAGGCCTTTTCCATGATTTCCCTGATTTCCAGAAGCCTTTTAAAAATTCCATACCATTTCCATGATTTTCATGATTCCCAGATTCTGTAGGAACCCTGCTTTTGTCTGACTTTCTTCTAAATTATCGAATTCAGTGATTTCTGGGGTGAATTTGGTTAAGTTGTAAAATGATTAATTTCTATTTGAATTCGTTTTTTTTTTTGAATGTAGAAAATCTGATGTTAATTTAATTCTTTTTTCGTTATGCACGGCAAAAAATATTTAGCTGGATGAACTACAGATTTCACTTAAGTAGCGAAATTATTTAGTGCTTCAATTAATACTTTCGTTATTCTAGAGAAACTTATCGCTATTTCAAGTAAAACTTTTTTCAGTGTGTAATAATTATTATTTCTTTAAAAAGTATTTAATTTAAAATGGCTTTATAAAATAAGCAATGCAAAAGATGACCCAGATACTAATTGTAATTGTTCTAGCCATAGTTTAAGTCTAGTAATGTAAATTCTATTTAAATTGAGACCATTGAGTGAAATTATTTGAATTTTAGTTAGTTAAATCTCTTTGTTAGGTTATAATAATTATTTCGTTAAAATTTTTTAAATTGTTTAAAATAAGCAGCCCCATACAACATTCCCGCGCGCTTGCGCGCGGATAGTTTGGCTAGTTTATTAAAAAATAAATAAAAAATCTTATTCTTTGCATCAAGACGAATCGATTGATGTATATAAAGTATATATTCTATTGAAAATTATAGAATTAATTACAATTAAAGTTGAAAAATTCACTTTTTAACTAAAAATTTTTTTGTTTGTTTAGATTCATATTACTGTATAAGAAAATTTTATTCTTTCTATTAAGACGAATGAACTTTATTTTATAAATGTTAAATTGTATTAAAAATGATTTAAAAATGAAATATATTTATCGTTAATGCTTCCTTCACGAGGAAGCAAATTTTTTTTGCTGATCGTAAAGAGGAAGCAAAATGTTCATGTAATGAACATCTGTATTTACAACTTGTTTAATTTGTATTCGCCATTTTGAATTTTGAAAAACTAACATTATATTTGTATTCAGCGACCCCAAAAACCCCTGAGTGACAAATTTAAAGCGAATACGGTGAATTTTTCAAAAGTCGTCCGCCATATTGGATCCGCCATTTTGAATTTAAAAAACTAATACCAGATTCGTTATCAGTGACCCCAGAAACCCAAGGCGAATGCTTTTTCTTACCTGTGGCGCACGAAAAGAGGTTTTCCACGCCATTTGAAAACAGCACTCTTGCCTTCTGGTATAGAATCCAACTTAATTTCTATTTTAGCCATAGCTAAAACATCTGCAGTAGCGCTTAAGGTAGAAACGAGATCGACAACCATTGCTTTACCAACAAACGCGGCTCCGACACCAGCAGCTTTAAATGAAAAATGTAAATTTAAGTTTCACTTCAAGTGAAATTGATTTGGTGAAAATAAGACCACTTTGTAGATGCAAACTCACCTCCAGCGAAAAGGTAAGAAAATGTCTGCCTCTTGTGTAACGATTCATGACTGTTGCACGTTGGATCTTTTACAGAGTCCCTTCGGTAATTTGAGAAATCTGGTACTTGAATGTCCGTGTGAGCTAAACGAATTTGCTGAGCTTGAGAGCTTACTGTAAAACGAACGGTAATTCAATTTTAAAGAAAAATCTTACAAAATTTTCCATTCTAATCCTAAAATATATCAATTGTTAAAGTTACACAAAAAACAAGTTCATCCCGAGTTAGAATTTAAAAGAAAATGAAAATGATAAAGAAAAAATATCTTAAAAAGAATTCAAAGCAAGTCGACGATTTTCTCCTTTACTACTAAAAATGATATTTTTAGTCCCTAGTTTTCACTCTTACACTGAGAAAAAAAGGCGTCGTTTGAGCCACAAACTAATGATATTATAGCAGAAATTTTTCAGCCATTAGGATAAAGCTATTTCGACATGAATTTGTAAAAAATTGCAAAAAATTACTTTCGAAGTGTCAAATACAAATTTAATGTTAAAAAATTAGAATGAAAAAAATTATAAGAATTACTTCTTTCAAAAATATTTTAATCTATTTAATCTATAACGTCTGAGATTTTTTGTCTTCGTTTATTTGACCTATTAATTTCTGGTAAAATAATTATTTATATTTTATTTTTTCGTTAAATTATTCTTTATAATTATTTTCATTTTATATATTTTTTTTATATCTACTCTCTGAAGAGGAAATCATTTAGATTTCGAAACGTTGGAGTAAATATATTTTAATTGTCTGAATGTTTTCGTTTTATTTTAATATAATTTTTAGAAGCTAATTTTTAATATGTAATTTTCATTTTTCAAATTTACTCACTTAAAAATTTTTTATTAAAATTTTTGAGAATTCAATTATTTTCATAAGGGGCCGTCCATAAACCACGTAGCCCCATTTTTGGGAATTTTGACCCCCCCCCCTCCCCCCATGTAGTACGCTATTACATGTATTAGCGCCATTTTTTCCTCTTGTCGTAGTCAATTGCTTGACCCCCCCTCCCCCTCAAGAGGCTACGTGGTTTATGGATGGCCCCTAATTTGCAATTAAAATTCTTCAAAAGTTGATTTTCCGAAATTGTCATAAAATACTTTCAAAAATTATACAAAAATAGTTTTTAAAGGATTTATCTATAGTTATTTTTCACACCATAAAAATGGAAATAAGTTGCATTTTATATTAAAAATGTAGTATTTTGTTTATTACGAATTGTTAAAAAAGTTAAATAATTAAACTTGACGACTAAAAAAACTCGTTTCAGAAACTTCACAAAACTGACAAAAAATCCATTATATATATTTTATTTTCCTCACTTTTTCTGAATTTTCATCAAAAATATTTACTTCTTTCTACTCCTGCTAATAAATTTAATTCCTGCAACGAATTTTATTATTCATCAAAGAATTTAAATATTTAAATAATAATTTAATTTTTGCGAAGAATTTTATTAAAATTTTTAAATAATTGATTTGTTTAAACTAATTTTACGCAAATTCTAATTTAAATAATTTAATTCCTGAGAAATTTTTATTATTCATGAAAAGAATTGAATTCTTACGAAGCATTTTACAAACAATTTTTTAAATAATTGAATTCTGTTTGGAAATTTTTTGAAAATAGTAGATATTAAAAATCATTGATTTGCGAAAAGTTTTTAAAACTAATTAAATTTTACAAAAATTTCTATTAAAATTTTTGAGAATAATTAAATGTCTGTGTAGCATTTTATTAAATTTTTTTAAAAATGATTGAATTTCTAAAAACCATTTTATAATTTATGAAAATAATAATTGGATTCTTTTTTTAACGATTTTATTAGAATTTTTTTAAATAATTGCATTTCCAAAAAAATGTATTATTATTAAAAACAATTGAATTCTTGTAGTGCATATTATTAATTTATAAAAATAATTGAATTTTGCAAAGAATTTTATTAAAAGGCTTCAAAATAATTGAATTTTCAGAAATAATTGAATTCTTTCGAAGAATTATTTATGCAAATAATTGAATTCTTGGGAAGGATTTTATTAAAATCTAAAAGAATAATAATTGAATTATTTCAACAAAAATTAATTAAAATTGTATTTAAAATATTTGATTTCTTTCGAACAATTTTATTAAAATATTTGCAAATAATTGAATTCCTGTTAAAAATTCTAATTTTTTTTTGTAAATAATTAAATTTTTAAGAATAATTACACTATTTTAGCCATACCAGTAAAATTGTATTAAAATTAATTGAATTCCTGGGAAAATTTTATTATTTATGAAAATAATTGAATTTTGGATGAATTTTATCAATTTTTTTTAAATAATTGAATTCTTTTCCTAAATTTTATGAAAATATTAGATGTTGAAAATAATTGAATCGTCTTAAAGAATTTGATTATAATTTTTTTATTTCTAGTATTAGGGAATTTAAAGTAGTGGAAATTCTAAAAAAACAGAAATAGTAGCTTTTAGTGGGTGAAATCTAAAAAAGTACCCAAATAGTAGAATAACTTTAAAAAAGTAGTAAATAGTAGGTTTCAGTAGATGAGTGCGAAGTCTGTAAATTTAATCAGCACAAAATTGGAAGAATAGAATTTAGAATTTTAAAAATTTTCGAATGCTGAAAAATTGTCATTCAATTATTTTTTGTCACTATGAAAATAAAAATTTGTTCTCAGTGTAATAATAATGATCGACATGCGAAATGTTATCAACGTTATTTATATCCTCTTACTAATTAGCACGTAGGTACTGCGAAATAAACATTTATGAAATTTCATTATGTAGTGCAAGAAATCACAAAAGTTATAAATATTTTTGGCAACTTTTTATTTCTCATACAACATTCCACTTTGAATATTACGCACTTGATCTGACGGGCGAGTTAACCTATTTCTCTTAAGAACCTGTCTCGTTTTGACAAGTTGACAACTTATAAATTTTGAATATGTTATTAAGTTTAATATTTTGTAAATGTTGTTCAAACAGTAATTTATAAAAATAAGTTTTAAGGGGTAAAAAATAAACTCTGGTTTTTGAGAGCGAGTTACGTAATGTGCAGTCTTTGGGGCAGTAAAAGGATAGTAAAAGATGTACCTGCGACTCCTGAGTGTACTCTTAAGGGTCCACTGAGAGTGTCTAACTTGGTGTAGACCTTGTGCACAGGAGGTGGCACAACAAGTTTAGTTTTCTGTACTTTGCCAGTGGTGACTGAAGGTTTTGGTCCATTGGGGACAGATTTTGTTGTTGCACGTAGGAAGGGTGCAACGTTCGCGGACTTGGCAATCACATTCATTGTTACAGGATTCTAATTGCTTATTCACAAAATATCTAATTTCACTTTTTCTCTATCAGGTTTCTCAAATTAGACTCCTTTCTCATTTAGAGATATAGGAATCATTAGGATTCTCCAATGTTGATGTCAAATGATGTGCAGCACTCAGAGTTGCCACAAAAGTAGAGAACAAAAATTACGGAGTCGACTTTGACTTTCGACTAGAATCGACTCATTTACAAACTAATCTCGATGAATTTATTCAAAGATCGACTATCAAATTCATAAAGGTGAGTTCACATTGGACTTGGCTAATGGTACGATCAAGAAGACTAGAGACAGGAGGAGTAACTTCGATGTATTCCTGTAGAGAGCGGTGGCAGAAAATGTGAGGGCAATGGAGGCGGATAGTTGAAAATGTAGTTTGTGCAATAGACCAAAATTAGGTTTCTGCGCACGCTGATTATTCAAACGATTCAGATTCAAACACGCGCTAAAAGAAATCTTTTTCCACGTGCTGCACATTGTCATTGTGTGATATTGTGTTTACCGCAAAGTTTTTATGAAAACAATTTAAGTTGTTTTTAATTACCTACTACGTATTACAACTAATTTTTCAAGGTTATTTTTTAAAGTTATGAAATAAACGTCCACTTTCTATCAATATAATATGAATACAAACCAAGGTTTTTTTGAGGTTATGAAATAAACATCCAACTTTTATCAATACAATTATTAATAATTTCTAATATTTTTTCGACATTATTTTGGGATTGCAATTTATTAAATTTCTTTCAGTTTACTACCTTATTATGACGATGAATTTCAAAGTCAAAGAATCATAATCGTTAAAATAACCTCTTCATAATATAATATATGACATTTCTATGTTTTGACGTCTGCTATTCTCTCTCATCTCTTTCCACTACTTGCGCAGTAACCTATTTTGCGTTTCTGCACTAACTACATTTCTATATTACTACTTCCCCCATTGTCCTCATCTACCAAGCCATCCCCACTACCCGAGTTATCCCTCCTGTCTCTAGTCTTCTTGGGTACGATATCAATTCACGACAAATTAATTTACGGAAAGAAAAGATAGTCGCAGTTTTGCAATATCTTGAAAATAGATTTGTTTAATTGATTTTTAATTTTAATAAAAAAATAAAAATTCCCTTATTTAAATAGACTTTAATTACAAACAGCGTTTTAAATAGCAAAAATATTCAAAAATGAATAATTAGGGATTTACTAGTATTTCTTAATTTTAACTATAATTTTCACTAGGAGTTAACTATATGTCAATGAGAATAAGGTTTGTTCTCGCTAACTACACTGCTACACTCGAGTCAAGAAGACTAGAGACAGGAGGGCTAACTCGGCTGTTTTCTCACTCACAGCAGTGAGTCAGTATTAGGGGGGTTCTGAAGGCGTAGTTAGATTGCGCCAAATATCTTGTTTTCGGTTCTGCACATCTCAACACTCTTACATTATATATTTGAATACGTGACACGCGTGTGTGAGTGGAAGTGCAGAATCAAAACACGATACTTGGCGCAATCTAACCACGCCTTCATAATCCCCCTATATTTGTCCTACCCCCACTACTGCAGTTAGTCCTCCTGTCTCTAGTCTTCTTGACTCGAGTGTAACAAGAGTGTAAAACGGAGCATGCGCACTTAAACAAAGTACAAAATGTAGCGAGAACGCAAAAGTGTAGAGAAAGTGCACGAAAAAATTTTATATCTGAAATTTTATTTCAAAACAAACCACCTTATAAACAATTATCATTGTGAAGCAATTTTTTAAATAATTATTTATCTTATTTATTAATGCCAAAATTTATTTACTATTAGTGATTTTAAAAGAAAAATTTCTCAGTTTTATGATGGTAAATTTTTTTTCAAATAATAGGATTTATTCCCATTATTACCTGTAAACATTAAAATGGGCAATTCATGAAAATTTGGGATAATTATTCAATTTTACAAGAATTTCGAAGGTTAAATGTATATGTAACGAGCGGAATTAATTTTTTTCAAATTTTTACACAGTTTAAACTCTGACATCTTTGTAAAATTTAATTAATTTCTTAATTTCAACCGAATTGCTCATTTTTACAGAAAATAAAACTAGAATTTTTAAGCTTCATTTTCACATAAGTTTTAAGAAAAACGGAAGCGACATGTTTTGAAATATTCTAAAGGTTATCTTTCAAACTTAATTTTTTTCATAAATTCTATTATTTTTAAAAAAATATGTTTACCATCATAAAATTGAGGAATTTTTTTTAATTCACTATAAATAAAGTTTGGTTTTAATGAATGGGAGAATAATTATTTAAAAATTGCTTTACAATGTCAATTGTTTATAAGGTGGTACTTTATATAAATATTATAACAAAATAAGAATTGCTTACTCATAATTTTATAAATTGAAAGTCACTAAGAAATATATCATAACTTTATGTTCATAAAATAATTAATGCATTTTAAATAAAATGTCCTTTTACCGCCATTTTAATCAGAACACTCAATTACACTCGTTCGCAATCGGGTGTAATAAAATAGGGAAAAGTGCAGAGGCTTCTAGGGAGTTAGGTGTACACTATTGCGTCACTTCTGGTAACGAGAACGCCGTAGTGTACACTTTTGTACAAAGTGTAGAAAGTGTAGCTAGCGAGAACAAACATATGTTGATATCCTTCTCTCACTCATTCTTACGATTGCGATCTCGTTTATTATGTTCGAATGAAAATAAAGTTTTAAAATTGAGAACTTGGCTCAATTTGAATTAGTACTATCAGGAATATTTTTAATTCTCGTAAATGCTCAATAAAAAGACAAAGCACATTCAGGTCGAGAGAATTTCTCCAAGCACAACCATTTCATCAGGGCGAAAAATGAAAAATTACGGACCAATTATATTGAAAAAAATATAAGCAGTCCGAGTCAAATAAGAGAACATTTTACTTAAAATTATAAATTAAATTTTTCTGTAATTATAAAACATGACCGAGTGATAATGTTGCTTTTAATATTCAATTATCTAAAATTTTAACTGAAATTAATTTTTTAATCAATTTTTATTAGAAAATTCTACTAAAATTCAATTATTTAAATACAAAAATAAATAATTTATTGAATAATTGAATGTTTCTTAAAATTCAATTCTCATAAAGAATTTTATCAAAAATTTTTTAAATAATTAAATTCTTTCGGCGATTTTTAATAACATTTTTAAGAACAAAATTACATTTTTCGAGAAATTCGATTAAAATTGTATTAAAAATAATTGACATTCTGCAATGAATTTTATTATTTGTGAAAATAATAAAATCTCTAAAAAGAATTTTATTATTTTTGAAAATAATTGAATTCCTAAAAATTCTTGACAACAATTCCTGTAAAATTGTATTAAAATAATTGAAATTCTGCAATGAATTTTATTATTTGTGAAAATAATAAAATCCCTAATTTGTTTACAATTCAATTTTAAAAAATTTCGATTATTCGTAAATTCTTCAATTAAATATATATATTAGAAAATAAAAACTGCAAATAATTTTTTAAAAAATCCTCAATTAAAGTTTCTCAAAAAAAATTAATTCCATAGAATTTTATTAAAATAGTAGATATAAAAAATCATTGAATTGAGGATATTTTTTAAAAATAATTAAATAATTGAAAATAAATAAATAAATTTTTAAATAATTGAAATTTTGCCAAGAATTTTATTAAAATTTTTGAAAATAACTGAATTTCGGAGAAGAATTTAATTATTTCTAAAGATAATTAAAATTTTGACGAGAATTAAAAAAATTTTTGAATGTAATTGAATTTCTGCTAAGAATTTTATTACTTTTGAAAATAATTGAATTTCTGGAATCATTTGTAATTTCTCCAAAATTCTTCAAATTATATTGTACATTTTACGAACTTATCGTCATTTCTCAATCAAATTACGGAATGTAGTGACCTTTTTTCAAAAAAACTGACTTTTGCCGACTTCAAGCATTCGTTATTTTTTTTTTCTTATTAACAATCAGTTAAACTTGTTAAGAACTTAAGAATTTGAAACTAATGTAATTTTTATAGAGAGTTTACTAACATTTTCAGTGATTCTATCAATTAATTAAATTAAAAAACAGAAGCTCGAAATTAATAATTTAGTCATAACTTTAGTAAAGAAATCGATAAAAAAAGGTTTGATACCTTATTTTTTTGATCTGATAATTCTAATCGGAGTCCAATTGAAGGATCGGATCGAAGAACCGACGCTTCGCTATCTTCAAAGTATTGCCAAGCGTCGGTTCTTCGTTCCGGCCCCTCAATTCCAAACTAAACAAAAAATATTGCATGGAATAATAAGTTCACCATTGATTTTGTAGACGTTTATTTTATTGAACTTTAAATCTATTATTAGATTAATCATCTTTCTTGGTGTCGGTCTTGCCTCCTCGAATTCTTCCCGTACGACGGGCGGCAATGAGACCAATCTTCCGACCGGCACTTGTTCCTCGCTTAACAGTAGAGGCCTTTCCAATATGTTGGTGATTACCACCACCGTGAGGATGTTCAACGGGGTTCATAGCAACACCACGAACCTGAAATTAACAGAGCAATTATTTATACATTCCACAGAGACGGAAAATTTTATTAGTTTCATGCTTCTAATCTTCTCAGTTTATGAAAAAATGTCAACATATTGACTTCAGGTTTCAAATGTCTAGTACCATCATAGAAGAATTAAGTTTCTAATAATTAGTAAATAACTGTATTTTAATCCAATCATTAAACGCACCTTTGGCCAACAGTTCCTCTTGACTTTGTATTTGTGGTAGGCTCTTCCTGCTTTCAAAATTGGTTTGTCGATACGTCCACCTCCCGCTACAATTCCAACCATAGCTCGGTTGTTGGATGGAATGACTTTCTTTGCACCAGACGGCAGTTTAACTCTGGTTTTCTTCGTGTCGTGGTTATGTGAGATAACCGTAGCGTAATTTCCGGAGGCGCGAGCCAATCGACCTCGGTCACCAGTCTTTTCTTCCAGATTACAAACGATTGCTCCCTCAGGCATTTGTCCGACGGGCATTACATTTCCAATTTGAAGACTTGCTATTAATACAACACAATATTAGATTATTATCGTTACTAGATCAAAAGCTATACTAAATGTTTGTCAATATGAAAACAAATCAATATATATTGAAAAAAAAAATTTATTTGTTTGAAATAACCGATTACTTGACTATTATCAATTAAATATTTACTTGAATCAAATAATATTTATCGGAGTCAGTTAAATGGTATTTGAACCAATAATTTCAGTATTTGAAGCAAATATGAACTGAACCATTTAATTGACTCCAATAAATATGTAATATTTTAAATTCCCGGATTTTTCCAGGTTAAAAAACGGAATTTTTCCAGGTTTTCAAAACTACATTTATATTTGAAAAAATTAAATAATTCCAATAAATTTTTTGCAAATACATGGAACTTTTATATAATACTGTATTCCGCATTGTTATATTTATCATTTTTAAATAAATATTTAGTGATTATAATTTTTCCATAAGAATTAAGATTTTCAAAAATTTAAAATTCAAACCTTTTTGAAATAAAACAACTTATAAAAAATTGTTATAAAACATGAAGAAATCGATCACTCCGAGTCTCCGACTCGGAGCAATCGATATCTGGAGACTCGGAGTGATCGATATCTTCATATTTCTTTCTAAAATTCTATTTGTTATAAAGTTTCTTATGAAGTTCTTTAACAAATTTAATTACATATTGTCAGTCGAATTTCACAATATTTCTATTAACTCCATAATTTTTTAAAAATTTATTTACATAATATGTTTGAATTGGTGACTGAGTTTTTACTATCAAATTAATTATTTTTAACTAACTTAAATTTAGAAAACAGTTTAAATATTTATAAAAATTAAAATAAAAAGTAATTTTTTAAAAACAAATTAAAATAATAAAACTTTTTAATTTTGGTGAAAAAATTCCCGGTTTGGTGTAAAATTCCCGGTTAAATAAAATTCCTGGTTATTTCCCGGAATTCCGGTTAGTAGACACCCTGTTATAAGTACTATTTACACTATAAAAATCGAAAAAAATTACATTTTATACCAAAAATGTTGTTTTTGTGGCAAAACTTGGAATAAAAGTCGAAAAAGTCGCAATTTTTTAAAATAAGTCGAAAAAAGTAGCATTTTTTGAAAATAGTAAAAAAAAGTCGAAAAAGTCATGACATCCGAGGCCTGGAATATAACAAATTAAACTGAAATCGATTAAAATTTGGATAAATTGAAATTCAAATAATTTGAGATTAGAATAACTAATGATTTTGGAAAATCTTCTCGCCTTTAATGGTACAAATATTGACTTATTAGATTTAATATTTCAATTTTTAGAGTCAATGCAACTTAAAACTTTTTCGATAGTAGAATATTGTTTAAAAATTAGATCATCATTTACCTTTCTTTCCACAGTATAAAAATTGGCCAGTGTACATTCCTTCTGGAGCAATGAAAAGTTCCTTACGCGTTTTAAACTTGTAAGGGTCTCTAAAATGTACCACTGCCAAAGGAGCTCCTCTGCCAGGGTCGTGAATAATATCCTGTAAGAGAAAAAGAAAAAAATATGTATAATCATATTTCTTCAAACACTTTTTTACTTTACTTAAAAGTGTATTCTTCAGAAAGAGCCTCTAGTAATAAATCTTCATTAGTTTCAGAAGTAAATAAACTAGAATTCATCATGTTTGAAAAGAGATTAGAAATTTTACTAAACACCTTAAACTTTATTGAAAGCAAAAATAATTTATCGGAAAATATCAGATTAGTTAGAATGTAATGTAAAAAGGAATTTTGTTTATTGCTAATTGCATTTAAATAATGAAGAACATGTTTTTTTAATTTATTATATTGATACAGGGTGGCCGCAAAATTTTATTTTCAAAATTCCCTGACTTTTCCCTGACTAATTTTTGATTTTCCCTGACTAACAAATTTTTGAATTATTTAATATTCTACATTGAAATGTCCGTAAAAAGGTCCAAACTTATAAAAAATGTGACGGCACCATTATAATGAGCTATATTACAAAAACATCTAAATAAAAAACTGAATTGACATTTAAGTATCAAAGTTTTTTAATTTGTTGTTTTCTTTAGATCAAAATTCCCTGACTTTTGAAGAATTTTTAAAAATTCCCTGACTTTTCCCTGATTTTCAGTTTTTCCCTGACTTGCGGACACCCTGTGATATTATGAAAATAGGAAATATTGGCTTTGAAATGAGACCTAAACCAACGTTCTATCTTTACTAGAAATTAAAATAAATAACTTTTTGTAATGTCTTTATTTGCAGTAGGATGGTCAAAGCCTTAGTCAAAAAAATAATATATTCCCGGATACATTTTTTAAAACATCAATAACTATAATATTAAAATATTAATACTTTAATAAAAAAATATTAACAAAATCGGTTTTAAAAAGTCAATAGACGTCTTTTTTATTTATAAAAATATAAATAACTTTTTACTTATTTTTTTAAATTGTTATATTAATTAATAAGTCGACAACATCGCAAGTTAGATTTAAATTTAAAATTAAACTTTTTTTTATTTTTGTATTAGGTGGACACATTTTTCTTACAAAGTATTCTTATTATTTTTAATTTTGTATTAAAAATTATAAAAATTAAAAAAAATTCATTTTTTTAGGTATAAATTAATTTTAAAAAAAATAAAGCAACATTTTTTTTAACATTATTCAAAAGTTGACGAAAGAACAAACTTTTCTTCTCTTGATGAAATTTTTCTAAATTCCATAGATTTTTTTCAATAAATTATATAAACTTCTTTAATTCAATGGATTTTCAAAAAGATGAAAACAAGTGTTTAAATATAGTTGTTTTTTATTTTGTGGAAAATCCATTATTTTTCAAATTTATTTTAAAATTTTTTGTTGGAAAAAACTCTCATCAATTTTTAATGTAAATGATAGTAAAATGAAAGAGTTTTGTATAAATTGCAAAATAAGATGTACTTTAGAAAAAAGAGAGGTTAAATTGTTTTTTGAGAAAAAATTTTTGGCATTGGATAAGTAAAGAAAAAATTCTTTAAAATTCACTGTATAAAAAATTAGAATCCTTTAATTTTTGCAAAAATAACTTATAAAATCGAATATTTCAATGTCCCTCAACATTTAATTTTTCGACTTGATCAAATCACGTGGAACTACTCGATGCTTTGAATTTGACAGAATAAACATTTTTGAAAATTTCACAAAATAAGAAATAATAATGGAAAAAATAAAAGACAAACCTTTACAACTCCTTTAATGTATCCATGTCTTTCAGAAAAGTCCAATGAGCGGAGTTTGGCTGCTCCTTTCCTTTTTTTAGTGTGAGAGCGGAAAACAGATCCAGCTCCCTTACGCTGAGCACGAATGACTCGACCCATGATTCTACATCAAAAACAATTTCTATTAAAAATGTTTTCAACTATATTTATCTCGTATAAAAGCTACATTAAAAGAATCCAAATATTCTAAATGATTAAACAACATTGCTAACAAATATCAACACGATTTCAAGAACATGCAACTTAACCTCAACTACTAAACGAAATTTTCACTTTAATCAATTAAGGGGAAAAAATGTTGAAAAATATTGTAATTAAATGTTTTAACACATCACATTTTAGAAACCAAATAAATTTCATAAAAAAAGCATTAAAATACAAGAAGATTGCAATAGATTAGAAAAATTAAAAACAACACTAAACATATCGTACCGACTTAAGGAATCAAGTTTACGGAAAAGGATATATTTCTCAGGAAGTGACGATTGGTCGAGAAAATCAGGGATGGGAAATATCTGCTTAAATTTCAGTTCTATCACGGCTAGGAAACTTTATGTTGTAGATCGCACTAGAAGATTTGTAATGTGAAATCTTTATTAAGGTGCCTTCACATGCTTGCGGGAAAGGCCCAACGCACAATGAAAATAGTGAGACGTAAATTTTACATAAGGTAGAAAAAGACAAATGATTTACATGAGTAAATTCTCTCTTAATTTCTCTCTCATGTAAATTTACGACTTCCGATTCTTAGGCCGCAGTCCCATGGCAGCGTTTTGCGTTGCGTTGTAATGAGAGAAAATACAGCAAACGTATATTTGCGTCTTTTTCTCTCCCATTACGACGCAACGCAAAACGCTGCAATGGGACTGCGGCCTTAGGCTGAAGTCCCATGGCAGCGTTTTGCGTTGCGTTTTGTAACTAGGCCATGAGTGCAAATATAGCCAACATATATCTCCATCTCTCTTACACTCATGGCCTAGTTGCAAAACGCAACGCAAAACGGTGCTGCCATGGGACTTCAACCTTAGGGTGCAGTCACATGGCACCGTTTTCCGTTGCGTTTTGTAACTAGGCCATGAGTGCAAATAAAGCGAACATGTGTCTCCATCTCTCTCACACTCATGGCCTAGTTACAAAACGCAACCCAAAACGCTGTCAATTTTTATCTACATAAATAAAATTAAAACGATTTTTATAAAATAATTGTAGTGGGATTAACACTTTTTACTTCACAGGAACTTCAAAATGTGCTAAAAAGTATGTTAGTGAGATATTTTCATGTATTTTCAAGACAACAGTTTCGCGAATGCAAAAAATGAGTTATAGGGAAGGACAGATATATTCTTAGTATCTTTTTCTATCTCATGCTTCACGTCACTACGTTTCACATAGTTAAATAGCCTAATTGGAGAAAGGCCTTAACAGTTGGTTCAAACACATCTGTGCACAATGACTGCAAGATACACACATGTTGTGACTTGCATGGAGTGATTGCAAAATGAGTGCAAACGGCTATGCATTGAGATTCGCATGGAGTGAGGAAAATGTGACAACGCACGATTGTTATTTGGGAGTTTTTACAAAATTTTAGATTTGATAAATGTAATAATGTAAATAAATATTTCGAGTATAGCGACTCGACTGTGAGATCGGCATTTGCCGTAAGTGTAATGGTGTAAGTAAATTTTTTACTGTTCGTCACTCAATTATGAAGGTTGAATTATAATTATTGTTTAAATGTATTATTCAAATAAAATAATTGTCTACAATTAAGAATATACCATCAATGAAAATATTGAAACAATATTACAGGGATTTTTAACTTTGATATTTTACAAAATAAAAAATATACACTAATATAGTTAAGTATATAATTATAGCCCTGGCGGATTGGGTTTACCAAACTTTTACAGAATTCCCTTCTCTGTGGTAACCGTTAGGAACCCATTAACCGCTAATTGGAGAGAATTTTTAATAAAAGTACTGAAAAAACATAAATTTTTAGAATTCATACAAAAAAAATCTGGATTTTTGTTTGCCTCATAAACTATAAAACTACCACGAATTCTAATAAAAAAAACCTTTTTTATTTCTGACAAGAATGAAATTTTTAATATTATTTATTTCGAAAGTTTTATCGCAATTATCTTAATAAATAACAAAATTCTTGGGTGCAAAGAAATTCAATTATTATAAGAAATTTTAATAAAATTCTTTGCAAAATTCAATTATATCAATAAATAACAAATTCATCACAAGAATTCAATTACACGCCGACAAAATTTTGGCGAATTTTAGAACCAAGAACCGGACGATACTATTTCCGAAGGTTTTTGACGTGCTGAATCCGAATCTGACCTCAGAATTGTCCCATCACATCTGGTTTTTGAGATATTCTAACCTAAAAGTGCCAAAAGCACGTTTTTTGGGCATTTTTGAAGTCCTGTACAATCAAAAGAAAATTTTTTCTCTAAAAATTATTTGTGACATCTAAAAGTACCTATATTCTTCCCCTTTAAAAAGCCTTTTGAAACTTAAAAATATCTTTATTTTTCACTGAGAAATCGTCAATTGAAGTTTTTGAATCTGGTAAATTGATCAATATTCGTATTCGATTTCAATTATCTTTACAGATAGCAAAATATTTCGCCAAAAATTCAATTATTTTTAAAAATTAAAAATAACATTTCTTGCAAAATTTCAATAATTTTCAAAAGTTTTTCGCAATTCAATAATTTTTAATATTTTACTATTTTCATAAAATTTATAAAAAAATTTAATTATTGAAAAAATATTTGATTCAATTCTACGAAAACATTCAATTATTTTTATAAGTATTCTAATTTAAGAATTTAATTATTTTCATCTCGCAGAATTTCAATTATTTTTAATTCTATTTTAAATATAAATTCCTCGAAAAATGCAATTATTCTTAAAAATTTTATTAAAACTTGACAAAAGAATTCAATATTTTAAAAACATTCAATTATTGCATAAAATAATAAAATTTGTTGCAATAATTCAAATAATATTTTTATATCTAAATAACTTTTAATTCGTCGCAGAAAATCAATTATTTTCAAAAAATTTTAAGTAATTCTGCAAAAGAATTAAATTATCTTGATAAACAACAAAATTCTTCCCATAAAATCAATTATTTTAAGGAATTTAAAAAAAATTGTTTTCCAACATTCAATTATTTTGATAAATGTCAAAATTCATCACAAGAATTTAATTCTTTTGAAAAGTACATAATAAAATACTTTGCAGAAATTAAATTATTTTCATAATTTTTTAAAAATTCTTGTCAAGAATATTAAATTATCTTTATAAATAGAAAGCAAAATTCTTCTCAAGAATTCAATTATTTAAAAAAATTTTAATAAAATTCTCCAGAATTTTTTCAATTATTTTCAAAAATTGTAAATTTTAATTAAATTTCTTAAAAGAAATTAAATATTTTCAAAAGTTATTAATAAAATTCTTCGTGAAAATTAAATTTTAAGAAACATTCAATGTTATGTGGAATTAATTTTTTTTGAGAAACTTTAATTGCGGAATTTTTTAATAATTATTTACAGTTTTTATTTTCTAATATATATTAATTGAAGAAGTTACGAATAATTGAAATTTTTTTATAATTGAATTGTAGACAATTGTATTTGAAAATTCTTAAGAACTTTTTCAGAAATTATTAAAAACAATAGTAGAAGATGTTTAGTTAAAAACACGAAAAAAATTCAATTTTGTAAAAGTTACAAATTATTGCAAAAATGCAATTCTTTGCAAAAATTAAATTTTGTTCAAAAGTAGTAAAATTCTTCTTAGGGATTCAATTGTTATTTTCACTCATCGCAGAATTTTAATTATTTTTTAATACAATTTTAATCAAATTTCTCGAAAAATGTAATTATTCTTAAAAATTTTATTAAAAGTCTTCAAAAGAATTCAGTTATTTAAAAATTTATAGATAAAATTATTTATGAGAATGCAATTTTAAGAAACATGCAATTATTCAATCAATTATTTATTTACATTTTATTTCTATTTAAATAATTGAATTCTAATAGAATTTTCTAATATAAATTGATTTAAAAATTAATTTCAGCTAAAATTTTAGATAATAATATTTGAATATTGAAATGCAAAAAAATTTAAAAAAAAAAAATTTTTAAATGTTCAGGGTGGCCGCACCTTTGATACTTAAATGTCCATTCAGTTTTTTATTTAGACGTTTTTGTAATATAGTTCATTATAATGGTGCCGTCACATTTTTTATAAGTTTGGACCTTTTTACGGACATTTTAATGTAGAATATTAAATAATTCAAAAATTTGTTAGTCAGGGAAAATAAAAAATTAGTCAGGAAAAAGTCAGGGAATTTTGAAAATAAAATTTTGCGGCCACCCTGATGTTAAAAAAAATCAGTGAAACAACATAATAATGTGCATAAATTATGTAATATACCCAGGTAAGAGTTTTAATGTCTTCTTAATAAATTCCATTCGTTCCATATTCGTTTACATATACAAATAATTCATAAAATTTTATAATAAAACCAAAAAAATATGTATTTTGCAGAATATTAATAAAATTACTGAAGAGGATCCAAACTATTTAGGATCGAAACGTCTAAAAAAAACTTTAAAAATTTAGTTTTTTCATTTCAAATTATTGATTCTATAAACAAAAAAAAAACTCTACACTATTACAATACTTGGATCACAAAAGAGTCCTACATTTATTGAAAGCAATATTGCGGGAATTTTTAGAAATAACATAATTTTGAAATTAATTTTTTTGGAAAAGTTTAATTGAATTTTTTTATAGGTAATATTTGAAGTTTTTATTTTCTAATGTTTATTTAATTGAAGAATTTACACGAACAATTGAAATTTCGTAAAATTGAGTATTGTAAAGAAATGGATTTGAAAAATTGTCAACTCGGAGTTATCGATATCTTCATGTTTTATTAGTTATGAAAAAATTTAATTTATAGTTTTAAGTAAAATATTCTTTTATTTGACTCGAACTGGTTATATTTTTGTCGCAGTAATAACTGATACGTAAATGGTCCGTAATTTTTCCTTTTTGGTCCGTAATTTTTCCTTTTTGGTCCGTAAAGTCCATATTTTTAAATACTTTCACTGATTCCAGCCCTGACAATGCAAAGTTTGTTCACAAATCAAACTTTTTATTTAATTATTCATTTTATTAGTCTTTTGTTTACCGAAAGCATTTTAGAAGGTAATTAGCTTATTAACTAGGCAATAAGCTAGACAATCTGAATTTAGACAAATAGAAAGAATAATGCACGTCTTATAGGTGCCTAAAGCAAAACAAGTTGCCTTTAACGTTTTTTATTAGCTTGAGTCCCTTCTCCCTATACTGTCTAAGTATGTGAATGGTCCCATTGAAAAAATTTGAACTATACAGAATCATTTCCATATTATCGCATTTGTATACACACAATTGATAAAGAATTCATTATGATACCCATTTAAATAGAAAAAGAATAACGAAATGCATTTTTAAAAATGTTATATTCTAATTTGAAGAACTATAAACTTCCTCTTTCCATGTGAGGAAGCAATTACCGTAGAATGAATGAAATAAAAATATGCTATGTAAACAAGATAAATATAGAGAGGGAGAGAGAGAGAGAGTGATAAAATTATGAAATTTAAGAAACAAACTCTTGCCGAGAGAAGAGATAGGTTGACATAGGAATGAATATTAAAGTAAACATGTAAAACTTGTCTGGTGACGGAGAGGTGGAGACCACCGGTTGAAACAAACCACCAGCAAGAATCAGGTCTTGTAATGAAATCGTGCTTTACTAAACATGTGTTTAATTCACTGTTTCGTCTTTCGGGTCAATTTCAATTGTGATTGTGACAATTTTTAATTCAACTAGACATGAATTATATTCTTAAACCCATGTCGGTTAATTGAACATTTTTAAATAAAGTGAATAAAGCCTTTTTGAATGTAATTTTTGAAAATTTAAACACGTGAAATCCAAGTGTCTCTGATCAATATTAATTTGAAGCAACAATAATGGCCAGTTATGAGGATCTAGAAAAGGAATTTTCCAGTCTAAGTGATGATATCGAATGTTGGAAAGATTCTGGCAAGTTTTACTACATAACTTTTTGAAAAATAGAAACTGATTAAGAAGAGAAGAATTCTTTAATTTAAAATTTGTATCTCAAAAAGTCAACTTTCTTGTTTACAAACAGTAAAATATTTTATTGTACGAAATCTTATTTCTTATGTAGGTTTTCAAATTAATTAATTAATTATCTTAAGAAAATTTTTTTAGAAATGTAATAGAAATATGTGCGCTTTTCAATGCAACTATTTGCACTTTATACATCAACCATGAGGACATTCTCTTTTTTTGTATAAAAAACATTTTAAAATGCATGAACTATAAAGTCAAGTCTTTCATTTATTAAAAGGAGATAGAATTTTTAAAACGGAGCATCCAGAAAAAGCGGTTTTATTTATTTATCTATCAAAACTTTCTTCTCATAACTTTTTTTAAACGTTCAATAGGATCCTATGCTTTTCAGTAGCTTCATATTTTATATAAAAATCTGTTGAGAGACAGATGTTACAAAATTTTAGATTTGATAAATTTAATAATATAAATAATATTATAAAAATAAAATAAAGAGGAATGGCTCATCAATTTAATTTAAGATTGATTACTCGAATTGACAAAAATTATTAAAACTTTTAAGAATTTAATTTATTTTTAGAATTTGCAATTAAAATTCTTCAAAATTCGATTTTCAAAAACTTTTATAAAATACTTGAACCGAAACCTGAAGAGTAAATAATAGTTAAACTATAATTACTTTTTATAGTTATTTAATTAAATTTATAAAAAAATTTTTATTTTAACCAACTTTTGACATTTTTAGTTTTAAGCAAACATTATTTGTTCTAATATTGTTTTATCCAATATTCTATTAATTTTATCGTTAAATTAAAAAATTTTCACTTTCATCAAATTGACGTCAATTTGATGTCAATTTGACGAAAATTGAAATGTAATAATAAAAAATGCATAAAATTTAATAAAATAATTGTATTAAAATGGTATTGATAATAATTGAATTCCTGCAAAGAATTTTACTATTTATTAAAGTAATTGAATCCTTCCAGAGAATGTTATTATTTTTGAAAATAATTACTTAATTCTTGCGAAGAATTTTATTAAAATTTTTGAAAATAATAAGCAGTAATAATTAATTATTTATTTAATAAGTTAAAAAATGTTCAATTATTTGTTTATAAAAAATTCAATTATCTTGAAACAATAAAATTGAAAAATTTCAAATATCTTATTTTTTAGAATTTTCAAAAAAAAACTTTGCGAAAATTCAATTTTATTAAACAATTTTAAATGTGTATCTTTTTTAAGTTAACCAATAAAAATTTTTATTATTTATTAATCTTCGCACTAAGAAACATGAATACATTAGATTGTGACTCTTTATAAAATTCAATTATCTATCAATTATTAAATTAAAATACTTTGAAAATTCGATTTGTTAAAAAGTTTTCAATGAAATTCTTTAATAAATTTTATTATTTTTAGTTGAATTTCACAAAATTTCTATTAATTCGATAATTTAAAAAAAAATTTATTTTCATATACTATATTTGAATCAGTGACTGATTTTTTACTATCAAATTAATTATTTTTAACTAATTTAAATTTAGAAAACAGTATAAATATTTATAAAAATTTAAATAAAAAAGGATTTTTTAAACACAAATTAAATAAATAAAACTTTTTTTAATTTGGTGAAAAAATTGACGGTTCGGTATAAAATTCCTGGCTTATTCCCGGTCAAATTAAATTCCCGGATTTCCGGTTAGTAGACAAAAAAACTAAATTTAATAAATAATAATTATTATTTTTTAATTCTCGGTTTTGTTCCACTTTTCTGTATATTAATTTAACTTTTAAAACTTCAGTTGAGTAGAGGTACGTCTTCATATTATAATCGATATGTTTCAATTTGTAAAAGGAACACAGAAAAATGTTGTCTCACAAAAATCGAGAATTTATTCTGAAATGGTGAATACGGAAAATTTTTTAGAGAAGTGACAAAAAATTACAATATATACCAATATTAATTAGTAAAAAAGAGAAAACTGAGAGACAAGTAGTTCAATAATTATTCTATTTAAAGTTCAGAAAGTTTTCTTTAAATTCATTATAATTTTTATCGAAAACTCTTAGCACACGGAAAAAATTTTTTCAGTCAAAGTTCCCGAACTGTACCTGAACGGTGGATATGAGAAAAAGTTAAGGTCTAATTCTGCATTACACTAAAGATGTCCCTGAATTTTTCAAAAATCTGCCGTGAACTTCGAGAATTTCTCCTGCTCTACACAGTAGATTCCTGAAAAGTTCAAGAATTTCTTTAGTGTAATGCAGGATTAGACCTCAACTTTTTCTCATGTTCTTTTCTCACTGTTCAGGTACAGTTCGGAAACTTTACCTGAAAAATTTTTTCCGTACATTTTCAAAAATTTTTCTGTATCCATAGTTCTGAAATATATTCTTCAATTTTATTATTCATGCTTTTCCTGTTTGTACTTTTTCTGTAGTACAGATAGGCAGGAAGATTGCTACCGTGATAATTTGTTAAATAATTCACGCGCGCATCGCGCGCGTAGGATTTTGCTAGTCCTCATAATAAGTTAATTATCATTAATTTTCCATTTTTCTCCGTGAGGGGTCGAAATTTTAGAAAAAACACCTCACGTAATTAATGGACGTCCCCAAAGAATATATTTAATTTCTCTGTAAACAAAAAATTTTTGTTTTACAAGTATCTATAAACATTTGTCATGTTCTATGTGTAATTTTTTTAAATAATGCTAAATGACAAATTAATATTAAATTAAAGTAAATATGAAATCTATAACTCTTCCAAATTTATAACTTTTTTGTCGAATCTCCAAAACAAAAAATAAAGTTACCAAAATTATTATTAATTCGTATACTTTAACATTTATTTTTTCAGTGTAATATTGTTTTCTCTCTTTAGAAAAAGATTCTGCACAACTTCATCGTACGAATTTTTAAACAAGCAAGCCGTTTTAAAAATATGCTTAGTTGTTTAAAAAAAGACAACATTTTTTTAAACAAATATGTAAGTATATTTTTGAAACGGCGTGCTTGTTTAAAAATTCGTACGATGAAGTTGTGCAGAATCTTTTTCTAAAGAGAGTAAGCCATAATATTACATTAAAATGGAATTATTTTTTAGAAAATTTTATAGATTAAGCGATATTCGTCCAGAAAATAATATTAGTACTAAAATTTTAATTTCTTGAATGGAAATTGATTATTCTTTAAAGATCTGCCTTCTCCTGCGGATAAGAGAAGGCTCCTCACATTAAGGAGGTTCTTCGGCTCCAGTGGTTCTCAAATGCTCCTTCAGTTGAGATAATACACCCAGAGAAGTGGTATATTTGTCTCAGAACCAACTAGACTTTTTATTTGTTTGAAATAAATTTTATTTGGTTTAAATAAAATTTTATTTATCTCAAATATATGTTTTATTTGTGTCGAATAAAATTTTTATTTAAAAGAAATAAAAAGTCTAGTTGGTTCTGAGACAAATATACGTTTATTTAACTCAAATGAAATATATTTGGTTTAAATAATATTTTTCTCTGGGTGTAATACACGGAAAAAAAAGGATTGTATTTACTATTCTGGGTTGTTAATATAGAACTAACATTCCCGATGGTTAACAAAATTTATTAAATTCTATTCAATAAATTATTTATTTTTGTATTTATAAATAATTTAATTCTAGTAGAATTTTTAATAGAAATTTATTTAAAAATGAATTTTAGTTAAAATTTGAGATAATAATTGAATATTAGAAGCATTATAACATGAATTTTTAGAAATAATTGAATTTTCAAAAGGTTTCAAATTAAAATCTTTGAAAATTTGAATTTTTAATACTTTTAGCTATAACAATTCAGTAGAATTATTTTTTCTTTGAAAAAGTTAAATTCTAAAAGGACTCTATGGAAATATAATAATGATTAAGTATTCATTTTAAATAAAACCATTGATGTTTTCGAATAATTTTGTAATTAAAGAAATTAGCAAATAATTCTATTAAAACATTTTTTGAATTGTCATTTTTACGAAATGTCACTGTTGCGAATTGTCACTTTTGCAAAAAAACATTTTTGCGAATTGTCATTTTTACGAAATGTCACTGTTACGAATTGTCATTTTTGCGAAAATTGCTGTAGTAAATATAATATGCATACAAGTCTACTATAGCAATTTTCGCAAAAATGACAATTCGCAACAGTGACATTTCGTAAAAATGACAATTCGTAAAAATGGCGATTCACAAAAGTGCCATTTCGTAAAAATGACAATTCGAAAAAATGCCATTTTGGAACAATAACGATTCGTTAAAATGACAATTCGTAAGAATGATATTTCGCAAAAGTGTCAATTCGTAAAAATGGCGATTCGCAAAAGTGACATTTCGTAAAAATGATATTTGGGGAATAATCATGCGTCTCAGAATTAGAGAAAAATTTTGTATGTATGTGTATTAGATAAGTTAAATTGTAATAGTTCTGTAACGATATATGGGAAGTTTTTATTTAATGTAGTAAACAAATGTTTAGTTTATTTAAAATATCTAATTAAAAATATATATCTTTTAATTTTTTTCTAAAATGTTTTATTCAGCAGTTTAATTAATGCTATTAATCTCCAATATGTTACAAAATGTTAAATTACGAGTAACTATTTGTGGTTATCTCTGCTGATTATACTGATTGTGAGGTTGAATAATATTTAAATGTCATTTGTAGAAAGTTTTTAGAAATAACAATTTAACAAATTTCTTTTTATGTTTAATTAAAGTATACTAGCTATACTTAATTTTTATTGTTGCTTCCTCACGAGGAAGTATTGTAATACCAAAATTTTTCAAATTCGATTTTTTGGCATATCTTTGTTATTTGACCTCAGGAATTCAAAAATGACATTTTTTAAAAATATCATTCTTTATGTGTGTGTGAGTGTGTTATGAAGAGCTTTGGGGATGAATTTTTTTTAAATTATAGGTCTCACGTGTCGACATAAAATGAGAGAACTTTGAGACAGATTAACAAAGTTTACTGTATTTTTATTTTTAATTTTGAAAAAAAAAGTTTTATGTCCACAACTTTAAAAAAATGTTAAGACACCTATAAATGTTTTCCCCTAATTTTGTAGTTTTTTGACTCATCTTTTGAGCTATTATTTAACATTTTTCGTCCATATTAACCGGAGATATAATTTTTTAAAAGCAGAAGTGCTTAATGTAATAAAATGAACATAATAAATTCAACTTTTAACTTGGCAGCGGTTATTTGAACCTCTGTTGTCGGTTATCTAAAAGTAATTCTGTGTGAAAAACGTAAAGAGCATATAAGAATTATTATAAAGATGAAATGATGAAGGACCAGAGAAGATCAAGATTTGGACTCTAAAAATGATGGAATAATTAAACTATTGAATTAAAAATAAATATTTTCTTCTAAACGATCAGAGGTCAAATGTTTTTCTTCTTTTGTTTCAATGTAAATGATGCGATGATTCAATGTGAGTGATGTAGATGTATGTTCTGCTGTTCCTTTCAGGAGTAAAGCAGTTGCTGAAATGTGTATAGTAATGCATTTTTCTTTGACACGTCGCGTCTCTGATGATTGCATAAATGAAATAAATGAAATAAATGAAATGAAAAGGAAAAATTTATATTATGCGAGGCATGCGTTTTATGAATATAAAATAAGTTGGTTGCCAAATGAGACATTGCATACATTAATCATTTGGTATTGTTCGTGCTGTTGCCTTCAAGCCGCGAAGCGCAGTCGCGCAGCTGTTTTATTGATTGTCGCTCGCGACATTCGCGGAGCAAAGGAGCGACTCGCACGCGCCATGCGTCGTCCTCTACACACCGCGTTGACGGGACGGGGCAAGGCAAAGCATCTTCTGTATTATGTCGTCACAGTGGTGACAGTGCTAGTGTTTGTGATAGCAGAATTCCCGTGCCAAGATAACATTCATACAACCAATATCCAACATCTGGACAATCGCTTCAAACTAAAAAATGAAAAAGAATTCACGCCTCTGTGAACTGTTTTAAACCATCAATGGAAACGAGGCTCAGCTCTTGAGATAAAATTATCAAACAAGTAAAGTGAAAGTAAATCTGTTTCTTCAGATTCCACAATTCCTAAGGATCCATGAATACCGAACGTCGTAAATCAATTTTCTTGAAAAAAGAGAAACCGATTAAAAAGTGCTGCAGAGCCTAAAGTGTGAAACAATCATAATAAAAGGGATTTGTTATGATTTGAACTGTCAATGTTTGTGGGCACCGTGCATTGCTAATTAGATCGCCAAGCAACCAAGCTGTCAGTTTTCTTTCACTTGACGATAGTCCTGCTAACTGGGACTTGATAATTTTTCTAATAATTTACTCCATTGAAACCTGTGAAAAATTAATCGTCGGGATGAGTTTGCTATCACCAACAATAGACAGACTCCACTGTCTCGTGGATGAGGACGCTGACCACAACATGCTGCAGGGTAATTTTTTTTCCTTCACTTGCTTCTTAATCAAATTCAACATCGTTATTGATTTCTCTCCTACACACCATATACTATAGTGTGTGCATTGTGCATTAAAGATACCGTCATTTTACACTTCTAGACAGAGCTATAGGGTTGGGAATTGGTGAAGGTCTCTGAAGCATATCAAAAAAATGTTTCTTCCAATTTTTAATTATACACTCTTTCTTCAAAGGGTTTAAAATTATAATAGGGTTCCACAGAAGTTGAAATTTTTAATTTTATACCTTTTCAAGATTATCTCATATTTAAACTTTAAATTACTGTGGAATTTTTAATTATATTTACATTATAATTTAACATCTATTTACAAATGAGGAAGTAGTAAAGTGATAAGATGTCAGATCAAACATCATAAAAAGTTACAGATTAAATACAATTATTAAAGAGAAAATAGAGAAAAGTTTAGAAATTTAATATTAAGTTTTTTCATAATTTACATGTTTTATAAAACTCTAAGAATAAGAACAGCTATAATAATTATATTTATAAAAAAATATAAAAAAATTAACGACAATGTGCATCCAGAAAAAAGTAATCTCATATTTAGAGGAAAAGTCCTCTTCTAATATTATCTCAATTTATTTTTTGAAAATAAAAATTTTTTAAAGTTCGGATACATTGTTAAAAATATTGGACTCCAACTTTATCCAAATCTCCAAAAAGATTTAATCGATGTTGTAAAATCAGGCAATTGCCTTGGAACAAAATTAATAAAAATTTATTAAAATTTCGGAGAAATCATGATCATATTTATAATTAAAATTCTTTCCAAAATTTGATTATTTTTAAAAGATTTTACCAAATTTCAATTGTTTAGAAATTTTTCAATTCTATATAATTAAAAAACTACTGTCTTCCAAAAATTATTTAAAAATATTTTTAAAAAATTACATAATTGTAAGAATTTCTTTTATATATATAATTTTTTGCGAAAATGTAATATCTTAATAACTAAAAAAACACGGACAGTTACAATTATTATAAAAAATTGAGTTTTTTTATTTAAATAATTGAATTATAGAAGAACGTTCGGAAAATTATTTCCAATAATTGATTTAAAGATGAAGTTTAGTTGAAAATTGTAGAAAATAATAATTGAATTCAGGTAGGGATATAATTGTAATTTTTATAAATTATTAAAAATCTTAAATTTTACTTATTTTCCGTACACTTTCATATTTTCCTGCAAAAAACTATTTTTTTAAAATATTTTTCAGTTTTTTATACACATTTTTCTTAAAAATGCTGTGTTTTTTGGTAGAAAATAACAGGAGGTAAAAATGTAAATTTTCAGAGGTGTGTTGTCTTGTCTTTTAGATAAAGAATCGAATGGTTTTTGGTTTTTTAAAATCGGTTCAGTAGATTTCGAGAAAAGTGTCTCCCCGTTTCAAAAATGTGTTTTCGAGAAAAACGCTTTAAAAGTTTTCGTAACGTATTGCAGTGAGATAAGACACGGTTATAAAAATTGCTATAACTTTTTTCTTTTTCATATTTCTTTAAAAGTATTTTTGGACAGTAATACAATTAATAAAATTTGTAATGTATTTAAAAAAATAAGGAATTTTTAATTATTTTGCAAGCTTACTCTTAAACCTTGCTGCAATATTTCACCAACCCAAAAAAGTAATAAAAAAATTTAATTATTTATATAATAACTAACACATTATGACTATCAGGGGCATTATGTACCTACCTCACCTATTATTAGAAAACAATCGCCTACATACATTTTCGAAAATATCTAACGCTTGCTGGGATCGAACCCTTAACCTTTAGACCTCCAGGAAGCCTAAATATAAGTTCTAGTGAATAGAATGTTTAAAATACAAGAACATTTTAGGATTTTATAGATGAAAATTTGTCAAGTCCTGTCGGTATACAAGTTAACCACGAAGTAGTATAAGGAGCTCCCACTTCCCTTACAAACTTTGTACCTAGTTTCCCAATTCTCTTTCAATTTAATAAATATTTGAATTTTTCACTCCGTCTAAGACTCTGCGAACTATTCAAATTTTAAAAACACAATACACATTCGGCCAAGTGTTAGGCCAACCGAAAATTTTAAATATCTTAAACAACATTCTTCGGAATTTTGGGGCGCATGATTATTCCCCAAATGTCATTTTTCCGAAATGTCATTTTACCGAACTGCACTTTTGCGAATTGTCATTTTTGCGAAAAGCCATTTTTGCGAAATGTCATTTTTACGAAAAGTCATTTTTGCGAAAAGCCATTTTTGCGAATAGTAATTTTTGCGAAAAGTCATTTTTACGAATTTTCATTTTTGCGAATTGTCATTTTTGCGAATCGCCATTTTTACGAATTGTCACTTTTGCGAATCGACATTTTTACGAATCGCCATTTTTACGAATTGTCACTTTTGCGAATCGACATTTTTACGAAATGTCATTTTTGAGAATAGCCATTTTTGCGAAAAGTAATTTTTACGAATTGTCGTTTTTGCGAATTGTCATTTTTGCGAAAAGCTATTTTTGCGAATTGTCATTTTTGCGAAATTTCATTTTTGAGAAATGTCATTTATGCGAATTGTCACTTTTGCGAATCGCCATTTTTACGAATTGTCATTTTTCCGAAAAGTCATTTTTGCGAATTGTCATTTTTGCGAAAAATACAATAGTAAACTTGTAGTATATATAGATTCACTATTGTATTTTTCGCAAAAATGTCAATTCGCAAAAATGACTTTTCGGAAAAGTGACAATTCGTAAAAATGGCGATTCGCAAAAGTGACAATTCGCATAAATGACATTTCTCAAAAATGAAATTTCGCAAAAATGACAATTCGCAAAAATAGCTTTTCGCAAAAATGACAATTCGCAAAAACGACAATTCGTAAAAATTACTTTTCGCAAAAATGGCTATTCGCAAAAATGACATTTCGTAAAAATGTCGATTCGCAAAAGTGACAATTCGTAAAAATGGCGATTCGTAAAAATGTCGATTCGCAAAAGTGACAATTCGTAAAAATGGCGATTCGTAAAAATGTCGATTCGCAAAAGTGACAATTCGTAAAAATGTCGATTCGCAAAAATGACAATTCGCAAAAATGAAAATTCGTAAAAATGACTTTTCGCAAAAATTACTATTCGCAAAAATGGCTTTTCGCAAAAATGACTAGTCGTAAAAATGACATTTCGCAAAAATGGCTTTTCGCAAAAATGACAATTCGCAAAAGTGCAGTTCGGTAAAATGACATTTCGGAAAAATGACATTTGGGGAATAATCATGCGCCCCGGAATTTTGGTAACAGACAAACCCATCATTGTCCAGGGTTTGGCCAACTAAAAATTTTCTGACTTGTCCTGTGAATATTGTAAGTCTTTTTAACTACAAAGTTGGGCAAACTTTGGCAACCGAAAGTTTGTATGACAAAGTTAGGCCAACCTTCAAACTCTGACCAATTAGGTTTCTATGCGGTTGGTGTTAAAGCGAATCAGGATACCTTATTCTAGTATAATGTGGTAGGATATTCTATTGACTAAAAATTAAATTATAAATTTCTGTAATTTTAAGCAGGATGCACATTTAGAAACTTATTTGTCGACAAGATTTTAATTAGCTTTATTAAAGCTCATATAAGGAAGTTGATAAAAGTTTACAAATTATATTTTCATTAGGATCTATTACGATCCTACTAACAGAAATTAAAACCATCTAAGTGCGTAGAATATTTTCTTTATGCCTTTATTAGATTTCATGGCACTTCCGACTGTAAACTATAAACTGAGAGAAAAATATGTTACAGGGTAACATAATAATGATTGTACCCATCTTTAATGCTACAAATATGGACAGCTATCTAGATTGTATCGGTTACAATCCAGACTGTACTGACAATGAGTTATATATTGAATCTTGATTGTAGTGGGTAACGTAACAATATTTTTCTAATATCTTTAATGGTACCCAGTAGCACAATGACGACACCGGATAACATCTATACTTTTAACCATCAAAATCTTACCATCCATTTCTCTCAGTGTAAGCTTAGATTATATTATTAATGAACATTAATAAATTAGGGTAGAGGGCCCTACGGTGGCCACCACCCACCATAGGGAAATTCTTGTGCATTATTTCGCAGGACTGAATGCTTCAGGTTATTTTCATTGTTTATGAAGACGAAGTTTTTGGTTATGTTAGGACGTGTATAACTAAACGCGTTTGTTTCTAACAGAGACATCGTTAAATTTTGATAAAAAAAATTTTGAAAGCATTGTTTTTAAAGTGATACTGGGATTACAGTTAATAGTTTGAAAGTTCTAAACTTTGTAGTAATTTTGTTTACATATAATACTTCTGTGATTATAAGCCAGAAACAATACATTTCAAATAAAATTACCTTAAATTGATTTTTGAAACTATTTTTTAAATTTTTCAGTGAATTTTTGAATTCACCCTATACATTAACCATAATTTTGAAAAAATTGTCAATAACATTTATGACTGCGCAATAAGTTGTAGTTAACTGTTAGCACTCTTATTCAAAAGAGTCGTGTTGGGAGGAAGAATCAATACGTATAAAATCTTTTACATTTCGACGGTACAGCCGTTTTTTGCAGAAACTACAGTTTTTATTAACAATCTTTTTAATAAATACCTACCAATTATTTTTGAAAGGATAAATAAATTAATTCTGTAAAGAAACTTTTAACAATTGGATGACTCAAAAAATAATTTATTAATCTCTTATAGAAGAAATAATAATCAAATTATTACTAATTGGTTTCAAAAATTTATTTCTTCTAACCGATTAATAAATTATTTTTCGAGTCATCCAATTGAATTTGTATGACAGAGCTATTTTATTGTCTCATGCATCTCTTCATAAAGAAAATATAAAAAAGGTTATTTTTAATCTGCGTGAAAACGATTATTCTTTAAAATTTATTCAAAAGAATTTAAGATTCCGGTCTTATGTTGTATCTCAAAAATCTGTTAATAATAGACTATCAAACAATTTTGTTTCTATATAATCAACTTCCGAAAGTTTGTATTCCTTTTATTATTACCAATTACCTATGTATTATTTTTAAAACAAATTTAATCTCATGTCTATTCCGATGATTATTATTCACAATATTTTAATTAGGGTTCCGGGTACACATACGGTATACGAAACCCTAAAATTTTTTAAAAATAAAAATGTGGTTTTGGCTGTATAAATTCGAATTTAGTGTATTTTATTTTTTAATTTTATTATGAAAATGGGTTAGCTTTTTATATTTAAATTTTAAAGATTTAAGCAATGTACAGACAGAAGTGTTATTTTATTAATAAGGATAAATAAGAATTATTATTACCAATAAAAGAATAGAACAATTAATTATTAAAATAACATTTAAAAATTGGAAAATTATCAAACATTCTTATCAACGCAACACGACGTACTATTAGACACTAATCAGATACAAAATATTATAAGATAATGGCAAGAATGAGGTAGAAGACGAGGTCATTAACCTATTTACAATAAATGACTATAAATAAGGAAAATCAAGGTACAATTGTAACAATTACATGGAAATCAAAAATATTTCCCATCATTGATATTATAGCCGTTTACTCTCAATTGTCTGTTTCTTTGTGAAGTATCGAAAAATTCTCCCAATCAAAATAATGTTGAAGTAAATGTTTTACGAGTAATACAAACACCGACCTTTGAATTCTTATGTTCGTTGATACGTATCCCCACCATTCTCTTTGTTTCACCAACATAAAGTGCAGAAAAATTTTTACATTGTATTTTATAAAAGGCATTGGTTATTTCAAATTTTTTACATTCTCATCACATGAGAAAGTATTAGTTTTGGTCGAAAATTGACTTTTGCTAATTTTATGAAACCTTTACGTTTTGGGGTCCCCTGAACCCGAAAAACATGGTCCGGCGATGGTGTCTGTCTGTTCGTCTGTCTGTCTGTCTGTCTGTCTGTCTGTCCGTCTGTCTGTAGACCAAAAATTTTGTTCCCACGATAACTCTTGAGAAACTTATCCGATCATTTTCAAATTTAACACACTTGAAGTTGGTGCAAAAATGAAGGCCAAGTTCGTTAACCAGCCATTTTCATTAAAAAATACAAAAACTATCGTAATTTCAAAATTTTGAAAAATTTTTTTTTTCAAATTCTCAAATTTTTATTTGCATATTACTATAGCTTAGGAAAATACAAACAACTTTTCTCTACAACATTTTTTTATAAAAAGTCAAATTTCGGAGTTATAGGCTCTTAAATGGTCAAAAAAACTAAAAAATCCCAAAATAACGCTAAAAATCAAAATTTTTTCAAAGAATTAAAAGTAAGTTCGACGATTTTCACAATATCTTACCCAAATGCACCAAAAAAAAATATTTATAAACATAAAACTCTCAGTTTCTCGAAAAACCACTGTATATATATATTTTTTATTATTTTTTTAGCAAAAAATCGATATTCCGACCCAATTATCTCCGAATCTATTCCATATGGAACCTTGCTACTAGAGACTTTTTTTCTCGTCTCATCCTCAGCTACAACTTTGCTGTAGACACCATTTCGCCAAACCCTATACTTTTCGAGTTATTTTGAAAAAAAGTAATTTTTATTACATTCTCATCACATGAGAAAGTATTAGTTTTGGTCGAAAATTGACTTTTGCTAATTTTATGAAATCTTTACGTTTTGGGGTCCCCTGAACCCGAAAAACATGGTCCGGCGATGGTGTCTGTCTGTTCGTCTGTCTGTCTGTCTGTCCGTCTGTCTGTAGACCAAAAATTTTGTTCCCACGATAACTCTTGAGAAACTTATCCGATCATTTTCAAATTTAACACACTTGAAGTTGGTGCAAAAATGAAGGCCAAGTTCGTTAACCAGCCATTTTCATTGAAAAATACAAAAACTACAGTAATTTCAAAATTTTGAAAATTTTTTTTTTTCAAATTCTCAAATTTTTATTTGCATATTACTATAGCTTAGGAAAATACAAACAACTTTTCTCTACAACATTTTTTTATAAAAAGTCAAATTTCGGAGTTATAGGCTCTTAAATGGTCAAAAAAACTAAAAAATCCCAAAATAACGCTAAAAATCAAAATTTTTTCAAAGAATTAAAAATAAGTTCGACGATTTTAACAATATCTTACCCAAATGCACCAAAAAAAATATTTATAAACATAAAACTCTCAGTTTCTCGAAAAACCACTGTATATATATATTTTTTATTATTTTTTTAGCAAAAAATCGATATTCCGACCCAATTATCTCCGAATCTATTCCATATGGAACCTTGCTACTAGAGACTTTTTTTCTCGTCTCATCCTCAGCTACAACTTTGCTGTAGACACCATTTCGCCAAACCCTATACTTTTCGAGTTATTTTGAAAAAAAGTAATTTTTATTACATTCTCATCACATGAGAAAGTATTAGTTTTGGTCGAAAATTGACTTTTGCTAATTTTATGAAATCTTTACGTTTTGGGGTCCCTTGAACCCGAAAAACATGGTCCGGCGATGGTGTCTGTCTGTTCGTCTGTCTGTCTGTCTGTCTGTCTGTAGACCAAAAATTTTTTTCCCACGATAACTCTTGAGAAACTTATCCGATCATTTTCAAATTTAACACACTTGAAGTTGGTGCAAAAATGAAGGCCAAGTTCGTTAACCAGCCATTTTCATTGAAAAATACAAAAACTACAGTAATTTCAAAATTTTGAAAAATTTTTTTTTTCAAATTCTCAAATTTTTATTTGCATATTACTATAGCTTAGGAAAATACAAACAACTTTTCTCTACAACATTTTTTTATAAAAAGTCAAATTTCGGAGTTATAGGCTCTTAAATGGTCAAAAAAACTAAAAAATCCCAAAATAACGCTAAAAATCAAAATTTTTTCAAAGAATTAAAAGTAAGTTCGACGATTTTTACAATATCTTACCCAAATGCACCAAAAAAAAATATTTATAAACATAAAACTCTCAGTTTCTCGAAAAACCACTGTATATATATATTACACTCTCATCAAAAATGAGAAAGTCTTGGATTTGTGCGATTTTGAGAAATTTCTAATTTTGATAAATCTTCACGTTTCATGACCCCCTGATTCCAAAAAAATGGTTTTTAGCGAAGTGTCTGTCTGTCGATCTGTCTGTCTGTCTGTCTGTCTGTTGGTCTGTAGAAAATTTTGTCTCGACGATAACTCGAATAAATTTTAATGAATCGACTTGCAATTTGGGGTGCTTTCTTAGTCCATTAAAATGAAGCCTGAGTTCGTTGGACAGCTCATTTCGTCAAAAAACGACAAAAATATAAAACTTTCAAATTTTCAAAATTTCGTATTTTTTCGAATTTTCAAAAAAATATTTTTTTCCAATTTTTTCCTTAAAATTTGTACAAAAACAAACAACTTTTCCTTTAGACACTTTTTTGAATAACAAAAAACAAAAAAGTTATGAATTTTTTTGAAATTTTGAAATTTTCAAAATTTTGGATTTTTTACAATTTAAAAAAAAAAAATTTTTTTTATTTTTCTTCTTAAATTTTGAATAAAAACAAACAATTTTTCCTTTAGATACTTTTTTGTACAACAAAAAACAAAAAAGTTATAAATTTTTTTCCCAAAAAAGTGCAAAAAATTGAGATTTATAGTGAGTGAAGCATTAGCCGAAACATTAAAAAAAGTTAAAAACATGTCAAAACTTTCATTTTTTTCTTTTAGATGCCAAATTTAGGTAAATATACAAAATTAGGAAGAAAAAAGAACTCAAAATATCCGAAAATTTTGCTGTTTTTGAATTTTTTCGTCATATTTGTTTTTTACATTCTCATCAAAAATGAGAAAGTCTTGGATTTGTGCGATTTTGAGAAATTTCTAATTTTGATAAATCTTCACGTTTCATGACCCCCTGATTCCAAAAAAATGGTTTTTAGCGAAGTGTCTGTCTGTCGATCTGTCTGTCTGTCTGTCTGTTGGTCTGTAGAAAATTTTGTCTCGACGATAACTCGAATAAATTTTAATGAATCGACTTGCAATTTGGGGTGCTTTCTTAGTCCATTAAAATGAAGCCTGAGTTCGTTGGACAGCTCATTTCGTCAAAAAACGACAAAAATATAAAACTTTCAAATTTTCAAAATTTCGTATTTTTTCGAATTTTCAAAAAAATATTTTTTTCCAATTTTTTCCTTAAAATTTGTACAAAAACAAACAACTTTTCCTTTAGACACTTTTTTGAATAACAAAAAACAAAAAAGTTATGAATTTTTTTGAAATTTTGAAATTTTCAAAATTTTGGATTTTTTACAATTTAAAAAAAAAAAATTTTTTTTATTTTTCTTCTTAAATTTTGAATAAAAACAAACAATTTTTCCTTTAGATACTTTTTTGTACAACAAAAAACAAAAAAGTTATAAATTTTTTTCCCAAAAAAGTGCAAAAAATTGAGATTTATAGTGAGTGAAGCATTAGCCGAAACATTAAAAAAAGTTAAAAACATGTCAAAACTTTCATTTTTTTCTTTTAGATGCCAAATTTAGGTAAATATACAAAATTAGGAAGAAAAAAGAACTCAAAATATCCGAAAATTTTGCTGTTTTTGAATTTTTTCGTCATATTTGTTTTTTACATTCTCATCAAAAATGAGAAAGTCTTGGATTTGTGCGATTTTGAGAAATTTCTAATTTTGATAAATCTTCACGTTTCATGACCCCCTGATTCCAAAAAAATGGTTTTTAGCGAAGTGTCTGTCTGTCGATCTGTCTGTCTGTCTGTCTGTTGGTCTGTAGAAAATTTTGTCTCGACGATAACTCGAATAAATTTTAATGAATCGACTTGCAATTTGGGGTCCTTTCTTAGTCCATAAAAATGAAGCCTGAGTTCGTTGGGCAGCCCATTTCGTCAAAAAACAACAAAAATACAAAATTTTGAAATTTTAAAAATTTTGTATTTTTTACAATTTTCAAAAAAATATTTTTTTTAAATTTTTTCCTTAAATTTGGTGCAAAAACAAACAACTTTTCCTTTAGACACTTTTCAGTACAACAAAAAACAAAAAAGTTATGAATTTTTTAATTTTTTTTTTAAGTTCTTGGGCCAGGTATATTTTTTAAGTTTTTGGGCCAGATTTAGCCAAACGGTTTATCTAGAATTAAAAAATTTTATTTTCATATCAAAATATTTTTTTTTGTCTCTCAACATTGTTTAGAAATATTGCTTTACATATTACTCAGAAATTTTTTTTTTAAAGTTATTAAAAATTTAATTTTTTAGTATTTCTAAATTAAACAAATTTTTTTTGAGTTCTGGTTAACCGATATAAAATTCGAAATATGATTTTTTCATTTTCAATTGCACTATTTGAATATATTTTTTGTTTTTAATCATTTTTACATTATTATCACATGAGAAAGTATTAGTTTTGGTCGAAAATTGACTTTCGCTAATTTCTTGAAATCTCGACGTTTTGGGGTCCCCTGAGTCTGTTAAACATGGTCTAGAAAAAGTGTCTGTCCGTATGTCTGTCTTCGTGTCTGTCTGTAGACACAATGGTGTCCCTACGATAACTCTTGAAAAACTTATTGCATCAACTTGCAACTTTGCATGCACAAAGTTACTGTTAAAATACAGATCGAGTTCGTTAGCCAGCCATTTTCGTCGAAAACTACACAAACTACAGTAGTTTCAAAATTTTAAAAATTCAATTTTTTCAAATTTCAATATTTTTAATTTTATATTACTTTCGATTAGAAAAATACAAACAACTTTTCTCTACAACATTTTTTCATAGAAACTTAATTTTTTTTTAAGTTTTTGGGTCAGGCGAGGTCAACTGGGTTAAAAAAATTTTATTGGTTTTCTAAAATGTTATAACTAAAATATATTCATAAAAGATATAACATTTTAGAAAATCAATGAAATTTTTTTAATACAGTTGCGCTGGTGTGACCCTTTTTTACATTTCAATTTTTGGTCCTATCTTGTTGGAAATGGTTTTTTACATTCTCATCACATATGAGAAAGTAATATACCAGAGTAACTTTTCTAGGAGATAAACACTTAATTAAAACAAAAATGTCTGAGTAAATATACAAAGAGTGAAAAGTTAGTCATTACGCTCCGGTCTACACTACACAAAAAATTTGATACTAATTCTTTAAAAATATTTTAGCTGCTTCTGCAAATCATGTTTTTACTAAGAGAGTTAGTATAATTAAAAATAACTTTACAATTTTAATCATCAAGAACAAAAATATACATTTAAATTCACTTAATATCGCAATCATCAGCAAACTAAAACATGTGATGAGAATGTAATCCTTAAAGTCGTAGTAACTTTAAGAAAAAAAACTGTTTTATGAAACATATAATAGGAAACAAGAACATAAATAATGCACAACAATTGCAGACCCCGGCGAGCGAAGCGAGCCATTTGCGCGCGAAGCGCGCAACAACACACGGAGCGCGAAGCGCGACGTGCGAAATAATCGCCGGAGCGCGAAGCGCGACGATCAATAATCGCGCGCCCCGAGGCGCGCTGAAACTTGCGAGCGAAGCGAGCTCCCGCGCGAAGCGCGGATGAGAATGTGTCCGCGCTTGCGCGGACAGATTTTTTAATTTTATCTTTACCCTTTTTATCAAACTATGATAAAGAAGACGTTATTATTCGTTGAGATAGTTAATCTGCTGTATTTTTTAAGTATTGACGATATTTTCGTATGTAAATTTGGAACATATGGCAAACAAAATTACAAAATTCTGTTAAGTTGAAATTCAAGTGAATTTGTTTGTTAATTTTTTTTAGCTTTATATTTTTGAGAGATACATTTGCTGCCTTATCAATTTCTCACTGAGATTAAAACTGACTGTTATTAATTTAAATTAAAAATTTAATAGCTGCACAGCACGTAAGCTATTTCTTGAATTATTTTTAATAAATGTGCTCTAAATTGTCTAGAAATAATATATAGCACAACGAACGTGTTGGCACTCATAACAATTTTATAAATAAAATAGAACATTCATTTAATGATTCTAATATGTGTTATGCTGAAGAATTCTGTACTACCAATCGTTACATCATATTTATATCGAATTTTTATATCAAAGCACTTTCGTTTCACTGAATTCTTATTTAATTAAATTTTTATTTATAGCTCAAGTTTTAAATCGCTGGACCGGGAAACCGGGAAATGACAGGAAATTTTTTTTTATTGAAAAGTGTTTTTTTTAATAAAAAACACTGTTTATTTTATAATAAAAAAATATAATTATTTATTTTAAAACTTATTCATTATAAATATTTCATTAAAATGAAATATAATTTCAAAATTCTCCTAAAAAATCGTTTTATTTTGTAAAAAATTCTGTTCAGGAAAATAAAGGAATTCAGGAAAAAGTCATGAAATTTTCTCAAAAGTACTGAAAAAATATTAAATTTTTGTAATTCATAAGAAAATTCTAAATTCTGTTGTCCAACGCAGCACACTTTAAAAAAAATATTCAATTTAATTTTAAATTCTTTCTATTTCTAACAATAATTAAACTTTATAGATTTCAAATTGAATTTATTTAAAATAATTTAGCGAATAATTTTATTTAAAAATTCAAAAAATAATTGAATTTCATAAAAGTTGATTAATTTTTATAAATAATATATTAATAACTATGAAAACTGGCTATTCAATTTATTGTAATTATGTAAATTTTACAAAAATTTTTAATTTCAAAAATCATCTTCCATTTTTGAACAATTTCAGATGCAAAATTTAAAAGAATTCATAACTTTAATAAAATTCTTTAAAACAATTCAATTATTTTCAAAAAATTTAATAAAATTCTTCGCACTAAATTCCATTATTTCAATAAAATTTTAATTAAATTCGTTGAAAAAATTTGCAAGAATTCAATTATTTTCAATATACCTAATTTTAATATCTAATATTTCTCAAAAGAATTCAATTATAAGAATTTAATTATTTTCAATATAATTTTAATTGAATTTCTCA